>JAKSZT010054498.1:45310-130299 GCA_026826555.1 Tolypeutes matacus | reverse complement strand
CTTTGACCAGCAGTTACACTACCCCTTATTTTTGTTCATTCCTCAATCTTCAGTGATTTGGGATGATGTCCATTTTGACTGCTTCAAGCTGAGAAGGAATTAGTCATTATAGGGCAGAGGAATTGTATTGTTTTGCTTGCAGTTGAAGATAGTCCTTCCTTTTTGGGTGGGCCTGGTCCATCAACATAGTTTTGTCAGTTGTCCAGGGCAGGCTCAGAGAACTGGAGATTAGGAGTTGGCCACATATCTTTATCCGAAGGCGTAAAGTCACTGAGAAATATACTTAACAGGTAAATTTGAAAATTAGAGGTTCAAATAAAGGAAGTAGAAGAATCACGATTAAGGGATTTATAAATGAGTATAACTATGTTATATTGGGGAAATGGCTTTTCTCATATATTCCCAGGTAGAGCCCGCTGAGGGGGTTTTTATTTCATGTGGCTGTGTGGCTTGCCTATGGTGTCCAATTGTCCCTTTGGCCATTGAAAGCACTTTTGTTTGAGGTTTTGTTTACTGTGGTAGTTTGTGAAGTCTGGATGAGACCTGCATAAATGTAACCTTTGGAATGAACTCTCGACTCACTTTGAAATCTCTTTGCTATAAAAACTTTTATTTAATAGTTCCTCCTTTTGATCAAGGTGTTTCTCCAAATGCATTATTGATTAACACTTGGTAATAATCCCTCAGTGACAGAGAGGTTCATCTCTGGGAGTCATGTTCCATGTCAAGGGGAAGGTAATGAGTATTTGCAGAGTTTGGCTTAGAGAGATACAGCCACTAAATTTTGAGGTAACTTGTTATGCAACAATAGGTATCTAATACAGGGATTGAACAAGAAAAGCCTTATAAATCATAATAAGCGGAAATTCCTGAGAGATGAGGTTGTAGTTATTGCTCCTTGTACATAAGTAGGGAAGAGCCAGAATTGGCTGATTGTAGGAGGATGATATCATTTGCTTTCTGGCTTCACTTGGCTTTAAGTTGGTGCTGTAAATGTCCATAATGTCAATAGACAGTGATTTGATCAAGGACGTGTGGCTTGGCCAGGCACAACCAGATTGGAATGGGTGAGTTAGAGTTGGGAGGCAGTACATTGTTCCAAAGTTCTTCTCAGCCTTCCAAACTAATCCATCTGAATAGTGCTCAAGAATTGTAGATGACTTCACTAGATAAGGCAGCCTTTTCTATCATGTCAATAGACACATGGTCACTTTATTTCCCTTTGTTTTAATTAGAGTGTTTAACAATAATTATTAGTCATTAATAAAGATTTCCTCTGAAGTCTCTTTGTATAGCTCTATAGCTCTACATGTAATACCAACATTCCTAACTGATTTTTGGCCATTTTAAAGTTCTTCAAAGGCCCTTTGGGTCTCGGAGCAGATGGAAACCATGGCACAGTACATGGAAATGAGTTGTAAAATGATACAGGCTGCATCCATAACGAAATTGCAGAGCACAAGACCTCTAACACCCCACCACAAGATTTTTTCTCCAGATTTTTATCATCTTTATTATTGCTGCCTCTTCTAAATTCTTTACTCATAAGTGTGCTGTTTACAAACAAGACAACTTTGAAGATGATTAAAAAATTTCTCTGTCTGTAAAAATGGTTTCCAGCCTGCCACACTTGCATTGGCCCCATCCTGATTTCCCAAAGCCAAGGATTAGGCAGCTGCCTGTCAAATCTCCATTGCCTGACCCATGTCTACTTAATTGCCATTTTACCAAATCACTGGTAAGAATTTCTTTGTAGGGATATGTTTCCCTGAGATGGGAATGGTTGGGGATGCCATCATAATGCAGAACTCTGTAGTCTCTCTGCAGGCCAAAGAATTCCTGAATAAACCTCTCCTTCTACCCACATCCACTTCATCCCCCATGAAAACATTTTTAACATTTGTATGACATTTTAGAATTTACAAAGCATCTTCTCACATAAATTCTTGCATTTGATCAAACCAACAACCTTGAGTTAATATTTCATTATCTTCGTTTTAAACATGAGGAAACTGAGGCTCAGAGAAGTTGACTTGCCTATGTTCTCACAGCTACTAAATAGAAGAACTGGGACTTCTCAAACACTGACTTCTTTCCTGATATCCCTCTCTAGTTGAATGTTGTGATGGTTTGAACATGTTCTTAAACTTAATCCATTCCTGTCGGTGTGAACCCATTGTAAGTAGAAACTTTTGATGAGGTTACTTCAATTAAGGTGTGACCCACCTCAAACATGATGGGTCTTGGTCCTATTATTAGAGTTCTTTATAAAGGAAGAAAAGCCACAGAGGGAGGAGACACAAGCTGAAATCAATGGAATCAGAAGAGAAGGGAGGGGCCAGAAGGGGCCACCATATGCCTTACCATTTGACCAAGGATCACCATCAACCATCCCCAGAATGCCACAGTCTTTCGGGAGAAAGCATTGCCTTGATGATGACCTGATTTGGATTTTCTCTTAGCCTCAAAATCGTTAGCTAATAAATTCCCATTGTTTAAGCTAACCCATTGCATGATATTTGCTAGAGCAACCAAGGAAAGTAAAACAAATGTCTCACAGGCACCTTGAAATCAACACATTGAAAGCTAAACTTATCAGCTCCTCCTCAAACTGATTCTCTTCCTGTGCTTGCCATCTTCGTGAATGGAACCACCATTCTGTCAAGGCAGAAATCTTGGAGTCATCTCTGATGTCTTCCTCTCCCTCACTCCTCACAGCCAATCTGTCATAAAATCTGTGGAGTATACCTCCTAAATAGTTTCTAAAATTTATTCACTTCTCTCACCCCCACTGCCACCTCCCTAGTTCAAGCCACCATCTTTTATCATCTGGACTCCTGTAGTGGTTTTCTAAGTAATATCCTTGTCTTGCCTCTTTACAATCTATTCTCCACGGAGTATCCAGAGTGGTCTTTCTAAAATCAAATCTGATCAAGTCTCATCCAGGGTTTTTGTTCAGTTTTGCTGTTGTTTTTTAATGTTGACAGTGAGCCCTTTCATAAAGGGACATGTTTGAGTCCTACTATAGATATAGATAAAAGCACAGGTGCTCTCATTGAAATGTGGGTCAGAGTTCTGGAGCCCTGAAAATTTTGTCTTCTACTTTCCTTGTGGAACCAAGGGTTCTGCAGAGCAGATGTTAAACCACTAATCCTATAAGATAAAGCTTTTTAGCATGGCCTAAAAAGTTCTTTGTGATTAGGCCCTTACTTACCTCCCTAACCCCATTCCCCAGTCCTGCTACTCTTCCTTTCTTCATTAGTTAAAATAAGCTAGATTATGCTGCAATAACAAATAAACCCAAAAACTTAGTGGTCTAAAATAATAAAGGCTTATTATTTTAGACCACACTCATGTTACTTGTGTATTACAAGTCAGCAGGGGACTTTGCTTCACCTTTTCTTCATTCTGGGACAAATGCTGATGGAGCCTTCACCCTCTGGAATATTGCTTGTCATTATGACAGAGTGAAGATAGCCAGGGGGCTCTTACTCTGATAATTAAATGCTCAGACTGGAAATGACAGGCATAATTTTTGTTCACAATTCATTGGCCATCCCTGGACACTGGGGGTCCAGGAAGGGCAATCATACCCTGTGCTCAGAACAATGGTAGAGGTAGAACTGAAATATTTGTAAAAAAACAAAACAAAACAAAACACCAATGACCACCACACCTTCCCAGTCTTATTTTAAGCTACAGTCAGTAAGCTACTTATAATTTTTTTTTTGTAATGGTCACATGTTGTTCTTTCTGTCTCCCCCCCCCCCCATTCTTTTGACAAACTTTACTTGATCTAGCTTCATTTCAAACAATATGCCTCCGAGACACCTTCTTCCTGTCTCATCTGCTCCTGTTTCTCTTTTCCCACATCAGGCCAGGTGCCCTTTGGTTGTGCTCCCCAGCACCCTGTGCTTCCATCCAGCATAAAAAGTTATCACAGTATCTGAATGTAATGCTTATACAATGGGTCTCTTTCCCCCAAAGACTGTAAATTGTCTGATGTCATTAACTGTATTGCAAGTGTCTAGCATGTTTTCCAGCATGTTGTAAGTTCTCAATAAAGGTGTAAGAAACCTTTATTGAATGAGTATTTAGAGCCTCATCTCCTCAGCCCTAAACCTTTACCTATTTGACACACCAAATTGACTGAACCAGAAGAGAAGATGAAGTTGAAATCTGCTTTCTACTGTGGGCTGATAGGATCTGGAACAGGCCTGGGAAGGGAGCAGGTGGCATTTGAAACTTGAGCTATCTTCATGAGCTAATCCTGGGACACGTACTTCCTTGGGTGTATTAACTGGGGTTAATGAGGAAAAATGGCTATTCAGAAAGTTTTATGTTCACCAAGTGAAGAATGCCATGGAATTTAGAATTTCTCTTCCACAAGCTATTAAGGAGTATCTAGTAGCCAAAAGATACCTGATTTTGGAAGTAATGTTTGGAAGTAATTGATTTTCTAAATTCTTGCTGCCTAGGGTTTCAAAGTTTTCTTTGTAAATTGGACATTAGGCATCTTGACTCTGTGCTTGCTTTTAGCTAGGGATATGGATATGTAGCTCAGACTATTTGTTTGGGCATCTCTACTAGAACTTGATTTACTTCTTTTCTAAGAAAAATCTCACCGTCAAGAGTAGCACTTGGATAAAATGAAATTTATGAAGATGTGCTCAAACTCATTAGTAATTAGAGAAACACAAGTTTACCTAAATGGCTACCAGACTGGTAAGAGTTTAAAAGCTGATAATGCCAGGGAGGCTCATCCCCAGGAGTCATATCCCATGCTGGGGGGAAAGTAATGCATTTGTATGCTGAGTTTGGCTTAGAGAGAGGCCCCATTTAAGCAACAAGAAGTATCTCAGGAGGTAACTCTTAGGCATTTTATAATACTAGGCTAAGTTTCAATTTCAAAAGTAAAGGTTCATCAGTACAAGTCATCAATATCAAGGGTCCATCAATAGTCCATCCTCCTTCACTAGTCACTGCCCCTGTACTCGGGGGATTCTTGCTCTCCAATTAGTGAATGTGGATTCTTGCTGTCCCATTAGAGAATCCAGGGTGGGAATTGGATATTCCTTTGGTTATTGTGCTTATTAGGCACTACCTATGCTCTTGAGAGACTCCCGCCCCTCTATTTGACCTGCTCATTATGTAGGTCTCCACCCAATGATACAACACACTATGAGAAGATGAACACTCACACACTACCTAGAAGTCTGCCCCAGGTGCACCCTTCCTGCATGACCCCACATCCAACACCCTCAACCAGTAACCCTCCTGCCATATTTGCCAAAAGAACATTCCCAATGTTGTAGTTTCAGCCACATACCCACAAATCCCCAGAGTTCACTTGCTCCCTCCCCCAAACCTCCCCCCAGTTCCATGGACAGTCCAACCCACCCTCTCCACCCTACCGCCCTCACAGACCAACATCACCCACCCAATAGCATCACTGCACTACTGTCGTGCCCATCCACTGCACAACTACACACTTCCACCTTATCACAGATTTTGCCCATATGGACATTGCCTCAAAACCCTCTTTATGTCTCATGTAAATTTATCTTCCAGACTATAACTCTGTGAGTCTGCTCAATTTGCTTAATTCATGTAATATTTGTCCTTCAGTGCCTGGTTTGCTTCATTCAACATAAGGTTGTCAAGATTCATCCGTGTTATCCCATGTGTTAATATTGCATTCCTTCTTACAACTGAGTAATATTATATTGTATGTGTATACCACAATTTGCTTATCCATTCATCTGTTGATGGACATTTGTGTTGCTTTTAACCTTTGGCTATGGTGAATAATGTGGCTATGAACATTGGTGTGCATATATCTGTTCGTGTCCCTTCTTTCAATTCTTCTAGATATATACCCAGTAGTGGAATTGCTGGATCTTAGTGCAGTTCTATAGCTAGGTTCTTGAGGAACCACCAAACTGTCCTCCACAATGGCTGCATCATTCTACATTCCCACAAGCAGTGGATAAGATTCCCATTCTTCCACATCCTCTCCAACATTTGTAGTCTTCTGTTTTTTTAATAGCCTCCAGTCTCATGAGTGTAAGATGATATCTCATTGTAGTTTTGATTTGCATTTCCCTGATAGCCAGTGATGTTGAACATCTTTTCATGTGATTTTTTTTTAATTAATTTATTTTTTATTGTGGGTAAAAATCAAACTTTTCACAATACATACCAATATTTGTAAAATGATATATAAATATATATGCATATATGTGCATTTGCTTACAAAAATGTTATTATATATATATATATATATATATATATATATTTTTTTTTTAAAGAGGTGTTTAACTTACCTAAATATTACACAGAACCTACAGGGATTCCCATGTTCCCCACCTCCCACACCTCCCACCACATCACACACATCCCACGAGTGTGGCCCATCATCCTAAATGGACTTACACATCCTGGGGCCTTGCCACCAACCATAGACCACAGTTCACATCGCAGATCACACTCTCTCCCACACAGTTCTGAATGGTGTGTGCTGATTTAAAATGGCCTACATCCATTGCCACAATGGCACTCAGGACAACCTCCAAATCCCCAAGAAGCCCCTGTATTTCAACTGCACATCCCCTCCCTGCCCCGAAAGTGTCCTGTGGCCACTGGCTCCACCTCACTGTTATATTTATATTTCTTCTTTGGAGAAGTGTCTGTTCAAATCACTTGACCATTTTTAAATGGGTTGTTTGTCTTTTTATTTTTGAGATGTAGGGTTTCTTTATATATGCTGGATATTAGGCCCCTATCAGATATATGGTTACCAAATATTTTCTCCCATTGAGTAGGCTGCCTTTTCACTTTCTTGACAAACTCCTTTGAAGTGCCAACTAGCAATGCAACTGGAAAAAGACCTTGACCAAAAGGGGGAAAGGGTAAAGACAAATGAGTTTATATGTCTAAGAGTCTTCAAAGTGAGTTGGGAGGTCATTCCAGAAGTTACGCTTAAGCATGTCTCAGCAGGATCTTATTGACTGCCAAAGTAAATATTGGCTCAAATAGTGGGGCTCCTGAGGGCTCTGGAGACATCCAGACCTTATAGGCAGGGCAGAAGGCTCAGGAGTTTGGTGCCCTGCCAGTGAACCTTACTTTGAAATTTATGCTCCCCAGTGTGACAAAGTTGGACTCAGTTGTGGTTTCCCTACACATGGCTCTTCTGCACCTTCTATTTGAACCTATAGTTAGTACTAGAATTGATAGGCATATGTCCAAGATACTTAAATCTTTGGGCTTTCCATGTACCAGTCGGGCTCTGAATCTCAACAGAGTTGCAACACCTACTCTTCAGTTCATTGAATTCATTCAGAACAAATAACAAGGAGATGATGATGGACAATGCCTATCCCAAGGAACAGAGAGAGTATTACAACTGCAAACGAGATAGTCCCACCCATCTGCCCCACGGGATCTAAGCCCCCTTTCAATTAGAGGCAGAGTGGGCATCACCATCCCCAAATCCTCAAGATTGGGGAATGAACAATGGACTAAAGTACATTTACTATTATACTACTATACATTTATTGTTATTCTACCAATGGAAGAACTTTTATCATTGCTTTGGAAGCAGAGGCCACCTGAGGTTCTGAGTGGAGGGAGAGGGAAAAATAGTTGTAATATGGGGGCATTTCCGGGACTTGGGAATTGTCCTGAATCATATTGCAATGACAGATACACGCCTTTATGTATTTTGTCATAACTTACAAAATTGCGCAGGAGAGAGTGTAAACTACAGTGTAAGCTATAACCCATGCTTAGTGGCAATGCTCCAAAATGTGTTCATCAATTGTAACAAATGAACCACACTAATGAAGGATGTTGTTAATGGGGTAACATGTGTGAGGAGTGGGGGGGGGCATAGGGGAATCCCTTATATTTTTTATGTAACATTTATGTAATCTAAGTATCTTTTTTTAAAAAAAAATTTAAGTATATATATATATATTTTTTTTTAAAAAACAAGATCATCATTATGCAAAAAAAACAAAACAAAAAACAAACCTGATAATGCCCAGTGTTGGTGAGGATGTGGGGATATAAAAATGTTTTTTTCTGAATAATATAGAGTGGTTCAGCTGTTCTGGAGAACCAATGGCATTTCTCCATTCATTTCCTGAAAGAATATTTATGGAACATCATCGTTGTGTCACATACTGTTCTAGGTGCTTGGGATATAAGCAGTAGACAGACAAAAATTCCTGCTGTGATGGAGCTTACATTGTACTGGGGGAGACAAACAATAAAGTTAAGTAGTAAGATAATAAAAATAACAAATATAATATGTAATATATTAGATGGTGAAGAGAAATTAAGAAAGTGGGTTAAGAAATGTTAGGTGGAGGTTGGAATTGAAAAGAGAGTGGTCAAGGAAGGCCTCACTGTCTTGCAGGTCACATAACTTAGTTAAGATAAATATAGAAATAACTTATGGTATAGCAGTTCTGTTCTTGAGTATATACATCTAGGAAAATCCCCACACAGGTCCATTAGGGGACATATATGAGGGTGTTCGTGGAAGTGTTATTTGTGATGGTGGCAGGTTAGCAGAATCCCAGTGATATCCTTCATTGAGAGAGTGGATATGAAAAATCTGGCAGATGCATGCTGTGGAGCATTATGCTGAAGTCAGAAGTGACAGATTAAATATGCACACAACATGGATTGATCTAAAAACATTATGCTGAAAATGCAAGAAACAGAATGAGATATATAACATACTACCACTTATGTAGATTAAGAATGCATGTATGCAAAACAGCAGTACACAGTTTGAAAGAACACATTCAAATGAAATCATTACATGTTAAAACATATTATGAGACTCCCTGTAGGGATGGGAAGAAGGGGAATGGGAGTGGGTTATAGGATTAAAAAAAAAAAAACAGAATCCTATTTTTATCTGGTTTCTTACAAATGCACCAACACGAAACCTCTTAAAATACCCCCCCCCAAAAAAAACCCCATAAACAACAAAAAACACTAAGCAAAATGGGTAGGTCTTGAGGTTGGATTGATACACATTTCTACACAGGATGGGAATGTTCCCCAGGAAGTGCCCTGAAATGGGTTGTTCAGGGTTTTCAGCAGTTCCATATTGCAAATTATGTCAATTGTTCCTATTTTGAATGATGAAAAAAGATAGCTGCTTTCATACATTTGTTTCCTGATCTGTAGTTGACAAGAGAAAGAATTCTGGAAATAGAATATTTTCAGTTGCCTGATACTTTTGCCAGGTGTGATTAAAAGGAGACTTTAGTTTGTAAAGAATGCTCCTCCTGAGGATTGTGGCCTTCAGAATTGGACGCCTCAAGCATCAGGAGGCTCAGCTTGCAGTGTCTTCTTCTCAGCACAGCTCCTTAGATTCCAGAGGCTGGCTGTGGAGCAAATGTTTTTGAAATGGTACAGCAGCCAAAATGCTCACAGAAAGAGCTACATTCGTCATCTAAACTGCTGCATCCCTTAAGTGGCCTTGCCTTCTAGACAAAGTGTTTTAACACCGCAAATTATTCCTTGTATGGTTGGTTTCTGAACACTATCCCAGATGTGGGATAGCCAGGCAGTTGGAGGGAAGACTAAACTTTAGGAAGGACAGTGCTTGCTTATCACAAGCATCATCAGACTTGTCGGCAATGCTTATCAATAGGTCATCCCCATGCTTACCAAGCATGACGGAGAATACAGAAGTTTGTGACTTGAGCCCTGCCCTCATTAAACAGACTACTCCGTTAGCAAGACAGGAAATATAGTGTCACTCATCATGCTCCCTCCCAAAACATAGTTTTCTGTCTAATTTCCTCCTATTT
This sequence comes from Tolypeutes matacus, assembly GCA_026826555.1. NCBI lineage: Eukaryota > Metazoa > Chordata > Mammalia > Cingulata > Chlamyphoridae > Tolypeutes > Tolypeutes matacus. Next base: position 120,463 of record JAKSZT010054498.1, on the reverse strand, counting down.
ACCTTCAGCCCAAATATTTCCTCTGAGATACCTTCCCTGGTCAAATCCACGGAATACAAACTCTCATAACTCCATATAAATCTACCTTGTAACACTTACTACATTTAGTTTTACATTTACTGGTATGCTTTGTGTGTGTGTGTGTGTGTTTAAGTATATATTTTTAATTTTTTAAGGATACTTGGATTACGTAAATGTTACACAAAAAATATAGGGATTCCCATATGCTCCACTCCCCACACCTCCCACACCTTCCCACATAACATCCTTTATTAGTATGGCACATTCATTGCAATTGATAAACCCATCTTGGTGCATTGCCACTGAGCATGGACCATAGTTCTCATTGTAGTTTACACTCTCTCCCACACAATTCTGCAGGTTATGGGAAGATATATAATGGCCTATATCTGTCGTTGCAATAACATTCAGAATGATTCCCAAGTCCCAAAAAAGCCACCGTATTACACCTGTCTTTCCCTTTCCCCTATCCCCAGAGCCTCCAGTGGCCACTGCCTCCACATCAATGTTGTAATTTCTTCCATTGTTAGAATCACAATAAGTCTATAGTAGAATACCAGTAAGTTCACTCTAGTCCATAAGTTCATTCCCCAATCCTGAGGATTCTGGGATGGTGATGCCCACTCCACCTCTAACTGAGATGAGTTTTGATCCCATACAGCCAATGGATGGGACTCTCTTGCTTGCAGTTGTAGGCTCTCTCATTTCCTTGGTATGGTGGTTTTCAACCTTCTTAGTTGTTTTGCGTGAGTCCAATGAACTGGAGAGTATGTTTTGCAACTCCACTGAGGCTCAGGGCCCAGCTGGAACATGGACAGCCCAGATTCAAGTCTCTTGGGTGTACACCTACCAACTCTAGCACCAAGTATAGGTTTAAATAGAAGGGACAGATGACCCATGTGTAGGGAAGCCATAACCGAGTCAAACTCTGTCACTCAGGAGCACAAACTCCAAAGTAGGGCCCACTGGCAAGGCACCAAACTCCGGAGCTATCTGCACTGACCATAGGACCTGAGTATCTCCAGAGCCCTTAGGAGCCCAACTATGTGGGGTAGTATCCACTTTGGCACTCTATGAGATCCTGCTGAGATGTGCATAAGAGTTACCTCTGGGATGACTTCTTGACTCACTTTGAAGTCTCTTAGCCATATAAACTCATTTGTCTTTACCTTTTCCCCCTTCTATTCGAGGTCTTTTTCCAGTTGCATTGCTAGTTGGTACTTGGTAGTAATCCCTTGGTGCCAGGGAGGCTCATCCCCTGGAGTCATGTCCCATGCTGGGGGGGGGGGGAGGTAATGCATTCATATGCTGATTTTGGCTTAAAGAGAGGCCACATTTGAGCAATAAGGATGCTCTCAGGAGGCAACTCTTAGGCACCCCACAACACTAGGCTAAGTTTCAATTTCAAAAGCAAAGGCTCATGAACATAGTTGCCAATATCAAGGGTCCACCATGGACCATCTTCTTTCACCAGCCATTGCTCCTGCACTTGGGGGACTGTTGCTACTCCATTAGAAAATGTGGCAGAGCTCTCCAGGATGGGAATTCAATATTCTCTCAGTTATTGTGTGAATCTCCAGCCACTGTGACAATGCACCGTGAACGTGCTTTTTAAAAAAATTAAAGTCAGTCTTTCTCACTAAACTCTATGTTCCATAGAGGCAAAGATGGTGTCAGTCTTTATTATTTAACAAACACTTATAAAAATTTTACTAAGTGCCAGGCATTTTATCTCTTCAGTTTACAAATATTTACTCATTTAATCCTCAGAGGAACCCCATGAGGCATTATTATTTTCATATATATGGAAAAACTAAGACCCAGAGAGGCAGAATAACATGCCCAAGTTCACAAAACCTAATAACGATGAAGCAAGGCTTCAACCCTGAGAGTTTGGGTCCAAAGTTCATGATCCCTCTTACTCATTATGCTATGCTGATTTTTTCACCATTGTATCCCTAGTACCTAGCACAATACCTGATGCATATTATGTTCTCAATAAACATTTAAATTAATGAATATTGTCCTCACATTGGCTTCTATCTCATATTCATCAAAGTTATGTTTCACATACAAGATGATTTTATCTCAGGTGATTTTTTTCATTCTTTTAGGTGTCTATTTCTTCTACTTTAAAGCATTCTGAATTATTTCACCAATAAATATGGAAGTGTCTTAAAATGAATGAGCTAAAACATAAAATATTATATAGAAAGGTTTCAGCTTCTGGTATGGCTGAGCAAGCTTCTATCAGATTCAACCCTCTTGCAAATAACCGACTAATGGGGTTGGCAAATTATGCCCATAGGCTAGATTCAGCTGCCACCTGTCTTTCTAAATAAAATTTTATTGGACCATTTATTTATATGTTGTCTCTTTCTGATTTCATGATATACTAGGAGAGTTGCAAAAGACTTTATGGCCCATCAAGTTTTAAATATTTACTTTCTGGTGCTTTATAGGAAAAGTTTTCTGACAACTTCTCTAGACAAAGAAGGCACTGGTGAATAAGCAACAGTAAGTACTTTCTGTACGGGGGTTGATACTTTAAAGAAGGGATAGTAGGGAGTGAAATTCTCATTTTTAAATTCTTTTTTAGCCTAAAGAAAAGCCAAAGTTGGGATTGTATAAGGCAGCAAACACTCCAATAGAAAACCAGCAGTCTTTCTAGCCTGAAGAACCAGAGGGCAGAGTTCTGAGCAACTAGAGTCACTGGAAAATAAAAGGAGAATTTGAGAAAAGCCAGAGCCAGAGAGAAGGAGCATCAAATTCTGCCCAAGTCTCTGACTTAGCCCTGAACCATACATTGCAGGGCAAATGAACAGCAACCCAGTTAAGGAATCAGTTGGAAATTTGAGTCCAATCAAGTTAATTGATAAAACAAAAATATCAATTCTCCTCAGGAGAACATAACAGAATCTCAGAACCTCCACAATCACCATTCATATTGTCCAGGTTTCAATACAAAATTGCTTGACATATGAAGAACTAGGAAGATGCGACCCAGTCTCAAGGAAAAAGACAACAATATAAACCAGTCAAGAGATTACCATGATGATGGAATAAGCTAACAAGGATTATAAAGCAGCTATTAATACTAAGCTCAATGAAGTAAAGGAAAAAGTATGCTTGCACTCAAGTAAATGATAATCAATAACAGCAGAGAATAAAAATTATTTTTAAAGACAGCAAAATGGAAATTCTAGAGCTGAAGAATACAACATATGGAATAAAAATTCACTGTAAAAGCTTAATAGCAGAATGAAGATGACAGAGGAAAGAATCAGTAAACTTGAAGATAGAGCAATGAGAATTATCCAACCTGAAGAAAAGAGAGAAGATTGACAAAACTGCACAGAGTCTTGGGAATCTGTGGGATAATACCTAATGGTCTATCATAAATGCAACTGGGTTCCTAGAAAGAGAGGAGAGAATGAGGCAGAAACAAAAAAAAAACATGATGATTTAATGGCCAAAAATGCCCCACATTTGGTGAAAGATTCAATAAGCTCAGTGAACCCTGGTAGGATAAATACAAAGAAAATCATTCATAGACACATCATGGTCATATTTCTGAAAATCAAAGGTAAAAAGAAAATCTTGAGATGGAAAAGAGGGATCTTCAAAAATAATGGAAAAACAATAGAAATGGTAAATATCTGGGGAAACAGACTATTCTTCTCTTAAGTTCTTTAAAATATGTTATGTGGTTGAAATAAAAATTATAACACTGTTTGATGGGGTTGTCAGTGTTTATACATGTAATGTATATAATGACTACAACATAAAGTAGTTGTGAGTAAAGGGTCCCTTATGTGTCCTAAGGCCTTCAACACATACTCCATAGATATGATATGAGTGACTTGATCCTGAATGGGTCCTGTGTTTAGCCATTAGTCTAGCAAGATTTCTAACTGCATCATGTGAATTAGAAGGCATGTTCTGTGTCTTTCATAAGGATGTGGTCAGAGCACTTAAAAGGATAGAGAGTTGGGGGAGCAGATGTGGCTCAAGTGTTTGAGCTACCACCTCCCACATGAGAGGTCCTGGGTTTGGTTCCCGGTGCCTCCTGAAAAAATGAAAGCAAACAACGTAAAAAACCAACTTAGGGAAGCCGACGTGGCTCAGTGCTTGAACGTCAGCTTCCCACATAAGAGGTCCAGGGTTCATCCCCCAGCCCCTGGTACCTCAAATAAATAAATAAATAAATAAATAAATAAATAAATAAATAAAGGGTTGGGGCTTCATTAAGCACATGGAACAGGTTTTATAATGTGTTGTGCCTACTGTCCTAATAATTAAATTTCTAGAATGCAAGATGGCATTGGTTTAAGTGGGCACTTACCATCTCTCTCACAAAAGACAGCTGATTTGGGACAGGATCCTGCCCGAGTGAGCTGTTCTGGGAACCCACGGAGTGGGAGCCTTTGGGGGCATCGATCTGGAGGGAGCTGGACAGGGAGATAGATTGCTCAAGATAAAACTCTGAGTTTTTAGCCCAGTGCCTGGAAGTCATGGATGGCTAAGCCCCACCCTCAGGACAAAGGGCCATGGTGAGCCTTGACTCTTGCCAGCCACCCAGCAAGAAGGAACATTCTCCAAGAGTGGGAGGGTTCTGGCAAAGGGTGGAGAAGGGTTTCCTTTCTGTGAGTTTGTTTGCCTGGACCCCCTTTGAGCTTTGCAGAGCACACCAGCCTGCTAGAAGTGGCACCAGGCCGAGGGGAGAGGCGAATCTGCTGAGGAAGCCTGATTTACCTAATCACCCTGGGATACAGAGGTTTGGCCTGAGAGAGGGCAGAGTTAACCAATTTAATAGTTCCGTGTTGAGGACTATCAGAATTTCAACACCCCTAAGGGAGTCAGGCAGTGGGAAGTGCTCAATAAGTTTCCAAGAGCCTATTTAGGGTCCCCTGGGAGGAGGGGGTTGTCTATAAGAGGCTTGAAAATCATTTCTGTGCGGTGAACTCAGTCATCAGGGTCCCATTTGAATTTCAAAAGGGAACTCAACCTGACCAGGAGAGGGGAGGGGGGATCTGCTCATACAGCCAGTTGAGTCCTGCTGCCCTAGGAGAGTAAAACCTGCCCAGGGGGAAGTGACTGAATAGCTTTCTGAAGACCTAACTGACCCAATTAGAAAGGTAGCTTAGTGGAGGAATTTCTGCCTTGAATATATGAGGTCCATAGTTCGATTCCTGGCTCCTCTAAGAGTAGTGATCCATTGGGATATCTAACATCCAGCTGATACTGTAGGACAGGGAAAACATAGACACTATTTTTGTACTAGCTTCTTTTGGGTCCCTTATTTTTCAAAAAAAAAAAAAAAGGTTACTTAAAAAAATTTTTTTAACTTAGTTTACTTGCTAAAACTTGCCTCAAAACCTGCAGAGAGAAGCCTGCATGGTAATTGATTGATGAACACAGGCAGCCTGAGAGGCTCCACAAGGGCCCAAGAAGGAACGCTGTTCTTCCTTACCTTTGTTTGACTGCTTGCTTGTGTGTTTGTTTGGATTTTTTTTTGTTTCTTGTTTTTCTATCCCCTATCCTCAGCCCCCCCATTTTTAAAAAATTAGGTGCTGCTAGCTTGTTTCTTCTTTGCTGTGCTTCTTCTTCCTTGATTTCCTGTTTTCTGTGTATACTGATTTTGTCTACCAACACTATCTCTTTTACTTCCTTCATCTTTCTATCTTCTGCTTTCTGTTGTGGTTCTTACATTCCACCTTTCTTTACTAGTCCTCAACTTTTTTGGTTTCAATTTCTATCTTGTCTATTTTGTTTTCCTTTTTAAAATTATTAACCTTTTCCTTTCTGTCTTTTCTTTACTCTTTCTCTCTCTCCTCATCATTCTGGTCTTTTAAATCATTCTATATATTTTTCTCTATTTGGTTTCCCATTTCATTGTAGGTACTCCACTTTTTTATTCTTATTACTCTACACTGCTTCCATGAGTTAAATATTCATTTTACTAAATCTTATATGGCCCCTCTTCTAACTTTTATTATTACTATTACTATTATACTTTTTCTTTTCTTACCTCGATTGCTTTCTTTGCCCCTAATCTTTTTCCTTCAAGGGAACATAGAAAACAGCAAGGAAAAAGAACAAAGTGTCAAAGAAAAAACACACACACAAAACCAGCAGCTAAATAAAACTCTAGAGCAGAGAGAGAAGTTAATCAACTGAATAAACCCATCAAGATAAAAAGATGACCAGAGGGCAAGAAATAATTACAAATCATACTAAGCAACAGGAAGACATGGACCAGTCCAATGAACAAACTAAAAACCAGGAAGAGATGCAGAACATTGAACAACTAATCAAAGCTGTCCAAACAAAAATCATGGACCAACTTAATGAATTGAAGGACGTGATTAAGGATATTAAGAAGACACAGGGATAACATACTGAAGAAATAGTAAACATACATAAAAAGATAACAGATATGATAGTGATGAATGGCACAATTCAAGAAATAAAAAACACACTGGAATCATATAACAGCAGATTTGAACAGGCAGAAGAAAGAATTAGTGATGTGGAAGACAGTACATCTGAAATCAAACATATAATAGAAAAGATAGATAAAAAGATTTAAAAAAATCCAGCAGGGACTTGGGGATTTAAACAACAACACAAAATGCACAAACATATGCATTATAGGCATCCCAGAGGGAGAAGAGAAGGGAAAGGGAACAGAAGTAGTGTTGAAGGAAATAATGGCTGGAAACTTCCCAACCCTATTGAGGGAGATGCACGTACATGTCTAGGAAGCACAGCGCACCCCAAACAGTATAAATCCCAACAGGCCTACTCCAAGACATATACTTGTCAAAATGTCCAATGCTCAAGACAAAGAGAAAATACTCAAGGCAGCAAGAGAAAAGAGAACCATCACATACAAGGGAAGCTCAATAAGATTAAGTACTGATTTCTCATCTGAAACCATGGAGGAAAGAAGACAGTGGTATGACATAGTCAAAGTACTCAAAGAAAGAAACTTCCAGCCATGAATTCTCTCTCCAGTAAAGCTGGCATTCAAAAATTATGGCGAGTTCAAAATATTCACAGATAAACAGAAATTAAGAGAGTATGCCAATAAGAAACCTGCCCTTCAAGAAATACTAAAGGAAGTTCTACAAGTTGAAAGGAAAAAACAGGAGAGAGAGAGTTGGAGGAGAGTGTAAGAACAACTAAAAAGACAAAAAGAGAAATAAAAAACAACATATGACATACACAAACCCAAAGAAAATTAGCTGATGTAAGAAATTCCTTGAGAGTAATAACAATGAATGTTAATGGATTAAACTCAGCAGTCAAGAGACACAGACTGGCAGAATGGATAAGGAAATATGACCCATCTATATGTTGTATACAAGAAACCCACCTTAGACCCAGGGATTCAAGGAGGCTGAAAGTGAATGGCTGGAAAACAATTTTACAAGCAAACAACAACCCAAAATGGGCGGGAGTAGCTATACAAATATCAGACAAAATAGACTTTAAATGCAAAACTACGGTAAGAAACAAATACGGACACTATATATTAGTAAAAGGGGTACTCTTTCAAGAAAAAAAGAACAATCATAAACATTTATGCTCCTAATCAGGGTGCCTCAAAATACATGAGGCAAACACTGGAAAGACTAAGTGGAGACATAAATGCCTCTACAATTATAGTGGGGGACTTTAATACACCATTATCAACATTAGACAGAACATCTCGACAGAGAACCAATAAAGAAACAAAGTCTCTGAATAATACATTAGAGGATCTGGACCTAATAGACATATACAGAACGTTACACCCAAATACAGTGGGATATACATTCTTCTCAAGTGCACATGGATCATACTCTAAGATAGACCACATGCTAGGCCACAGAACAACTCTCCATGAATTCAGAAAGATTGAGATTATACAAAGTATTTTCTCTGACCACAATGGAATGAAATTGGAAATCAAAAAATGCCAGAGAACCAGATTAGGCACAAAGATATGGAAGTTAAACAACACATTCTTAGACAAACAGTGTGTCAAGGAGGAAATCTCAAAAGGAATCAGTAACTACCTTGAAACAAATGAAAATGACAACACAACACATCAAAACCTATGGGATGTGGCCAAAGCTGTACCGAGAGGGAAATTCATAACCATAAATGCCTATATCAAAAAAGAAGAAAGAAGCTAAAATTGAAGACCTAACTGCACACCTGGAGGAATTGGAAAAACAACAACAAACTAAGCCCAAAGGAAGTAAAAAGAAGGAAATAACAAAGATTAGAGCAGAACAAAACAAAATAGAAAATAATAAAGCACTAGGAAAAAAAAACAACAAAACCAAAAGCTGGATTTTCGAGAATGTCAATAAAATTGACAAACCCTTAGCCAGACTAACAAAGAAAAAAAGAGAGCAGATGAAAATACACAAAACAAGAAATGAGGAAGAGGATATTACCACTGACCCCACAGAAACAAAGAGTATCATAAGAGGATACTTTGAAAAATTATATGCCAACAAGAATGAAAATCTAGAGGAAATGCACAAATTCCTAGAAACTCACAAGCAGCCTACATTGACGAAAGAAGAAATTGATGAACTCAACAGTCCAATTACAAATAAAGAGATAGACTCAGTCATCAAAAACTTCCCAACTAAGAAGAGCCCAGGACCAGATGACTTCACAGGTGAATTCTACCAAACACTCCGGAAAGAGCTAACACCAACCCTACTTAAGCTCTTCCAAAAGTAGAAGTAGAAGGAACATTGGCTAACTCATTCAATGATGCTGTGATGATTAGGCTAATGTGTCAACTCTGCCAGGTAATTGTGTCCACAGGTTTGGTCCAGCAAGTACTGGGCTAATTGTAATACAAGAGCATTTATGGACTTCGATCACCAGTGAGTTTACTGCGTCAATGGCTGATTACATCTGCATCAATCAGGGAGATTGCATCAGCAATGGGTCATGCTTTTATCCAATCAGTTGAATGCCTTAAAAGGGGAAGTGATTTCAACATTCAGAGAGAACTTCCCAGATCATCGTTGGACAGCCAACTTCTCCCAGAAACTCATCAAGGACCTTTCATCAGACTTTCATCGGCACCCCTGGTTTGCAGCCTGCCTGCAGAACCTGGACTTGTGCACCCCCACGGTCGCATGAGAGACTCTTTTAAAATATCATATTATTGACAGATATCTCCTGTTGATTCTGTTTCCCGAGAGAACCCTGACTAATACAGCTTGATACTGGGAGTGGTTCTTGAGGAACACATTCTTAAACATGGGATGTCTGAGGTGGTTCTGGGACTTTTGTAATTGGCTCTCTACTCTAATTGGACTCAGGGATACTAATGACTCCCTTTCTAAAAATGAAGAGGTTGCTAACAGTCCATGGCGTGAACTGGTAATAGAGATATGCAAAATAGCATCACTGGATTCCCCTACTTCCACGCTTATAAGAAGCAAGGATCTGGGTGAGAGTGTTTTCAACACCTTAACAGAATTTTGTGGAGTCAAAAAGTATAATGATGTTGGCTGGCTCCTCCTAGATACTCTGGATACAGTTACAAAAGAACGAGATAAGCTAAAGACTTCAAATTTGAAACTTAAATGCCACATGAATGATATGAAAGTTTCTACATGTGCCTTGAAAGAAAATCTTGTCTCCTGTAGCCACAGACTTGAGATATCTGAGAATCAAACCCAGACTCTCATTGTACGAGTAGCAGAATTACAGAGGAAACTAAAATCTTTAACCTAGCAGGGTTTCTGCAATTAAAGTGAAGGCATTTATTGGAAAGGAGTGGAACCCTGAGGATTGCGACGGAGACATATGGAATGATGATAATATTGGTGGGGACATTGGAACTCTAAATTCTGCTGAGACTTTACCGGATAAACCTGTGATGGCCTGCCCTGTGGAGACCACACCTTGTCAACCTTGTATCATCCAGCCTCCAGCCTGCCCCAGGGAGTCTGGACTTCCTTCCAGCCCTGAGGTGGGTACTAGCCAAATGGAAGCCTGCACTGCCCAGCCTCTGGCCTGCCCCAGGGAGTCTGGCCATCCTCCCAGCCCTGAGGCAGGTACCAGCCAAATTCCAGCATGCACTGCCCAACTTCCAGTCTGCCCTGAGGAATCTGTCTTCCAACCCCTGCCTGAAGAGATTAATCCTGTCTCACCAGAAGAAAATGGAAAGGAATGCCCTGAGGTCAGTAGTCTGCAAGACATCTCTAATCCTTCTCCTTACCCATACCCACCACCCCTCTTGTCTTAGAGACCCATTACTAGACTAAAATCACAGCAAGCCCCCAAAGGTGAAATACAAAGTGTGACCCATGAGGAAGTATGCTATACTGTGAAAAAACTGCATGAGTTTTCCAACTTATATAGACAGAAATCAGGAGAATATGTGTGGGAATGGATGCTAAGGGTATGGGATAATGGTGGAAGGAATATAAAGTTGGATAAGGCTGAATTTATTGATATGGACCCACTAAGCAGAAATTCTGGATTCAACTCTGTAGCTCAAGGGGTTAGAAAGGGCTCTAACAGTTTGGGTGGCTGACTGAAGCATGGTCCAAAAGATGGCCTAGCATATCTGATGTTGAGATGTCCGATTTGCTCTGGTATACAGTAGACAAGTGGATTCAAAGGCTTAGAGAGATTGGAATGCTAGAATGGATTTATCATTTGAGACCTGCCCACCCACTCCAGGAATGTCCAGAGGACACACCTTTAACCAGGACTGTGAGGAATAAATTTGAAAGACTAACTCAATCTTCTCTGAAGACCTCTTTGGTTGCTCTTCTCTGCAGTCCAGATATTACTGTGTGTGTGTGTGTGGGGGGTGTAACGGAATTGGAATCCTTAAACATTATGGGGATGATCAGATCTTGGTCCGTTAAAAGCCAAGTATCGGCAGTTAATCGCCAAAGGCAAGGTGGGCGTGGCTACCGCAATGAAAGACAGATTCAAAAAGAGCACACAGAATAGTCTGAGTCACATGGAGTTATGGCGTTGGCTAATAGATCATGGGTTACCTAGAAGAGAAATACATGGGCAGTCTACTAAATTTCTTCTGGATCTGTATAAGCAGAAGAGTTCTAGGTCAAGTGAACAAAATCCTAAATCAAATTATAGACGCAGAGAATCACAGCCCCTTAATCAATTCCCAGACTTGAGACAGTTTACAGACCCAGAGTCCCTTGAATGAGGAGAAGGCCAGGTCCCCTTGTTTTACTAGACTAAATCACAACAAGCCCCCAGGATCCTGTTAAACTAGCAAAAGTTTATACTCTTAATCTTGCTCCCACCTTTCCCCAGGGAGACCTACGGCCTTTTGCCAGAGTAACTGTGCATTGGGGAAAAGGAAATGATCAGACATTTTAGGGATTATTAGACACTGGTTCAGAAGTGACATTAATTCCAGGAGACCCAAAACGTCACTGTGGCCCACCAGTCAGAGTAGGGGCTTATTGAGGTCAGGTGATTGATGGAGTTTTAGCTCAGGTCCGTCTCACAGTGGGGTCCAGTGGGTCCCCCGACCCATTCTGTGGTTATTTCCCCAGTTCCGGAATGCATAATTGGAATAGACATACTCAGTAACTGGCAGAATCCCCACATTGGATCCCTGACTTGTGGAGTGAGGGCTATTATGGTTGGAAAGGCCAAGTGGAAGCCTCTAGAACTGCCCCTGCCTAGCAAAATAGTAAATCAAAGGCAATACTTGATTCCTGGAGATAGTGCAGAGATTAGTGCCACCATCAAGGATTTGAAGGATGCAGGGGTGATGATTCCCACCACATCCCCTTTCAACTCTCCTATTTGGCCTGTGCAGAAAACAGATGGATCTTGGAGGATGACAGTAGATTATCGTAAACTTAAACAGGTGGTGACTCCAATTGCAGCTGCTGTCCCAGATGTGGTATCATTGCTTGAGCAAATCAACTCTTCCCCTGGTACCTGGTATGCAGCTGTTGATCTGGCAAATGCATTTTTCTCAATTGCCATTAGTAAGGACCACCAGAAACAGTTTGCTTTCAGCTGGTAAGGCCAGCAGTATACCTTCACTGTCCTGCCTCAGGGGTATATCAACTCTCCAGCCCTATGTCATAATATTCTCTGCAGGGACCTTGATGGTCTCTCCGTCCCACAAGACATCACACTGGTCCATTATATTGATGATATCATGTTGATAAGACCTACTGAGCAAGAAGTAGCAAAGACTCTGGATTTATTGGTAAGGCATTTGTGTGAGAGAGGATGGGAGATAAATCCAACAAAAATACAGGGCCCTTCCACCTCAGTGAAATTTCTAGGTGTCCAATGGTGTGGGGCCTGTCGAGATATCCCTTCTAAAGTAAAGGATAAGCTGTTGCACCTGGCCCCTCCTATGACTGAAAAAGAGGCACAATGCTTTGTTGGCTTCTTTGCATTTTGGAGACAACACATTCCTCATTTGGGTGTGTTACTGCGGCCCATTTACTGAGTGACCAGAAAAGCTGCTAGTTTTGATTGCGGACTGGAATAAGAGGAAGCCCTGCGACAGGTCCAGGCTGCTGTGCAAGCTGCACTACCACTTGGACCATATGATCCAGCAGATCCAATGGTGCTGGAAGTTTCCATGGCAAAGAGAGATGCTGTCTGGAGCCTTTGGCAGGCCCCTATAGGGGAATCAAAACACAGACCACCCTCTGCAGATTTTGGAGCCAAAGCCTTGCCATCCTCTGCAGATAACTATCCCCCTTTTGAGAAGCAGCTTTTGGCTTGCTATTGGGCCTTAGTAGAGACTGAATGCTTAACCATGGGCAATCAAGTTACCAGGAGACCTGAGTTGCCCATCATGAGCTGGGTATTGTCTGACACACCAAACCATAAAGTTGGGCGTGCACAGCAGCACTCCATAATAAAGTGGAAGTAGTATTTACGAGATAGGGCTCGAGCATGTCCTGAAGGCACAAGTAAGTTACATGAGGAAGTAGCCCAAATGCCCATGGTCACCACCTCTGCCATGTTACCTTCTCTTTCCCAGCCCACAGCTTTGGCCTCTTGGGGAGTCCCTTACAATCAGTTGACCGAGGATGAGAAAACTCGGGCCTGATTTACAGATGGTTCTGCATGATATGCAGGTACCACCTGAAAGTGGACAGCTGCGGCACTGCAGCCCTTTTCTGGGATATCCTTAAAGGATAGCGGTAAGGGCAAATCCTCCCAGTGGGCAGAGCTTTGAGCAGTGCACCTAGTTGTTCTTTTTGCTTGGAAGAAGAAATGGCCAGAGGTGTGTTTGTACACTGATTCATGGGCTGTTGCCAATGGTTTGGCTGGATGGTTAGGGAATTGGAAGGAACATGATTGGAAAATTAGTGACATGGAGGTTTGGGGAAGAGCTATGTGGATAGACCTTTCTGAGCGGGCAAAAAACATGAACATATTTGTGTCCCACGTGAATGCTCACCAGAGGGTGACTTCAGCAGAGGAATAGTTTAATAATCAAGTGGATTAGATGACCCGTTCTGTGGCTAATGCTCAGCCTCTTTCCCCAGCCACTTCTGTCATTGCCCAATGGGCTCATGAACAAAGTGGCCATGGAGGTAGGGATGGAGGTTATGCATGGGCTCAGCAACATGGACTTCCCCTCACCAAGGCTGACTTCACTACAGCCACTGCCGAATGCCCAATCTGCCAGCAGCAGAGACACACACTCAGTCCCTGATATGGCACCATTCCTCGAGGTGACCAGCCTGCTACCTGGTGGCAGGTTGAATACATTGGGCCACTTCCACCATGGAAGAGGCAGCGATTTGTTTTTTTTTTTTATTTATTTATTTTTATTATGGGTAAAAATCAAAATTCTCACAATACATACAAACATTTGCAAAATGATATATAAATATATATGCATATATGTGTATTTGCTTACAAAAATGTTATTTATATATATATATATATACATATATTTTAAGAGGTGCTTAGATTACCCAAAATATTACACGGAACCCACCGGGATTCCCATGTTGCCCACCTCCCACCACATCCCACACCCATAGCCAGGCTCCAGCGATTTGTTTTAACTGGAATAGACACATACTCTGGCTATGGGTTTGCATTTCTGGCATGCAATGCTTCTTCCAAAACTACCATCCGTGGACTTACCAAATGTCTTATCTACCGCCATGGCATTCCACACAGCATTGCTTTTGATCAAGGAACCTATTTCACAGCAAATGATGTGCGGGAATGGGCGTATGCCCATGGAATTCACTGGTATTACCATGTTCCCCATCACCCTGAAGCAGCTGGATTAATAGAATGGTGGAATGGCCTTTTGAAGATTCAATTACGGCGCCAATAGGTGGCAATACCTTGCAGGAGTGGGGCAATGTTCTCCAGGAGGCTGTGCATGCTCTGAATCAGCATCCTGTCTATGGTGCTGTTTCTCCCATAACCAGGATTCATGGGTCCAGGTATCAAGGGGTGGAAATGGGAATGGCACCACTCACTATTACCCCTAGTGACCCACTAGGAAGATTTTTGCTTCCTGTCCCTGCAACCTTAAGCTCTGCTGGTCTACAGGTTTTAGACCCAAAAGGAGGAGTGCTGCCACCAGGGAACACAACAATGATTCCATTGAACTGGAAGTTAAGACTGCCACCTGGCCACTTTGGGCTCCTCTTACCTGAATCAACAGGCAAAGAAGGGAATTACTGTACTGGCTGGGGTGATTGATCCTGACTATCAAGGGGAAATAGGACTACATCTACATAATGGGGGTAAAGAAGAGTTTGCCTGGAATGTAGGAGATCCTCTGGGCATCTCCTAGTACTGCCATGCCCTGTGATTAAAGTCAATGGAAAATTGCAACAAACCAATTCAAGCAGGACTAACAATGGCTCAGAATCTTCGGGAATGAAAGTTTGGGTCACCCCACCAGGTAAAGAACCACGGCCAGCTAAAGTGCTTGCTGCAGGTGACAGGAACATGGAATGGGTAGTGGAAGAAGGTAGTGATAAATATGAACTTCGACCACGTGACCAGTTACAGAAACATGGACTGTAATGTCATGAACCCTTCTTCCTTGTTTCGTTATGAGCATGATTATTGTATATGTACACAAAACAAATTTCTTGTTCTCTTCCCCAACTTTTTCTCCTATCATATGAAAAGTTCTATTAATTCCATGTCATAATATTAAATGATATCAAGTTTCAGAGTGAATATTACCCAAGGACTTGCTCCCTACTCTGTGGGGAATTAATGCGTTTCCGGTTGTATGCAGGGGAATTGAACATTGTTAGGCAGAAATATATTTGTCTGTTATTGTTTTTATTGAGAGACTAAGTATGGATTAGGGTAATGTGTATGACTGCCGAGTTGACAAGGGGTGGACTGTGATGGTTAGGCTAATGTGTCAACTCAGCCAGGTAATTGTGTCCAGGTGTTTGGTCCTGCAAGTACTGGGCTAATTGTAATACAAGAGCATTTATGGACTTTGATCACGAGTGAGTTTACTGCATGGATGGCTGATTACATCTGCATCAATCAGGGAGATTGCCTCATCAATGGGTGACGCTTTTATCCCATCAGTTGAATGCCTTAAAAGGGGAAGTGATTTCAACATTCAGAGAGAATTTCCCAGCTCGTTGTTGGACAGCCAACTTCTCTCAGAAACCTATCAAGGATCTTTCATTGGACTTTCATTGGAGCCCCTGGTTTGCAGCCTGCCTGCGGAACCTGGACTTGTGCACCCCCACGGTTGCATGAGAGACTCTTTTAAAATCTCATATTGTTGACAGATATCTCCTGTTGATTCTATTTTCTGGGAGAAACCTGACTAATACAGATGCCAACATTACCCTAATACCAAAGTGAAACAAAGATGTCACAAGAAAGGAAAATTACAGACTAATCTCTCTAATGAACCTAGATGCCAAAATCCTCAACAAAATACTTGCTAATCACATTCAACAACACATCAAATTAATTATACACCATGACCAAGTGGGTTTCATCCCGGGTATACAAGGATGGCTCAACATAAGAAAATCAATCCATGTAAGACACCACATAAACAGATTGAAAGAAAAAAATCACATGATCATCTCTATAGATGCAGAAAAAGCATTTGACAAAATACAGCACTCTTTCCTGATAAAAACACTGCAAAAGATAGGAATAGAAGGAAACTTTCTGAATATGATAAAGGGTATATACGAAAAAACCCTCAGCTAACATCATCTTCAATGGTGAAATCCTAAAAGCTTTCCCTCTAAGATTGGGAACAAGACAAGGATGTCCATATCACTGCTCCTATTCAATATTGTCTTAGAAGTACTTGCTTGAGCACTGAGGCAAGAAAAAGATATAATAGGTGTTTAATTGGAAAGGAAGAAGTAAAAATTTCACTATTTGCAGATGACATGATCCTATACGTAGAAAGCCCTGAGAAATCTACAACAAAGCTTCTAGAACTTATAAATGAGTTCAGTAAAGTCGCAGGCTATAAGATAAATGCTTGAAAATCAGTAGCATTTCTGCACACCAATAATGAGCAATCTGAGGAGGAAATCAAGAAAAAATACCATTTACAATAATAACTAAAAGGATAAAATACCTAGGAATAAATTTAACTAAAGATGTAAAGGACTTATATACAGAAAACTACATAACGCTGTTAAAGGAAATCAAAGATTTAAATAAATGGAAGAATATTCCCTGTTCATGGATAGGAAGACTAAACATCGTTAAGATGTCTATCCTTCACAAACTAATCTACAGATTTAATTCAATCCCAATAAAAATCAACACAGTATTTTTTACTGAATTGGAAAAACTAACTACAAAATTTATTTGCAAGGTAAGAGGCCCCGAAATGCCAAAGACATATGGAAAAAGAAAAATGAAATTGGAGGTATCACACTACCTGACTTTAAAACATAATACAAAGCTACAGTGGTCAAAACTGCATGGTATTGGTACAAGGATAGACAAACTGAGCAATCGAACTGAATTGAGAGTTCCGATATAGATCCTCGCATATACAGTCATCTGATATTTGACAAGCCCACCAAGCCCAATCAGTTGGGAGAGAATGGCCTCTTCAACAAATGGTGCTTGGAGAACTGGATATCCATATCCAAAAGAATGAGAGAGGAATATCATCTCATACCTTATACAAAAATCAACTCAAGATGGATCAAAGATCTAAATATAAGAGCCAAGACCATAAAGACCTTGGAAGATAATGTAGGGAAGCCTCTACAGGACCTTGTAATAGGAAATGGTTTCATGAACTTCATGCCCAAAGCATGAGCATTAAAAGAAAAAATAGATAAATGGGATCTCCTCAATATTAAAAACTTTTGCACCTCAAAGTACATTATCAAGAAAGTTAAAAAGGCAGCATACCCAATGGGAGAAAATATTTGGCAACCATATATCTGATAGGAGTCTAATATCCACCATTTATAAAGAAATCTTACACCTCGAAAAAAAAAAGACAAGCAACCCATTTGAAAAATGGGCAAGTGTCTTGAAAAGACACTTCTCCAAGGAAGAAATACAAATGGCTTAAAAGCACATGAAAAGATGCTTGACATCGCTAGCTATTAGGGAAATGCAAATCAAAACTGCAATGTGATACCATCTTACACCCATTAGAATGGCAGCTATTAAAAAAAGCAGCAGACTATGAATGTTGGAGAGGATGTGGAGGAATGGGAACCCTCATCCACTGCTGGTGGGATTGTGGAATGGTCCAGCCACTGTGGAGGTTGTTTTGTGGTTCCTCAAAAAACTAACTATAGAATTTCCATATTATCCAGCGATTCCACTGCTGAGTATATACCCAGAAGATGTGAAAGCAAAGACACGAACAGATATATGCACCCCAATGTTCATAGCGGCATTGTTCACTATTGCCAAAAGTTGGAATCAACCCAGGTGCCCATCAACAGATGGATGGATAAACAAAATGTGGTACATACATGGAATATTACTCAGCTGTAAGAAGGAATAAAGTGCTAACACACGGGATAACATGGGTGAATACTGAAGACCTTATGTTGAGGCATTTAAGGATGAACAGTACATGACTTCAGTGATATGAATTAAGGAAATTAAGCAGTCTCAGAGAACCATTGTCTGGGAGATAGGTTTACAAGAAACAGAAAGAGAAGAGAAGGTTGTGAGCCATCAGCCATATGGACATAATCTATGGTAAAGTGATAGAGTGTAGTTGCGTATTGAAGAGATAGGACAGGAGGGTAGTAATATTATTAGGTTGGGTGGTGCAGGCTTGGCAGGTGGGTAGATTGAGAAGGGTGGGTTAGAAAGTCCAGGATACTAGGGGGAGGGTTGGGAGAGGGACCAGGTGAACACGGTATTTGTGGGTGTGATGCTGAAAGTACAGAGTTGGGAATGTTCTTATGGCAATATGACAAGGAAGAGTCACTGGTTTAGGGTGTTGGTTGGGGGGGGGGCATTCGGGACAAGGCCC
Source organism: Tolypeutes matacus (assembly GCA_026826555.1). Taxonomy (NCBI): domain Eukaryota; kingdom Metazoa; phylum Chordata; class Mammalia; order Cingulata; family Chlamyphoridae; genus Tolypeutes; species Tolypeutes matacus. Next base: position 101,949 of record JAKSZT010054498.1, on the reverse strand, counting down.
ACTTGGAGCAGGCTTCTAGGGAGTGTATGAGTGTTCATTCTGTCATAATGTATTGTATCAGTGGGTGGAGACCCACATAATGAGCGGGAAGGAGTTGTACTCCCATCTTCAGGAGGACCGATTTGTTCAGAAATAGACAGGCGGGAGTCTCTCAAGAGCAAGGGCGGCTCCTAATAGGGGAGGACAAACCAGTGTGTCAAGGCCTCACTCTTGTTGCATGTTACTTTGAATCTTGTCATCCAATGAGTCAAGCCAGGGGGTCGCCGTGGGCCCTGGGGGGAAGGGGAGGGAGGAATAGAATAGATCAAATAGGAGGTATTTAGTGATCAGTGGAAATGTTCTCCATTACTTTACAGTGATGGACACAGGACATGGTAAATATCATCAAAATTTATAAAAGTGTACAGTCTAAAATGTAAACCATAGTGTAAACCATTGACAATGCTTAGTAGCTATGTTTCACTATTTGTGTATCAGTTATAACAATGCTACAATCCACATATAAAAAGGTATTAATATGGGGGTGGAGGAAAAGGGGAGGATGTTGGGTATATGAGTCTCCTGTATTCTGTATGTGACTTTGCTGTGACCTAAAACTTCTTTGAAAACAAAGTGAAAAATAGTGAGACACTGGGGAATGAGGGGGGAAGGTGCCACGGTACAGACTGAACACCAGATATTGCAGTGATCAAAGGCAAAATGTCAAAAAAATATTTTTTTTAATATTTTTCATTTTTTAAATATTTTTTAAATATTTAATTTTAGTTTTAGTTTGTTAAATATTTTTATGTATTTTATCCCTGGTTGTGTCCTTACATCTGAGAGGAGGTCTCTTGTAGACAACATATAGCTGGCTCATATTTTTTTAATCCATTCTATCAGTCTGTGTTTTGACTGGGGAGTTCAACCCATTAACATTCAGTGTTATTACTGTAAAGGCATTACTTACTTCATCCATTTTGTCCTTCAGCTCTCTGTTGTCATATTGTTCTATTGTCTGTCTTCTTATCCTTTAGTTTACCCTTCCTAATAATCTTCATTTCTAAACTCCAAATCTCTTGCCCTTGTTTTTTCCTTTCAGGCTGCAGCACCCCTTTAATATCTCTTGTAAATCTGCTCTTTCAGTAACATATTCTATCAGTTTTTGTTTATCTGAGAAAACTCTGAACTCACCCTCATTTTTGAAGGACAGCTTTGCCAAATGCAGAATACTTGGCTGGCAGTTTTTCTCTTGCAGTACCTTAAATACAACAAACCATTTTCTTCTCTCCTCCATTGTTTCTGATGACAGGTTGGCACTTAATCTTATCGAGTTTCCCTTGTATGTGATGCTTTTATTTTCTCTTGCTGTTTTCAGAATTCTCTATCTCTGATATTTGTCATTCTGAATAGTAGGTTTCTAGGGGTAGGTCTACTCGGATTTGTTCTGTTTGGGATATTATGTCCTTGGATTTTGATACTTATGTCCTTCATAAGGGTTAGGATGTTTTCGGTCATTATTTCTTTCTGCCCCTTTTCCATTCTATTCTCCTTCTGGGACACCAATAATGTGAATGTTTGTGTGTTTTGCATTGTCATTCAATTCTCTGATACTCTATTACATGTTTTCCATTCTCTTCTCTTTCTGCTCTTCTCTCTTTTTCAGTTCAGATTATCTGTCTTCAAAATCACTAATTCTGTCTTCAAGCAATTCAAAGATACTCTTATGTGCCTCTAATGTAGTTTTAATCTCACTCATCATGTCTTTCATTCCCATAAAGTCTGTTACTTTTCTTTGCAGGCTTTCAAATTGTTCTTTATGCTCTCCCAGTGTCTTCTTAATATCCTTTATTTCTTTAGTCATATTTTCTTTAAATTCTTTGACATGATTTAGGAGAGCTGTGTGATTGTCAGTGATTAATTGTCTTAAATCCTGTTTCTTTTCAGGATATTTGGTTTATTCTTTTGGCTGAACCATCTCTTCCTGTTTCCTAGTATGGCTTGTAATTTTTTTGCTGATGTCTAGGCATCTGATTATGTTGATGAATTTACTCAGATGGCTAATTTCTCTCTCTTGCCTATTGTCTTTTTTTCCTCACAGCTCTTCTTTGATATTTGGTTCAACTTATTCTCAGTCTTCAAAATTGCCCCGCTTAAGTTTTCAAAATCAGGCCAGGGCCTCACTAGTGGGGGGCAGATTTTCTTCCATGGGTTGGATACAGTTTTTGTCCATGCAATTTCCAGACTGGCCAGCAGGTGGCATTAGTCAGCACGCCTTTCCATGGAGGTGTTTCAGTCTGGGCTTTCCTATGTTCCTGTGTTGAATCTCCAGATTGGAGATTCATAGCGGGCTCTGCTGGCCGAATTCACTGAAGAAAAGTACCCTGACCTCCCCTCCATTTTCCCTTGAAACAGCTGACAGGGAGGAAGATATCTGCCCCCCTCTCAGTCAGCTGCAGTGAGCCAGGTGTTTTACCCCAGCTTAATATCTTGGGGGTAGGGGAGGGGAGACCTTCCTGGCCACCATGGGGGCTTGGTACCTCAAATTTGTCATTTTGGCTTCTTCGTCTCTCTGTCCCTCACCCTCCTGGGAGTTGTGTAGCACTGTCCTGATCTGTTGACCCCCAAAGGAGGTCCCTCAGACAGCTTTTGGCTCTTTGTCTGTTGTTTTTGTAAGAGCATTTGGTTCTACGTGTTAAGCCATCACCATCTCCCCACAATCCTCGAGGTGTTTTTTCTAATAGCATCTTTATTTAGATGTAATTCACATACTAGGGAATTCACCCTTTTAAAGTTTACAATTCAGTGGTGTTAGTATATTCAGAGAGTTGTGCAACACTTCTCCAGAAGCCCTGTTGGAGAAATTAATAATACTGTATTTGTGACAGTAGTCAGACTTTGCTTATTGTTTGGCCATTCACATGGCCTATTGTTTGGCCATCTCCACTCCCAAAAGTCAAACTCTGAATGTTCTACCAGCTTCCTCCAGGGATGGTCTTTATGTAACTCATTCAAATGAGCATTTAGATTGGCTTTCTGAAACATAAACATTTCTTCATTTTTTGTCAGCTATTAATTAGCCCTGCCCAGACTGCCTGTAGAAACTACATCTGTGAGAAACATGGGAGATGGTCCACCCCTCCCCATGGGCACAAAAGTATCTCTGGTACCAAACTTCCAAAGAGATTGAACTTTTTGTTTCAGTCAATTTCCCCCTGTTTAATATAGTAGTTCTTAATCTGGAGCCAAAACCCTCTGGAGAGACAGGGAGTTATTTTGGAGGACTTGCAAATCTCCCTGGGCACAAGTCATTGCATTTATTTGGAGCAAATATGTCTTGAACATATTTTTACTACTATTTATCAAATATACATGGGTCCTGTGGCAGTTTGGCATTGTTTATAAATTCCAAAAATAGATATTGGATTATGTTTGTAAACTGGTCTGTACCTAGGCATGATTAAATTATGATTAGGACTTTGATTGGGCCACACAGTAGGATGTTGATTCCCTGCCCCCTTGGTGGGCTTGGACTCAGATAAAACTACATGGCAGAGCAGGGGAATGAGTTGGAGTTTTGATGTTGGAGTTTTTGAGCTGGAGCACCAGGAAGTAAGCACACAGAGGAACTTGGTCATGAGGAAAGAGAAAAGGCCCTGGGAAGAGAAACAAGCCATTCACCTGATAGTCTACAGCTGGCCTTGTGGAGATAGCAGAGTTGCTGAGCCTGGAGAGAAGCAAGCTCCAGGAAGAGAGGAACCCAGGAAGCCTGAACCCTCACAGACATCAGTGGCCATTTTGCTCCAACACGTGGCAATAGACTTTGGTGAGGGTGGTAACTTATGCTTTATGGCCTGGTAACTGTAAGCTTCTACCCCAAATAAATACCCTTTATAAAAGACAACAGATTTCTGGTATTTTGCATCAGCACCCTTTTGGCTAACTAATACAGGTGCTAATGTGACTAATAAAGCACAAAACATTTTAGCCATATGGTTGAATTCCTAGAAACATTTTTTTTTTCATTTTCTTAAATCAGAACATACTAAAAGTACCATTACTGTCATATGATAATCAGAGAAAATTTTGATTGACAAAAGAAGTCATGCATACTCAAAAAGTTTAGGAACCATTGAGTTAAATAAAGACCCTTCTTCATAGGATACAAATGTTTCATTGGGTTGGGCATCAACTAATTAACAGCCTTTAATACATTAGTCTGAATTAATTAGATTGCTTCGGGTTAGGCCATTGGACAATTCCATTCTAAAAGTAGAGTGGGGATCAGAAATGTCCCCAAGAAGGTCTAGGTATTGACTAGAGAATTCAGCCCTTGGGGACCCATGTGTGCTTGGGGAAATTGATTCTTTTTCTATTTATGGCAGTAGCCAACCTTTGATTAATGGATTCTTGTTTTATACCATTCCAAAGAGCCAAACTCCAAATGTTCCTCAGCTTCAGCCAGTGCTGGAAAACAGTCAAGGGGGAAACAATAGGGCATTGAGCACCAGTAGTGGGGGCTAAATGGTAGAAGGGGGCTGCCAAATATGTGAACAAGAGTAAATTTGCTTTCTTCTTCGTTTTTCAGAGGGCAAGGAGATAGTAATGTCTATTCCAAATCTTTAGCAGACCGGAGTCTTGAGAAGACTACTTTATAAAGACTTCCTTTCCTTTAGAGGTACTTGCTTCCATTTGTTCTTTCCCAGAACTGTGTTCCTTTATACTTGTTTGCAAACCTTCCCTAGCCTCTCCAACCAAGAGTCCCACTTTCTATCCAAAGTCATTCAGTCAGCTAGAATTGTCTGTGTTTTTCTGGAGGGGTTCCCTTTCCAAAGTTGCCAGAATGTCTCAATATTCTTGGAGCTTGTCTTCAGTTTCCAAAACTTCAGGGCATCCCATAGGCCACAGCTCTGCCTTCCAATGCACACTGACCTTTTCCTTTCAACTAAACACCCACTTCCTTCCCCATTGCAGTGCATCAGAGCCTCCCCATGCCTGTTGTCTTGCTCCAGGCATCCCCCTGCCTGTGGCTTGGGGTTAATATGTGCTCATTTACAATCCCACCCCATGTGATTATGTCTTTGTTTCAGATCCAGGAGAGTAATCATCCTCAGACTGGGTCTCCACTATCCAAAGCAAAAGAGATATTTGAGGAAACAATTGGCCAATCCCTGCAGAAGGGTGTTTTTGCTTGCCTGACAACGAGCTGATTGCCTTAATTCTGCTCTCTGCCTGATATGACCTCAGGGCAATAAAGTGGCTACTTTCCCCTTCAATAACAAGGCACTAACAAGTGAACAATAAGAAGAGGCCATTTCCCAAGAGGTGTAATGGAGAATTGCTTTTTTTAGCATTTCAGAGAAAAGGCTCCTGAGAACTGGGGTTGAAAACTGCTTAGGCCCTTTCCACCTTCTGTCTGACTGCCACCTAGTGGCATACATAGAGGGAAGGGATGGTGGACGGGGTCCACCAGGGTGCATTTCAGCACCCTGAAACCAACTGAAAGTTGATCAGACATTTACTATCACCATGAACTGGCAATTCTAAACAATGTCAGCAATAAAAATACTCCTCTCCTGGGTATACCACTGCACCCACCCCAGCATTTACATGACTCATTCAGCTCCTCTGGAGAGCCATACTTACACTTGACTTTTTCAGATAATACCTTAGATTTATACCCCTTCCTCTACCAAAACATCCCTGTCCTGTTTTCCATCCCCTTAGGGCTCTGCTCTCTATTTTTCATGGTGGACTTTCTTTACAAGGGAGTGGTGTATAGTGGGCCCCCAGTTCTCCTTACCAGGGGCACTTACAATGTAACAGGGGTCATCTAAAGAGTTAAGCTTTAGTCCAGTGGTTTTTCAAACCCTTTTTAAAGCAGTAAGAACCTGTTTTCAAACAACTCCTAGCTTTTCTTCAAGTCTCACTTTCAATGTCATTTCCTCCATGACCAGGACAAGTTACCCTGACCTTTGCTCTTATAGCACCTTGCAATTGTCCTTTCATATCACTCATCACACTTGTAATTACTTGTTCAGTGTCTGTATTCCCCATGTTAAACTCCATGAGGTCAGATAGCGTGTCTACCTTGTTCACTGTTGGAATCCCAGAGCCAAGTATAGTGCTTGGCCCACTGTGGGTGTTCCATAAGTAGCTGAAGAATAAATGGGAGCATTTTTGTTACTACAGCCTAAAAGTAAATGAAAATATTGCAAATAACCATATTGCACACCACACTGTGGGTTTTTACTGAGATTATGGTTGATGACAACTCCTCATGTCATTTTTCAGAAAAACTAAAAGTAGTTAACCAGGTTTCCCTACCTTGTAGTTATACGATTAAATTTTAAAACTAAATGCAGCAGCCACAACCCCCAGTTTCTAATGGGCATATTCCTCCCACCTCCTTGGCACTAAAGTCAGGTTCTTGGTCTTACTAAGACCTGGATGAAGTCCTGGAGGTCAGTTCCCTTCTCCTTTTCCATACTGGAAACTTTAAAAGGCTTCTTCTTTTTTGGCTATTCCAGGTTAGGACTTTTTTCAAAGCTATGCTCAAGTTCCACTTTCTGCCTGAAGCTAACACAGTTTAGATTGCTTTCCTTTTTCTCTGAATAATAGAGTTCAAGAACAAAGAATTCATCTATTTTTTAAAAAAGGGCATTTGCAGTGTACTTGTTCTGTAATAATCACTATAATAAGCATGTTATGTAATCTTATTTAAGTCTCACAACCACCCTACAAAGTAGGGATTATTCTTATCCCCATTTTACACATAAGTAAACGGAGATTGAGATGTAGGAAATGGGGAGAAAGGGAAATCAAATATGAATGGTTTGCATGCCTTAGCTCCCTGTCTTCTCCCAGTTTCTTGAAAGGAGTGGGCTTCTTGCTAGGCTTGGCTCCAATTTTATTTTATCATTAATTTTGGGGATTCCTTGAACAGAGGTGAACACCTTGATTGCAGGACTAAAAATGGTCAAGGCCCTTCTGTAGTATTTTATTTTCCCTTGATTACCTCCTGATGAAGATGTCTCCCTTTAGTGATACAGTCATAAGTTTAAGAATTCCTTTCTGAGTGCTCCCTACTAGGGTTAGCAGAGAGCCACACGCAGGTGAGTGCCAATGGCCAACTGCACAGACATCTCTCAGCAACACATGTAGACAAGCAGTCTTTCCTTCCTCACCAGGGTGCCTGTTGCCATGGAAGCCACAATAAACAAAATCTAAACATGGGCATTTTTAGAGAATTAACAGTTTCAGATATGAAAGAAGGATAAAGCCAGAAAAGCAGAAATAACATTAGCACTGTTTACAAGGGGTGGAGATGGGGAGAGCAGATACTTAGGCAGGGATGGTAGGTATGGCCTATTTACCTGGTGCTGTCTACCTCCCCCATCCCCCCAAATTTCAACCCTATCCCTTGCCACAAATATGGAATATCCTCCACTGCACCCACTGTCAAAAGGTTTTCACTCACTTCTTCCCTTTAACAGGAATTCTGTAATTGGGGAATTTATTTTGAGGGTAATGAAGGGTAATAAAGTCTTTAAAAGTGAAAAGGTATCTGAGGATTAAGTAACTATCACGTATTAAACTTGCTTCCTTCCTAAGACCCAGACAGCTGCCCTGAATAGATTCAGGTTTTGATTGTTGAGTGAGGTGGCTAATGGTGGAGACTAAGGTTCTTTGTGGAGTAAGACAGGCCTCAGGCAGGGGCTATAGATGGATCTGTAGGATGGAGTGACAGCACTGGTGACTTGGAAGAGTGTGTGATGAAAGGGAGAGAGGCTGTCAAGTACAAATTTTGTCCTCTTTGAGATTTTTGCCTAGAGCCTGCCCCCACCCATTTCCTACTTGACCCACCCAGGAAAGTGAAAAAAGAAACTCCTTGATTGCTCTGCTCCCCTCACCACCTGCCCCTGCCTCCAGGACTGAGCTTAAACAGGTACTAAATAGTACAATATATAACTCAGCTACATTCAGGGATTCAAGAGGCTTGTCTGGACTGGTCTGGGAATCTGAGCATCAAATAGAATGTTATTTCCATAAGAAAATGTATGCTGAATTCTAAAATTTGCCCAACAGTTTATTCTTAGACTGGGGGCTGCTTGTACCTGGAAACAACTCAGAACTCCTCTTGTCTACATTTAACTTGAAGCCAGGCCTTGGATTTCTTGTGTGGACAATTTTGTGAAGACTCCATATACACCATAATGGAATCTAATTATTCTCTGTCTCTCTCTTTTTCTCTCTCATACACATACTCGGATAGATACAGAAAGATATAAGTATTGTAAAATATGTATTATATATATTCTAAATATTACATTATAATATAGATAATATATGTAGATATACTGAAGTCTTTCATAGCTGAGTATTGTATGAAGCCTGTGCCACAAACACAGGGACATCTTGCTTTATGCGCTAAAAAAAAATCTATGTGTAAAGCCAATGTTTATCAGTTCTTTTAAAAAGACATCTTATGGCAAATCCTTTTGCAAAACAAACAAGTGCCTTTTCTTTTCTTCTTGTAAATCCAGGCGTTTTTAAAAAGTTTTTGTTAGAGTAGGCTGCAGAGAAAATGTCCTGAAGGTCACCTAGCCCTGGATATATAAATATCTCCTGAGCTGCTTTCTTTCCCAACTGGAGAAAGAATCTCATCAGTGTTACTATCCACTTGGTGAATATTTATTGAAATGTCTGGTAGTCCCGGCCCTTGCATAGCTCCCCAATCTAGTCAGGGAGACCCTGGCTGAGAAAATATTTCACATTTTTGCATATAATGATATGGAAAAGGTGAATGCCCCCAATGTCCTCATCTCTAAAATCAAGTCAATAATGGGACCTATTGCACAGGGCTGTGGTGAGGAATAAGTGAGAAATCATATGCATGTAAATTGATTCTATAGTGGCTGTCACGGGGTAAGTGCTCAATAAATGTTAACTGGTTCTTACTTCTTAGGAGTATGGACCCCGGTGAGCATGGTGTTTTGTGTTTTTGGTTTTTTTTTTCTTCATAGTATAGACACATTTTATTTTTTTAAATATATTTTTTAGTTTTTTTAAAGAAAGGTATTTAGATTACATAAATGTTACATAAAAATATAGGGGATTCTCATATGCCCCGCTTCCTGCACCTCCCACATGGTTTTAAAAGACAAGTAGGTGTTTATTAAGCAGAGACATCAGAGAATGAATGTTCCAGGCAAAGAGACCTATGTGCGAAGGTACAGAAGTACTATAAACATGACATATTCCAAGAACTTTGAGTTGCCTTTCATGGTTGGAGAATACAGTACATAGAGGCACAATGGTGTAAATGTGTATGAACTATCTGGGAGAGTCGGCTGTGGCTGGTGCTCTGCATTCAAGGAGCCATATTTCCTACTTGAAGGTTTCAGCTTTCCCTGGGCATGTTAGGCAGATTGGTGGGACCCTCTGAAGTTAATTTGCATGAGGGGTTTGCTGGGGGAATGGAAACAGTAGATGTGCACCAAAAGTGCAGAGGGATTGGGATGACTATCACATGCCTGTCTTGGAGGCTTGTACTTAGCATAGCCTCTGCATATTGGCTACTGAGCCTGAGGAAAGGGCTGAAAGTGGTACCTGAAGGAATTGTTTCCATGAAAAACTCTATGAGACCCTGGGGCCAAAAGAAGACCCTGCCTTAGTGCATAAAATGCACACTTAAAAACCATTTGTTAACTGGTCTAATGTAAGATGACAAAATATAACCTCACAGGTGGGGATGGAATAGGTCATTGACTCCATCTATGCACAGGACACGGTGCCACTGGGGAACACTGAGGACTCCAGAGCACTACCACCATGGTGGCACCTGTAGGCTGGCAGAAGGCTCACCCAGCAACATTATCACAGCAGGCAGTGGTGGTGACTCTCAGGAGATGCATGGAGATGGAGGCCGTGGATGGGTATCTTTACTAGCAGTGTGCATCACAGAGGAGGGTCAAAGTAAGAAAAGAATAAAATGGTGGATAACATGTGGTAGGAGGCCAGACTTGTTTGTGAACCCATATAATACAATCTTTGGGGCATCCTGGAAATCAGTGGGGGTGACTCCAATCCCACATCTCCAATCACTTCTTACAATCTACTCAAATCTGTCTTCTGCTCTTATCACCTCATACACAAAAAAACTCTTTTGCTAAGGTCACCAATGACTTCTGTGTTGCTAACATCAATGCATACTTTTCTGTCTCTATATTATTTAACATCTCAGTAGTACTTGACACATTTGACTACTCTCTTTCTTGAATAACTTTTATGATAGCATAAACTTAGCTGGTATTGGGGGTTTTAGGGATTTTAGTTTGTATCTACATTTGTGACAAGACTCTTACCACGCTCCCTATACAGATTTGTCAGTGTATAAAGAAGAAGTCCAAAATTGAGGCTTTCTTGAGAGCCAAGTCAATGGCCTCTGTCCCCAATCTTTTAAAAGTCTTGCCCTAAAGGGAGGCCAGAAACCAATGGCCAATTTCAATGCCCCGCCATCCTTGACCATAAATGAAAGCTTACCATGCACCTGACATTATTCTAATCACTTTACATGCATTGACTAATGTGCAACTCACAGCAAGATTGCAAGCAAAGGGGGCTAGACTACTATTATACCCATTTGAGAGATGGTAAGACTGACAAACACGGCTGGTAAGTACAGAGCTGGGATTAAAAACCCCAAGAGTCTGACTCCACAGTTCACACTCTTAACCACTGTGCTCTAGTGTGAGAGGGATGTTAAGCTAAGGGTGAAATTGCCAGGGCCGCCCATCATCTGATGCCCAGTCCAAGAACAATATTGAACAGATAGTTAATCACTCACACAACATTACTTCAGATAATATTTTAAAATTAACTTTAATTTTATTAATTTAAAAATCCACAAATACAGTGACTACATAAATAAGTACCATATTTAAGGTACATGTCCTGTGAGGAGAGTGAAAGGGTAATACCAATTATGTTACTCTTACTTGCTTACATGAGTTAACTATAAAATGGCTACAACTGCTAAATGGTGCTTATGGTCTTTGTTGTTCCAAGGGTTTATGGTACAAATAAATACACAAGAAGAACCACAACCATCCTTCTCTACTTGACTACAGACGGCTTGGCCACTTTTTCCTACGTCCTATTCCCTACACAACACCAAACCCTGTAAGGTTTCTACCATTGACTTAACATAACTCCCTAGCTCCTGCTTCATACAGCACTTTGCTAAGGTGTGTTGTAGCACCTGGAGGCAGAAATCTATCCAGGGACGCTCTCTGGGTGTTCCCTTAAGCTTGAACTTTCAGAGAACACCTGGGTGGGAAGGCTTTGGGTGAATCATCAAGAAGGGAAATCACCGCTTTACTTCAGGATCCGGTTGCTAGTCTCCACACCATGGAAATACTGACAGCTCTGGGGTCGGGAGGTAGCAGCTGCTTAACATTCCCCCTACATACCCCCTCTCTCCCTCCACTGCCCCCAGTCCCTCCACACACACACAAAATAATGCTCTGTGGCCTTTTAGCCCAGGATGGTCTACCTCCCTTTCCTGAGGAGAATGTGTCTGATGGACAGACTAAGAGGTCTGTCCCTTGAAGTCCTGGCCACAAGGCCCTTGCGTTTCTTGATAAGAACAGACTCCTTTATGCCAAGTTGCCATAAAGACTGAACCTTTCAAGTCTTTCCCTATTGATGTCTAAGAAAAAGGAAGTTCCTGATAATAGAAAGATTTGGGATCAAGATCTTTACCACAATTTCCAGCTCCCGAAATGAACAATAACTCTCCTAACTGAAGGTCCAATACTAAGAAGCTAGTGAGGATTGAACTACTTTACAAAGTGAAAATCAATTCCTTACTTGTAGAAGAAGGAAAAACTACTCTTTTAAGAAGCTTCTAGAATTTAATAATTTAACCTAAATTTTATGGCTAGAGAATGATGACTTCAATAAAATTAGTGAGTATTAAGCTATTAATTTGTGAGTGCATTGGCTTGGAACACAGTGATGGCCTTGTTGATATCTATCAACTCCTTTATTCAACAATTTAGTCTTATATGGATTCATTTTTTAAAAAATCATCCAAGTATATCTTCTTTATGGAGGCCCTATAGGTTCATGGAGAAAAGAGAAGTGGTATCATTCAGGCAAAATTATTTACCATTTCACCATTTCACCATACTATCACAATTGGTATCTCCAACAACCACACCAAAGATCCAAGGGCAGAGCTTTCTGCTCACACTTCCTTATTATCCTGGGTACCAATAACCTGTAAGATACTTGGGAATCAGACAAAGGAAAGGAGGGTAGAATCTAGGCTGACTTTGCCTCAGAATAAATGCTGTAGTTTAATGTGTCTGTGTGTGGTGGTGGTGGGTATTTTTTTTTTTTTTACTACAAGACATTCTAAAATTCAAAGAGTATAATTTATGATTTCATACAAGTAGTTGCTGTGTATTCCAGAACTCCTACTAAGCATTCCCTTCTCTTTCTTTAGTTTGAATAACTTTCTAGATTGAAATCCTGGGTTTTGTTTGCTCTTTAACCTGTAATGAAATGTTATTTTCCAAGAAATAAGAGCAGTGTTGTGGTGTTTTATCCCTTTTCCTCCCACAAATAATTCAAGACTCTTCTAGCCTCTTTGGAAGATGTTTAAGGGCTGACACACCACTCCACATAAAGGAACAAGTTATGCTATGCAAGGCGTGAATAATTGACTGGGTTTGAGTTTGGGGTTTTTAGGGCACTGTTGACTTAAGCAAAATAAGCCCGCAGTCCAGCTGCAGCTTGAGTTTTCTTGCTTTACCCTATCCAATGTTGCCTGTCTCACCTAACAGTGGCCCTTTTCAGACCTCTCCAGGTACAAAACCTTAACCAAATCTTCAAGCTCTGTTCTGCACACACGACTTGAACACATCTGGCTGATCTGAGCTTCTCCTTCAGTGAATATCTTCCACTGGCCTAAAAGGCAAACACAAAGTGTCCAGGAAAGTGTAAGAGGAAAGCAGAGCAAATTAGTAGAACCAATATATCCCATTCTTACCCACTTCACTCATGGACGTACCAGGGAACACAAATGTCCGATGCTTTCAGCAAAACAACTCCCCCACCCCAAAACTTTTCTGGGGAAGATATGGAAAACAGGCCACGGAGTTTCATATCAACACACAGAACTTGTAAGAACCCCAAGAATAATATCTAGCTGCCTCCTCAAGAGTAAAACCTAAGTAGTATTCTTGGAATTTTTACGGTGTATTTAGCATTTGAAAAATGCTCCACTATCAGTTTGTTAGCATTTTGGGCAGCTCTCTTGGCACTACAAGGCATTTTGGGAAATGGTGTGTGATGCATTAATAGAGCTTTGCTAACTTTTAGGGGCCCCACATATTGGATTACTTCATTATTTACTGCTCTTTCCTCTATTTCTGCCACCCTTTGCCAAAAACTTCACTTTTGTTTTCTTCTATACCCAATACTGTCCTTTAAAACCCTTTATTTTCTTCCCATGGCTCCTTATCTTGTTCCATTCTCTTATTCCCCATGTTATCCCTTTCCATGCTGGGTAGATGCAGCTGTATCCTTTCCAGTCCCTGTTGTCTCTGGTTGTGCCCCTTTTCAATTCCCTATTTTCTCTTCTTCCTCTATGAAACTATCCATACTTCCAATGTTTCCTTACCAACTTCTCTATTTCCCCACTTTGTCATGCTAATGGAGGAAACATTTTAAGTGCATGCTCTGTGCTGGACACTAGAAACCTCTTTATGTCTCTGGACCATCCCTTTTCTAACTTTCCTTGTTTCCAAGGAACAAGATCTTCCTTCTCTTCCTATCATCTTGCTCTGTCAAATAATCTTCATAACAAACTGCCCATCGTGGATACTTTCTTTAGTCTTTATTGCTGTGCTTATTGTGCTGCGATCTGGAGAACTCCTAATCCAAGGTAAGAAAAACTTCTTTTAATACAGAACCTAAATATTTAGAACCTCTTTTCTTTCCCTAGCCATGTGGACCTCATTTCTCTCCTCCTTTCTCCCTTGGATCCTTCACTTTTTCCCATTCTCTCTGACTCAAAGGAAAAGGGGAAGGGAAGAGGAGAGAAGGGCTGGGCAAGGAACAAGTTTTTACGAAAGACCTCCTATGTGACAGGCTCTCATAGACACATGGAGCTTGTGTTTCTTGGTGCTCAGGTGATCTTGTATGATCATCTCATTACCACTGTCTTCAGCTGCACACAGTTTGCGATGCACACTATCTCCTTCCATTATCCACCCCAAATCCTAACAGCCATGGGCAGGGAATATGTTGAAGTCATCTTTCCAGTACCCCAGTGCCTAGCAGTGTGCATTGCTCAGAGTATGAATTAAAAAGAAGTTCTTTGAAATTAATTGGTAGTTTAAAAAAGCACATCATTGATCCTGCAATCCTATACTCTGCCTCATTTATTCCTTACTCACATGTAAGGATTCCCAACTCCTCCATTTGAATTTTCATACTGTCCAGTTTACTTTTTATCAGTCTCCTGCAGGAGACAAGCAACTGATTCAATCACCACTTTTTTCCATATAACTCTGGAAAACTGGATAACTCTGCTTAAATGACCCTTAAGCATCTTAATCTAAACATGTTCTAAGTGAAACTCATTGTTTCACTAATACCTGCTTATCCTCCAGAGTTTCCTGTCAGTGAATGATGTTTACTCACTATTCACCCAGTTTATAAAGTTGTCAATATTGAAGTCATTCCAAACTCATTTCTCTCATTGATACCTGTTCTTGCTGATTTAATCTCAGAGATATCTCTCACAGTAACCTCTCCTCCCCTGTCTCATGGACCTAATATAGTGCAATATCTTCCTTATTCAGACTGTCACCAGCTCTCTTACTGACAGTCCTCTTTTCACTCCACACAGAAGGACTACTTCTTCCTAAAGAGCAAACCTGCATGCACTGTTTACTTGCATAAAAGCCTCCATTTGGGATACTCTGGTCTAGAGATCAAGTCCAACTTCTTAGAATGACATCTTGGACCCTTCATAATCTGGCTTCATTAAGGTAGGTGCTTTTAATAAATCCATTTGGCAGCTAAGAGACATCTTTCCAGAGCACCATTTTGATATCACCATGCTATTTGAAAGTCTGCAGCTACTACCAATGTTACTTGCCCTTATAGCTGAACCTCTCACTGAGTTCTTCCAGGCCCTCTGACTACTCCCTACCTCCAGCTTTTCTTGTCTTTCAGGGCATACTATGTGGCCTTAGTAATTGTTCCTCACCCCCACCCACCCACAACTTCAAATCTTGTTTGCTCCTGTCTGAGTCTTCTCTTAGGCTGCACCTTCCCCCGGACTGATTTCCTGTCCTGTTGCCTAGTCACACCCTTCTCTTTCAAAACACACTAAAACCTCACCTCCTCCCCGAAGCCTTCCTCGACTAAGCTCACCTGGCTCTCATTTCATTGTTCTTTGCAGATTCCCCTGAGCACTTAGGTATTTAACTCCACAGAACTATACTAATTCATACTTAAGGCATTTTCATGTACTGTCTTGCCCATCAGAATTCCCTGTGGATAGAGATTTTGTGCCTTTTCTTCCTTTAGAAGTAAGTGCCTCCCCCACCCAATGCCTACTAGTATCTAGTCCCTAAGCTCCATCTAGCGTATAAAGTGAAGAAGCTGCAAGTATGCTTAAGTGCGTGAATGCTTTTAAAGAAACATGACCACCCATGTGCAGTTCCAGAAGAGTCAAAGAGAGCTTTGGTAAAGCAAGGGAATTGTTACGCATTTGTTTGCTCTATGTCTCTCATCACCACCACCTGCGGACATATCCTTCCAGATGTGAAATCTCCACAAATATAGCATACCTGGACTCTTGTGAGCTAGCTCCACCCCCTCTTGAGGTTCTGAGTTTAGCAGATACTCAGGAAACCTTGGCCTGAGGTAATTCTTGTTCAGATTGCATTTAGGTTTGTGGTTATCATGTCCAAGCTTTTCAGTTCATGTTCAGGCACCCCATTTACTGTTATGTCACCCAGATGAGAGATAGAACATCCTCTGATATTGATATTGAGCACTGTTAATGTTCATTGAGGCTCAAAGGGACTTTAATTCGGCTAAGTTACATTGAAAACTGGATGCTTTTCCCAGGGAGTAGTAAAGAATGGGAGGTACCACTTACTCAGGGTTGTCCTGGTCACCAGCTTGAAGTGATGGAGCTCCTCAAACATCATTTTGGAGATCTTCTCAATATGGAAACGCTGGAGGATGCCTGAAGCCAAGTAAAAAGCAGGGCCGGTGGTCAGGCACTCTCTATCTGGAACCACCAACCCCTTTTTGTGCTTGGGCTGAGCATATCATCTCATTACTGGGGCTTAGGAGCATCAGGCTGGGCTGTGTAATGTGCTTAACCAGGAACTTGGATGGCTCCAGGGTTAAAATTGGCTCCATTTGTTTCTTTGGCTCACTGGCCTTTCCTTGGATCTTCCAGGAGATGGAGCTAAGGGAGATAGTGCTGTCCACTATGGGACCCCTTCCTAGGGAAAGCTACCTGGAAGCAAGCATGGGTGCTGGTTGCAGCTTTGCAGCCAAAGGCAGTATAAGAATTTCTGCCTAAGCCCCAAGTCGTAGTAGACTATGTCCCTGCCAAACCACTGGGCTGCTCTCCTGGCTAAGCAATGAATGCCAGCAGTAGGATTTCAGACAGGTTGTTTGTGTAAATGGAGAAGCCACCCCTGTGGCTTTAGATTCCTTTATGAAAAATAGGGAGAGTTAAAATAAAGTGGCTCCCAAAGTCTCAACTTTGCCTGAGTAGCATTTATCAGAGTAACAGCTAAACAAGAGAAATCTGCCTTGCGTGTTACCAGCCCACTTACATAATCCTCAAGAGGTCTATAGGAGTTAAAGTAAATGAAGCCTGGGTTTTTCTCTGCCCACCAAGCACAGACCTTGATTACCCCTGTGAATAAGAGGCTATTTAGATGCTGCACTAGCAAGTTGAAAAACATCCACAGACCTTTGTGGGGTGAGAGATGTCGGGAGATTAATACTGAGCCCCGCTGCTAAGAAACCAACAGGTTAGTGTTTAGTCCTAGGTGACCAGTTACAGATGAGCTAGCGAGTAAGAGATGGAAAATCATCATTCTTAGGTATAGAGTAAAAATAGGCATGGGTGAGAAATATATATGCATGCTCTAGCATATTTTCAGGCAGTGGGGAGGGATGCATTCTTTAGAGAAAAAAATAAGGCTGTTGTGAAAAGGGGGAGGACCTCCCCCTCACACACACACAAATACTAGAGCAGTGTTTCTCAAAGAACAGTACAGGTGTCACTTGCATTGCAATCACCTGGCCATTTGTTAAAAATGCAAATACTCAGACAGTACCCAAAGCCTACTGAACCTGCAACTCTTTGATGGGCCCAGGAACCTGCAGTTTAAATCAGCTCATTGAGTGCTTTTGATGTACACTAAAGTTTAAGCCCTTTACAGCCTTATATATATAGGAGCCAGTAGAAAAAGATGTGTATTATTCCCCAACTGGAATCTCACCTCTACACTTGGATTCCTAGAAAACTTGACCAGACTAACTAAGCCCTAGTCTTGTATCTATAGAATGGTTTGAATAGCTGCAGAATCTTAGAAAATGCAGCTTGCTATGGTTGTCAATGTGAGTAATCAGAAAAGAAACTGGATGTCATGACTGAGATTGTTTTTCCAATGAGGCTAGAATTTTCAGGAGGACAGGTATGATATTTTAAATTTGTTTTACCCCAGAATACACAGCATGATTCTGAGGCCTTAGCTTCACAATATATGAAAGGATTTTCATGGTTGCTGAGCTTGATATTGGAAAGAATGGCAGCGCAGTAGTTCTCAACCTTGGTTGTACATTGGAATCACCTTTGGAGATTTAAGAAAAACAAAATGATGCCCAGGCTCCACCCCAGAACAATTAATCAGTATCTCTGAAGGTGGGGCCCAGGCCTTGATATATTTTTTAAAAACCCTCCCAAGTGACTCTGATATACAGCCAGGGTTGAGAACCACAGTTCCAGCCTTTGGTGGTGTGAGAAAGACAATAGACCACAAATGTCAATACTTACTCTTTAGCAGTCCGACAACTGCGTTAGACATGTGTGAGTTTCTAAGCAACTGGAAGGAGTTCTGACCCAAACAAAGGAAAAAGTTGAAGCAAAATTAAAGAGAATCTTCCTCTCCCTCCCTGTGCCATCCTTACAAAGACAAGAAATTAATATTCTCTTGCTCACCTTTTCTAATGGTCCAAACATGGAGCTCTACCTGAGGTGGTCTCTCAGTCTCAAGTGCTATTTTTCTTGTGGTCTCCCCATCCTCCATGAACACAGACTCATATACCGGCATTGTTTCTTCTCCACAAAAGTAACCTTTGTTGTCTATGCTTTGGCCTGGAAGTTCTTCTGGAATGAGGAAGCAAATAGACATTTGTCATAGCTTTACAAAAACAGAAGTGAGCTCATGCATTTATGTATCTCATTATTCATGACACCCTACACTTATCAAAAGTGAACAAACAAGAACATTCTCACAGAGATAGAAGTTGCACCCATATTTCATTGACTTAGCTTAGATTGCCCCTGTAACAGTCACCAAATCACAAAGGAGCACAACACTTTTGATTGAAATACGTGTGATAACAAAATCCATAGTTCTGCAGAACACTGGTGCACAAACTAAATTGGATCTATCTACTACCATCACTGAGAACTGGACCTTCATGAAGAGGAAGAATGTGGCCAACTACAAATCTCTTAGGCATTTCAAGGAACATCAGATTTTCCACAGGATCGTAGTCTGTACAGCCCAATGTTGCTAACAGAGGCCCAGGAAATGGGCTGACAGAGTACTTTGGTTAACTTCCCTGACATTATTTAGGTATACTTGGAAATCATTTATGACATTCATTTATTGCATATACTTGCCCAAAGGATCTTTTCAAATTGGCTTGACATTTCTGAATGCTCTTTGATTTGTTTATAAGGGGAATGATAATACTGAATCAACACCAGTGCCAAAGCCTAGATGTCAGATTAGTCATATGTATGCTATGCCAAATGAATGGTTGGGAGAGAAAAAAAAAACTGGTCAAATTCCTCAACTGTGAATTATTTAATGTATAAATTAAACCCTGTTGAATTTCAGCTCCCAGGCATAAAGATACCAGCCCCCTGATACTCCCTGTTCCCCTCCACCCTTCTCTCTCCTCAGCCCCTTACCAAAAAAGTTTCTCTTACTTCGTTATTAGTGAGTTAGTTTTTTTGCTCTCCACATAATCAACACCTTCTTCTGCTGTATAGTTAATGTTACACTCACATCAAGAACTACGAAGAAAATCCTTGGACACTCTGAAAACTTTAAACATGTGCAGAAGCCCTCTGTAAGAATATCTGAAATGTTGAGTGTGAAACTGTTGAATGTTGAGTGCTTTGGACCTGTGCCTCTAATTAGGGAGACTCACTGTTAGCCAATCAGACACATTTGGACTAGAGGTTGTACTCAAATTGCTATCGAATGTCTCTCGCCAATCTGATTAATTTTCTCATCTACACCACCATTTTGGCACCGTAAGGATAAAACCATAGACTTCTCTGGATTATTCCAGGTCAGATTACTCAATTTGTGGATTATCCTAGAATCAAGCTTCCTTTCTTCTTTTGCTCTTCTTCTTAGTTGTTTAATTACCCAACGGGTTAGTCTTTTTAGTGATATGTTAGGGAATTAAGGAATGTGAGTTAGTACTTTTTGACTTGGTGGGTGGGAGGTCACTGAGTGTATAGGGACATCTATGTATTCAATTATCACCATTAGAATGAAAGCTGAATTCATTTATTAAAACTTGCTCACCAGCTTAATATTGGCCACAACTATAACCAGCATATGAAAACCATGATGGCACTTGATGTACCTGTAATAGGTTTTAAGCTCTCCCAGTGCCCTAAAAAGTCATTCTTCACGGTACCCCTCCCTATCCAAGAACTTAACTTACTAGCCTGAAGGGACCAACAAGCAACAAATGGCTGGCACTTGAAAATGCTAAGAGTAAGCAAAGTGTATCTTTAGAGCTATCTATTATGTCATCCTCCTAATTCCACACTCTCCACCTCAAGGTATTTTCTGAACATTCCTTTTTCACCTACTTTTGTTTTCTTCCGGGGAAGCATGCCATTCGTGAAGTCATCCCTGGTCATCCCCACCTTCCATGAGAGTGTTTTTGCCCTGAGCCCCATTTGTTCTCTCCAGAACTAAGAAATTGAGAAACTATTCCTTATGGAAAGGGTGATGGCTGATGAAGGAGATGTATTATTCCACCACAGGAAACTTTTTGTTTTAACAGGGGACTTTTATAGCATAACCCAAAAGGAGTGTGTAGGTTTGGAAATTTTGAGAGGTGGGTTGGCAACCTTCAGGAAGTGGATGTCCTACTCAACCCTGTAGGTGGCCACTGACATGCAAGGGAAGGCTAGCCTCCAAAAGGGCAAAGGGAAAAGAGAGATGTGAAGCGCACATTCTTTATTTTGGTCCTAGTTTTCTAAAGAAGGAGGCTGCAATCCTATGCAACAAGTAAACTTTTGGTTGGGGATCATCAGTGAATTTTATTTATGTCTTTTCCCTTATCAACATGAATAACTGAATTTACTGTTATTTCCTTCAATCTTTTCCCCTCCTCACTTCCTTGTTCCTTTCCCCTTTCCCTCTGTCTTGTGTTATTTTCTGAGAGCCCAGAGTGTCATGATCCTTCCATTTTTCACCCTTTCACATCATTTAGGACTCTATACAAATAGCACCTCTTCAGCAAAGACTTCTCTGAACACCCCTCTGAAACGGCTCCTGCCTTATTCTTTATCTCTTGATCCTGCTTTTTTTCTTCACAAGACTCATCACAATCTAAAATTACCTTATCGCTTTGTGTTAATTGTCGTTCTTCTCTCACTAGAACATAAGGACCATGACAGCAAGTAACCTTTGTCTGTTTTGTTCATCTCTATCCTCAGTGCTGTAACAGTGCACAGAGTAGCTACTTAATACTTATTTTTAGATTGAATACATGAATGAGGGCATGCCTTTTGATGCTCTATAGTTGCTGAGTGCACTGAGTGAACAGTGACTCTTGTTAGGCAATGTGACTATCAGGAGAGATACAATATGCACACACCCATGTCTGGCACACTGAAGAGACAATTACACAGAATGGGATAGAAACTCTCTCCCTTCATGTTGTCCAGGGAATCCCCTATTTCCACACATCTGAACAGAGTAGAAAAGCAGGAAAAGAGTCAATTAGACTCTTCAATCTATTGTCAAATGGGATAGTGAAAGGTGCTTTTTAAAATAATAACTTTTTTTTTCTAATTACAAGAGTAATACATGTTCATTTTTGAAAATGTAGAAACTACAGATAAACAAAAAGAAGAATTGCCCATAATTCAGTCATCCAAAGATGGCCACTGTTAACATTCTGTCATATACCCTTCCAGTCTTTTTTTATCTAAGTATATATAAATACCCCTTTCTTAAACACAAGTGGGATCATAACATACAAATTGTTTATGGCATGCTGTTTGTACTTAACAAATATATTGTAAACATCTTTCCATGCCATTACATTTTAGTCTACAATGATTTTTAATGGTTGCATAATATTCCATAGTATAGAGATTCCATAATTTTTTAACTATTCCCATATTGATGGATTTTCAGGTAACTTCCACTTTTTTTTTTTTTTTTTTGCTATTGGAAACAGCACTGCAGTAGACGTCCTTGTTTTTTAAATATCTTTGTACATGACTCTGATTAGTTTCTTAACATTCCCAAGAGTGGAATTACTGAGCTAAAGAGTATGCACATTAAAGTTTTAACAAATATAACCGACCTGAAAGGGCAATTATTTAAAAGACAATGCTTGTTCTGTGTCCTGTTCTCATGCCCTTTTAATTCTTTCTTTCCTTATTTGAATGACTCACATCAGTATAATCTTAAGCACAGTGAAGTAGGATTTGGTCTGAAGGTCTGAGATTCAAATTGGAATATTTTATGGTGGGAGGGTTTATATTTCCTGGTGTACTTTAGGTATCTTAGTTTTTGTCTGAAATTATCTTACTCTATTACTTATATAACTAAAGTTATATAAGTTCTGACCCTTGACAGAAGAGAAAGTTGTGTTGGTGGAACTGCTGTCAAGGTACACTGAAAGGTTGGAGATCCAGTGAGATCACAGATTAGGATGTCATAATAGGTCATTGTGTGTGGGTGGCACCATGTCCATATCATCTTAAGAATGTGCTCACTCCCCATTGTTAAACATGTGTATTTCCTCTTCAGTACCAATGCCTTAGTTCTCTACTCCTAATCAGGTAACCTCTAAAATTTCATTCCCCATCTCCTATTTATTCTGGAAGGTGGGAGTCATTATATTAAAGAAGATTTTGTTTGTGCCATAAACCAGTGCTTCTCAAACTTTAGAGTGTGCGATCTCAAATTACCCTGGGATCTTGTAAAAGTGTAGATTCTGATGTGATCCATGGACCACACTTTGACCATAAACCACCCTGGGACTAGAGCAGTGGTTCCCAAACTCATTTGCACATTAATATCGCCTAGTTATGTTTTAAAAATTCCAAAGATTATACCACATCCCAAATCAATTAAATCCTAATTTCCGGGTATTTTTTTTTAGAAGCTCTCAAGGTGATTCAAATGTGCAGACATGTTTGGGAATAATTGGCTACATGAAGATGCTCAATAAATATACATTAACTAAGTACATGTTGGTCTGTTAGTCACAAAGAATTGCCAGAGTTAAATGAATGGATGATTTAGCTCTCTGCTTACATGTAAAAATGTTTGGTTTTCATCTATGATTATAGAAATGCTTTGTAGGTAGGCATAAGAGATAATCAATTTATGTTCCTGGAAGTGACTGATTCATTTACTCTTAGAATGTTAGAGCTGGAAGGACCCTGAGAAATAATCTACTGTAATACTCTCTTTTTGCAGAGAAGGAAACTGAGTCTGAGAGGTAAAGTGAATTGTTCTAGGTCACACAGGAAACCAGTGGCAGTGCCAGGGCTAGATCACTTAATTACCAATCACATATTGCATCAACCCCAATACTAGACACTATTTTTTTTTTTTTAGCTCATGTCTTAAAACCACTATTTTAAAAATCATTAATTTGCCTTTTTTTAAAAATCAGTCAACATTTTCTACTGGCCCGGAAAAGACATCAGGCTGGAAGTAACTTTGATTCTAGGTCTTGGTTTCATTGTTAATTAGTTGTGTGACTCTGAGCAGGTCAACTTTACTTTCTATACCCCAGTAAAAGAGAAATAATTTAACAGTTATAGAATTTTAGTGTTGTAAGGGACCATAGAGGTGAATTGTTCCAAATACCTCATTTTACAGATGAGGCTGATGAGGCCCAGAATGGGTATGGCACATTTCCAAAGTCACACAGCAAGTTAACAGAGTAGATAGCATTCTCCTTCCACTATATCTCTTCAATTTCACATCCTGTCTCAAAAGCGTAATGGATGTGATTGTGCTCTGATGAGTTAAATAGTGATGTAAATGAAAGGTGCTAACTGTTCTTCCTAATAATCCTAACAACATAATTTCTCTATTTAGAAAAGCAAGGGTAAGTTCGGCACTTGGGACTGCATGCATCCAAGGTGTGGTACTCACACCAATATATTTCTGAGTAGTAAATTGCTTCCAAGCAACCATCTTCTCAGTCCTTCACTACAGGAGAGAATTAAGTTCATTATTATAACTACTATCAATATAATTATATGACAGGTTGATTATTTTTCTGATGCTCAAAGATTGTTGAGAATGACTATGTGAGCATGGTCAACCAAAGGCAGGCCCTCCAACCAACGCACCTTTTACTTTTTTACCTGGACACACCTTGCAGCACTTTCCATCTATTTTTTGAGGATACTTGCAGGGGTATTGATTGGGGCAGTGGATTTTCTTACACTCCTGCTTGGTGACATTGCAAGTGCACAGCACGCACTCCACAATGCCAAACGCCCGGAGGTTTGGATGCCAGGACTCGCCGTGGGAATATGTCTTTCCATTGGAAATGCACACTGGAAGAGAACACAGGAATGGAAATGAAATTTTAGGGAGCTCAGATGAGTCCCTGTGCTCATAACCCAAGCCCCGAGCTCCTTAGGACATCATGCATCCTTTGTTCTTCTCATGGCCACGGAGACAGGTTTACAAAGCAGCTTCTGTAATTAAGAAACAGCTTGGACCATTTTCTACTGCCAGCAGTTATCCTTGTGGTATAGCAGTGGCTTCTGGTTGCTCACAAATGCCTGACACACAGTAGGCAGTAAATAAATGTTTTTTTAAGATGGAGGAATATGGATTCATGAACGCAGACTTCTATCTGTCCTAGGTATCTGATAAGGAACCGCTATAGGATGCAGTATTAATACTTGCAGTTTCATGAAGGATTTGTATAGCCCAAATGGATATGCTTCCAGGCATGAAAATTTCTTAGAGAGATTTGCTGCCTAAGTTTGAACATGGTGAAGCTAGATGAAAAAAAAACTGTTGCACTTCTCAAAGGGCCTTTTTTTCCAAATCCTAAAGCAAATCCATTCATAATGTCAAATGCTGCAAGAATCTGATACAAGAATATAAATGGGTATGGAGCTTAATACTGCTGGCCTACTCTCTGGTGCGGGTAGAAAGGTGCTAATACAAGATTGAGAGGCACAGAACCCACACCTCTCAGATAACTTGTGAAAAGGTGCCTTTTATGCTTCAATTTCTCTGTCAATTTCCTCAGTCTACCACCTCATAGGTGGGAGATATTCAGCTACAGTGAATCACTGCCTGTCCAACCAATATTCTTTGGCAGTCTCACATTTGTTGAATTTGAAGTGGAGTCATTGGCTCCATCTTTTCTGAGGGGCTACAGAAGACCAAGCATCTTGGCTGCAGGCCAAGGAGCCTATGAAGGGAAGAGGCCACAGGAACGTCCTTCAGTGAAAATCAACCAAAATGTACCTGGCACTACTGTAAAGTATAGAGCTAGCCTCCATTATAAGAACTTCACAGGGCTGTGAATCGGGACGTCTGAAAATGAGTTCTCTCCCTTTTCGAAAGCAGTGAGACATTCTGGGGATTTCAAACCATGCCTGGGTGTGTTTCTCATTATTCCCATCACCTCATTATACCCGGGGAGACCTGTCGGCATCCCAATCAACAACATCTCTAGGGTGGGTTGTATCATTTAAGGCGGGGCTAGGGTGGGAGAAATAGCCCCACTTGGGACGATTCTAGGAATTGACTGATTTGGCTGCAAGACAACTGCCTCAGAAGGATGAATCACTGGCCTATTTCTTTCTCATCAAGTCCACTGGGTCATATTAGGAAATATGGATGATATTGGCTGCCTTTTCCTGTCCTTTGCAAGGGCTGCTAGAGTATTGGGCATTCTAACAGGTCAAATCCAAGCAAAGATTTCCAAGAACCTACACTGAGGAGGCTCCCAACATAACGGTGAGACAGAACAGAACCTTAATACCTAAACCATGAGGCTCAGGGCTGTGGACAGAATCACACGAGACAGACCAGATGTGTTGTTCCCTCTCCTGCCTTCACTTTCTCTTCTTCCCAGACAATAACACTCCCTTCTAGACAATGTGAACAAGTGGATACATAGTATGCTTCAAGCAAATTTAGGCTGGGATCAAGTTCAAAATAGTGGAGTTCTATCACTTCTCTTCTTTGACTCTAAGAAGAAACCAAGTAGATATAACTCAAAGGACCACATCATTAGCAAGAGAGCTAAGAAGGGTAAGACATGCTGAAGTTCCCTCTTCCTTAACATTTGGACTAAGGGAACAGTCCAGACAGGGTGAAAACCCACACTCTGAAGTGGAATAGGGTGAGGTCAATTCCCTAGAGGGAAATGCAGCTGTCTTCTCCCCACTAACAAATTCTCAAGATGATTATGAATCATCCAACTGGGGAGTTGAGAGTTGGAGTGGAGGCAAGTGATTCCCAGTGAACTATAAAACATAGGTCAGAAGAGAATTGCTGCATCCAAATCAATGGGGGCAAATGAATAAATATAAACCAGCTGGGTCTTTTGTAGGACATGGAGAAAATCAAGAGATGAGCCTCTGCCCTGAAAATGAAGAGGCCTTGTGGAAATTAGGGGATTTAGGATTTTCAAAGTCCATTTCCCCACACTTTTTTTTGAAGGCTTTTAAATACTTTCAGAACAAATGGAATCTGTTGGAGACAATTTAGTATTGAAAATCAAACTGCATCTTTACCTAACTCTTCCTCATTTCACAAATTCATATCAGAATGCCTTGAAACTTAAAATATAATAAATTTCAAATCAAACCCAGATCAATAGTAAATATTTCCAATTCTTCTAACCTATCACCATTTTTATTAAGATTTTATTTTTTAATGTTCTTCTTTTAAGCCTGTATGTTTCAAAAGCAATTTAATTTTTTTATCTGTAATCTAACTAGTAACAGATGTGATCAACTAGCTTTGGCTTGACTAGCTTTGTTGAGATTTATTGTAGGAGTTCTTTGTAATGGATTGTTTTTCACCCATGTTATCCAATCATTTGGTTTAATAATTTATTACATTTAACCCACTCAGAGAACTGCCTTTGTTTTTCCTTTAAAGGAAACAAAACATGGTTGTGGTTTCATAAAAAGGAAACAGCTGAGCTCTTGCTCCGAAGAGCTGGTTTACACGATGCCTTAAAATCATAAGAAGCAGTCAATTGTTTGATTGAATTTCTCCTTCCCCCACCTCTACCTCTGTGTCAGGGGTGGAGGCCAGAGAATGCTGTGCAGGACAAAACTGGGCCATGGATGTGTGTAGGTGTGTGTCACAGCCAGTTGGTAGCTGAGTGGGCAGCATGTCAATGTTAACCTGATCAATTCTCCTGGGGCTGGGCTAGAAGAATTCTGGCTTTCTCACTGGATTACTCATTTCTAAGGGCAGCCTTCTCATAGGCCGCATATTGTCAGGTGTGTTGCTATGTTGTTTCCTAGGAGAAAGTTGGGTCCTTATTGTTTGAGGTTATCCCTGGCTCTCTGCAGTTGGGATATTTCTGGACACAAGGTAAACTTTGTAGCACACAGCCACTAACAATAGCTGAGAGAAAACATGCAGCTGGGATCTAAATTTAATCTAGTCACTGGTAAGGACAGCGAAGATACCTTTACATTAAGGTACTTTCATTTCTTATTTTGTTTATGTTTTATATATCAAAGTATTTTGAAGGGAAAAAGAGAAGAGCAAGAGGGGAAAATGATGCTAAATGGTGGCAACTATTGTTTGAAGCCAGGCTGGGATGGGAACAAAACCCTAAACAGTGTCCTTATCAGAGGGATGGGGCTAGCTGTAGGTCTGGCCCATGGAGTCAATGGGACTTCTTTTGAAATATGGGATCTATTAGGAGCCAAAGCCCCTATCCCATGACTAAGTTTGACAGAGAAGTAGTGAAGGGTGCCAATTGCGAGACAACTTTCATGGACATTTATGACTGCAATTCTGCTTCCTCCTAAGCCAGTGTTTGAAATCAGTTGCATCAGGATCACCTGGAGTGCTTGTTAAACCACAGATAAGAGATTCAGAAGTTTCACACTGTGTACCTTTGTACTCATTTTGTTAACTCAACAAACTTTCCCAAAGGACCTTCCAACCCTCAGGAACAACTTTAAAATTGCTGGAGGATGGATAGAGGGGGCTGTCAATGTAATACCTTCTGTAGACTTTAGTTTCACTGCTTTCTTGCCTTTTGTCCTAATTAAGAGCCAGATATAGCTGATATATGAACTATGCTCTTTGGGCTGTATTTGGGGAAGTCTTAGGTGTCCCCTCTAGTCATTTACCTATACTCATTTTGTGGACTCGATGGTAAGTAATCAATATACAAATATGTTATATGTGTGGAAGAAAAGGTCTTCTACCAGCTCCAGCATTCCAGAGAACAGGGCTGCTGAAACTCTGGTGTGGATGCAGTACAAACCGAGGGTGTCCCTTACCTTGTCCATGTTTGTGTTTGTTATTGATAACAATCTGCACGATGGTCCCTGAAGCTTGCTGGGAATCCATAAGAGCTCCCCGGTGACTTCTGGCCCCAGGAAAGCGGGGCAGACCGCCTGCCTGTCGGTTTGGTGGAGGATCATAGTGAGAACGCTGGTAAGAATGTCTCTGTAAAATGGCAAGGACATGTTCAGCCAAAAAAATCCACCAATGAGAGGGCAGAGATGGAGTTACATAATTACATACATTAGAGACCATTCAATGATTTTATTAATTTTTATAGATGAGCTCTGATTTCAACTGCATTTCCACCAATACCAATGGAAATAGGGATGTGGTAAACGTAAAAGCAGCACTGGCAACATGTTGAGACTTTTTCTCTTTTATAAAAACAAAAAAAGGGTAAAGTGCCATTCCTGCACTTTTGGGTCTAAGAGTTAGTAGCCTGTAACACAAGGCAGAATGTGACAGGGTCCACAATAAAAGTATAAAGTGCTATGCAAATTAAAAAGAGGAAGAGCACTTCTAGTTCAGGAGGGTCTGTGACCTGGGCCATGAAAGGGGTGGTGGGGGGGAGACTTTTTACAGTCAGAGTTGGTGGTGGAATATTCCAGGCAGAAGTTTCCAAATTGGGAAGGTGTAGCAGGGAACACAGAGTCCATAAAAGGGAACAGTTGAAAGATAACATTCCAAAAGTGGGCTGGAGCCAGATCATGGAGGACTTTAAATGACAGGCTAAGGGGTGAGGACTTTATTTGGTAGGCAATGGAGATGGGGGTATGGAATCCTTTGAGGGATTTTTAAAGTAGGGAAATTATGTAATCAGAACTGTTTTAAAGCACTGAATCCTCTGATAATATGTAGGGTGAACTGTACTGGAGGAAGAGACAGGAGTCAGGTATAGTCTAGATAAGATAGTTTTACTGAGGCTTTAAATGCAGGCAACAGCATAAGACCATAGAGCACAGCTCAGGTACCCTAGCCATCTTATAGATAGAAGAATTGACATTACATGACAGTAATAGCATGTATGTTCCACAGAGTAAGGGATTTAGTTTTGATCAATCGTATATCCCCAGTACCTAGAACAATGTCTAGCATATAGAAGGTGCTCATTAAATACTCACTGAATGAATGAATTAATGAAAGCTGTGGTCCCCAACAAAAGCTTAGAGTGTTGTAGTAAAAATAATCAAATCATTGCTCTTTCAGCGAGGATTTAGAACACATGATGAGTCTACTATTGTGCTACCCACTCCTCTCTTAGGGGCTGAGGTAGGCTAGGAGCAGGGAATGATAGAATGAATAAACAATGGAACATTAAGGCTTATAGCCAAATACATTAGTTGTGTTTTAAGGACAATTTTAGAGGTGAAGGCGGGGACCCATTAAAATATTCTATCCCAAGCAATTAAAAGGTAAGATCCTTATATTCAGTGATAAAAATGGCTGGTAATCTTGGGAAGGTAGTCATGGGGTCCTCTGAGCCAACCATTCCATAAAACATCTATTAAAGTTATGTGCCATAGACACACATGTGGAAAATTTAGCTTTGGGACTATTATTGCTCTCTTGGGGGTAAAGCACTGGTGGGAGATGGGGAAAGAGAACAGGAGCTGGAATAAGGTCTTTTGTAAGAATATTATTCCTTATACCTAAGAATAGCCCATGCAGATCCATTACTATGAAAATTTTAAAAAAATAAGAATGTGCATCAATTTATTATCATGCACACGGATGAGATTCTCAGTGCAAATATTTTTCATTCCCACAATGGCTCATATGTCATTTTCTGCCATAATCACTCACAACCTTCAAAGGCCATTATAGATAGTTCTGTACTTTCAGGAGTTTGGCAAACTGTAACACAGAGAGGACAGTTTGGCTAGTGAGTGTCCTACTGATGTTAAAAGGAGGGAGTTCTAGGGATAGAATTAAAAAGGGAAAGTCTCTGACCCAGGATAAGCTGTGAAAGTACAAGAATTTCTCTGATTCATGACAGTGAGCACAAAACGAAAAGCTGTTCTTTGGTACCAGGAACACAGTTCATGGATATATGATAAGGATATAAAAATGATTCAAGACAAAACCCCAAACTCATGGATTCTGATCAGAGACCCTATCGTAAAACAGTCAGCTCCCCAGAACCTCATCTTGTTTAAGACTTTTATTTCACAGGCAGAGAAACTGAGGCCAGGGAGGAGAAGGGATTTATTTTAAGTCACGATAAAGGTTGAGATTTTAGAGATGGCATGAGAGTGAGAGTGGGGGCAAGGAGATAGGAGGAGGTATAGGATAATGTATGTCAAGCTCAGTGATCCACAAACATTTGGCTAAAAGCTGCTCCAAAGAGAAGTTTTTTCAGGTATAAAAGTTGGTCACCGTGTTCACAATCACACGTCAACTGCACATTGGAATCATCTGGGGAGCTTTTAAAAATACTAATACCTGGGTCTCACCCCCAGGGATTCTGATGTAATTTGTCTGGGGTGAGGCCTGGGCATTGGGTTTTTTATATACTCCCCAGGGGATACTAATGCGAAGCCAAAATTGAGACTCACCAACATAAAGGATCTTCTGTTGGAGGAAGGAGGGGAGAGGTGGGGGGTGTGATTTTGATTTAAGAGGAATGGCTCTTTCAGACTCACTCTCCTAAACAAACTAAAGAGGCTGACCAGGGGCCATTATGACCTCATAACTTATAGCAAAGGTGAAAAAAGCATTAACACCTTGGAATTGTAAGCAAAATTGGAACTTATCTTAAAAACCAGCTGTGGAAATGAATAGAGTTGATGGTAATACATTATAGTGAGTATAAGTAACACTGCTGATTCATAAATGTGATTGTGGCTGAAAGGGGGTAGTCTGTATATGTAAATGTCAGTGGAAAGGAAGCTAGAGAATAATCTAGGGAATATATAACAGTGATTCTGGTGGTGGATGAAGACTGTGACTAACAGTATAAATATAAATATAACACTTCTTTTATAAAGTGTTAAGGGTATAGTGATACACAGAAAAATTACAACTAATGTAATTTATGGATGATAGTTAACAGTAATGCAAAGTTTTTGCAGCAATGGAAAAGAAGATATAATATCAATTCTAAAGGACAACAATGGGGGGTATAAGGGGGTATGGGATTTTTACTTTGGGAATAATGAAAACGTCCCAAAATTAACTGAGGTGATGACAGCATAACTCCGTGATGTAAATGAGAGCCACTGCATGTACACTTTGAGTGGATTGTACAAAGAATGGGACTGTATAACACAAGGAATCCAGTGGTGGAAGATAGACTGTGGTTAACAGAATAAACACGACAAAGTTCTCTCTTGAACTCTAACAAATATATAATGCTAATACAGGGTGTTAGTAATCAGGTGGGTTGGGGGAAAATATACCAAACATAAGATATGGGCTATAGTTCCTAATTTATACCAAATGTTTCACAACAATGTAAGGTGGTGGTGGGGTGATGTATGGGAGGGCTGTATGATGATATGCATGTTTGTTTTGTAAGTTCACAACTCTTACTATACACTTACTGTTTATGTATGTGCATGTATGTATGATATACTTCTACAAAATTTTATTTAAAAAAACCAGCTATTAATAGGCTGCTTGAGAGAGCAAGTCAAAACTAGTTAGAAATGACCATATTCCTATTCTCTGTTTCTTTTTTGCTCAATGTTTTGGTATTATTTGATTTACTTACTTGAAAGATTGAAAACTATCTTAGGCTTTTTTTTTTTTTAAAGCAGTTTATTTTTTTCTGTCAGTATAACATTTTGAAATAATATTTTTACATTAGAAACATTACAGGATTATAGATAATTCATGGAAAAGTACAGTGTTCACATAGACTGCTATTGTTGATACTTTGTATTTGTGTGGTACTTTTTTTTATATTTTAAAAGATGCTTAGATTACATAAATGTTATACAAAAATTACAGGGATTCCTATGTGCCCCACCTCCAACACCTCCCATAACATCCCACATAAACATCTTTCATTAATGTGGCACATCACCTGCAATGGATCTACACATCCTGGGGCTTTGCCACTAAGCATGGACCATATCTTAGGCTTTTGAGGTGGCTCTTAAATAGGTCTTTTCTGGTGTTGAAAACCCTCCACCGTTGTAAAGGCTCCCCAGATTTTCTTCCTTCTTTGTTCTAAGGTCTAAAACATCAGGGTTTTATTGGTGGAGAAAGGAGAACATCCAAGTCAATAAAGGGCCTTCAAAGTACAGGGGAGGATCATTGGTGTGGGTGTCAGTGATGGGTGGATGTGTGAGGAGGGGTGCACCTGGGGCATGCCTCTATGGCAAATAAATATGTTCAAGTGGTCATGGGGCGTTGTCTTGGTGGGTGGAGACCCACACAATAACAGAAAGAATACTGAATTTCCATCCTGAGAAGCCCTGCTACATTCTCTAATAGAAAGGCAAGAATCCCCTGAGTACATGGGCAGTGCCTAGTGAAGGAAGACAGACCATTACACCAGGCCCTTGACATTGGTGGTTGTACTTATAAACCTTGTTCTTGTGAAATTAAAACTTAATATTATACATTGACTAAGAGTTACTTCCTGAAAGCCTCCTTGTTGCTCAAATGTGGCCTCTCTCTAAGCCAAATTCAGCATATAAGCGCACTGTTCTCCACCTCCAAATGCACTACCCTCTCCTCCAGCGTGAGATGTGACTCCCAGGGATGAGCCTCCCTGGCACAGAGGGACGATTACCAAACGCCAACTAGCAATGCATTTGGAAAAAGACCTTGACAAAAAGGGGGAAATGGTAAATACAAATGAGTTTTTATGGCTAAGAGATTTCTGGAGGTCATTATGCATGTCTCAGCAGGATCTCATTGACTGTCACAGTAAGCAGTGCCTCAAACAGCAGGGCTCCTGATGGCTCTAGGACATCCAGACACTATAGGCTGGGCAGACAATCTTGGGAATTCTGCATCCTGTCAGTGGGCCTTACTTTAGAATTTATGTTCCCCAATGTAACAGAGTTAGACTCATTAATAGTTTCCCTATACATGGCTCTTCTGCCCCTTTTATTTGAACCTGTAATTAGCACTATATTTATTAAGTTTATGTCCTAGAGACTTAAATCTTCCAGCTGTTCATATGCTGGCTGAGCCCCGAATCCCAGCAAAGTAGTAGCTAACACTTGCTCTCCAGGTCATCGGACTCACCCAGGACAACTATCAAAAGGATGATGTTGGACAACAACCGTCCCCCAAAACAGGGAGTATCTACAACTGCAATCAAGATAGTTCCAGCCGTCTGCCTCATGGGATCTAAGCCCCCTCTCAATTAGAAACAGAATGGGCATCACCATCCCAAAATCTTCAAGATTGGGGAATGAACAGTGCACTAAATTACACATTATTATTCTATTATTATTCTATTAAAGACTTGTTATTTTTCTAGCAATGGAAGAACTTGTAACATTGATATAAAGGCAGTGGCCACCAGAGGTTCTGAGGGGAGGGAAAGTGAAGATTAGGGGTAACATGGGACATTTTTGGGACATTGGAATTGTCCTGCATGACACTGCAATGACAGATACAGGTCATTATACATTTTGTCAAAACCTATAAAAATTGTGCGCTGCAAAGTGTAAACTGTAATGTAAACTAGAGATCATGGTTAGGAGCAATGCTTCAATATGTGTTCATCAGTTTTAACAAATGTAACACCAATGAAAGATGTTGTTAATGGGGGAAGTGGGGGAGGGGCAGTGGGTGGGGTATATGGGAATCCCTTATATTTTTGATGTAACATTTATGTAATCTAAAGCTTCTTTAAAAAAATAAATAAATAAAAAATAACAATTTTTTAAAAGTGCCTTCATGTCAATATCCTGGTTATGATCTTGTATTATAGTTTTGCAAGATGTTACCATTGGGGAGAACTGGGTAAAGGGCACGTGGAATCTCCTTGTATTATCTTTTACAACTGCATGTGAATCTATAATGATCACAAAATAAAAAGTTTAATTTTAAAAAGTGCTTTCAGAACATATCCTGATCCACATAGCCATGAAAACATTATATGTAAGTCAAAACTACACTAGGCCTATCTCTGTCTGGAAGACACTAGGCCAGTTTCCTTTCCAAACCATTGTTCTATGTGAATGAGAAATGGATTTTTATCTGTTCATATTGCTTCTATCCCAAACCCTTTCACTTTTCTAATGCTAAATCTCTGTGTAATCTATTGGAGGGCAAAATCAGAGTTTGGCTGTTCTCCAAAACAAGATTATGCTTGCTTTCATGTTTTGGCTTTCTACCCTGTGCCTACGTCTCCTTCTCTCTCCTCACATAGCACATCACACACACACACACACACACTCCCTAATAGCACTAGTACGAGATCATATCAAATTATAGTCTGGAGATCAAACAAAAGCTGTTTTAGGTTTTCACAAAAGAGTCATATTTGAATAACGGGTTCCTCCTCCTATGCAGTTTGTAAAGTTTGGTAAGTTGACGATTGTCAGCCTGCTTGGCAAAATCAACCAGTCAGCTGTGTTTCTGTTGAACTGAGGTTTTGATGGCTCAGTGTAAATAGGAATGATCTGCTGAAGAGCTATAAGAAATATATTGTTAGGGCTGACTTTTGTTCTCCCATGCAAGAAGTTGGGCCTGCAAAAGATATTCAGAAGGGATTCTGCTGCTTCTCATTTCAGGTTGGTCAAATGCAAACACCAAGACTGAAGAATTTCGCTCTAATTTTGGTCAAATTCCTTATATATTAAAATTAATAAAAAGCCCTATATACCCAACCTTCCACACCCATTCATTTAACACATATTTATTAGGTGCCTACTAAAAGTACTACATACTTTTCCATTAATACAGATGCTATTTATTATTAAAATCATATCCTACTATATCTGACCCTTTTAGAACAAAGGAAAATATTTATTTATATTAAAGTGGAACCATCTGGCCATTTTGGTCTACGAAGCCCAAATGTTTGTTTCTAAAGATAGGCTTTGAACTGCTTTGAAAATCAATAACTATTTCAAGACCCTGGATTCTGTACTTGACCTTTTTTTGCTAAGGGAAGTACCAGATTAAGTCTAGCCCTATCACTAGCATTTCAAGAACAACAAAGCTGAAAGACAAAGGGTGGAGCTGGGAACATTGAAAGACAATGTCAAGAAGAAAAGCTAATTAATGGTTTTAACAGCAAGACCACTGGGATGGTCACAGAGCTTAGTTCTGGGGGCCTGTTAGGAGGCAGAACAAATATCTTTAGGGGGAATAAATCTCTGTGTAATCTGGTTTAGAATGGTACCTGGTTGGCCACTACTAATTTAGCCACACTTGACTTTCTACCACAATAAAAAATGGGGCCTAAAGAAAAGTAGGAAATTCACAACACAGGAAACTGAGACTGACATCTTCTCTTGTCAAGATCTGGAAGGAATCTCATTTACTATAAAGCAGACAGAGCTAGATGGAGAAAATGTTCCCTCAGGGTCTCTATCAACCCCCAAATTGGGAAGCCCACCCTCTCTTGCTAGGATGCTGCTTTTTTAAGTTGACAGAGTACTGTTCTCCAATCCACCTACAATCTTGCCACGTTCATCCAAAAAGAGCAATGCCCAGAAAACAACACTACTAGAGAATAAAGCAAGCATAAACCACTGCATCTCACTAATGAGGGTTTAGGTTGCATGCTGGCAATTGGGAGCGTGCAAGCCAGAAGTGGCACATGTGATGGCTGGGAAGCATAGCCTAAGCGATATTGATGTTTGTATTGGCCATTCTATCATGTCTCCTATCAACACCTTCCTCACTTACTCACTATCATCAGGCCCTCTAATCCCTAGACTCCTGCCTTATATCCAGTGCTTGTTGTCAACTAATTCCTAAGGTTTTAGAAAATAATTTAAATCTTACTTATTACAAAACTCACTCATGTTCCACAAAAAGCATCAAATCATGCATAAGCTATGAAGTAAAAAGTGAAAGTCTACCTTTCCCCTTCCCAGTTCTATCCCTCTGAGATGAACAGTCTTAACATTTTGGTATGTGGCTGTGGTGGTTCGAAGTTGTATGTAACCCCAGAAAATCATGTTCTTAAAGTTAATCCATTCCTGTGAGTGTGGACCCATTGTAAGTAGGATCTTTTGGTAAGGTTACTTCCGTTAAAGTGTGACCCACCTCATTCAGGAAGGGTCTTAATCCTATTACTAGTGTCCTTTATAAATGGAAGAGAGAGAGAGAGAGAGAGAGAGAGAGAGAGAGAGAGAGAAAGAGAGAGAGAGAATGCCAAGGGAGCAAGAAGCTGAAATCAATGGAATCTGGAAGAGAAGGATGAGACCAGCAGACACTGTCATGTGCCTTGCCATATGGCAGAGGAGCTAAGGATCATCAGCAACTAATCTTCGGAAATAAAGCATCACCCTGATGATGCCTTGATATGGACACTTTCCCAGATTCTAACCATAAGCTAATGAATCCCCATTGTTTAAAGCCAATCCGTTTCATGGTATCTACTTTGAGTAGTCTAGGAAACCAAAAGAGTGGCCTTCCAGATATTTTTATATGTATTTATATACATGTACACACACAGTTTTCACATAAGGAAATGATGGTATAAATTGTATCCTGTACCTTGCTTTATTTACATAATACATATTGGAGATCTCTCCACCTTAGTATATTCTTGTTTTTTCACTATATTCTTTTAAACAACTGCACAGTGTGCCATAGATATATGCGTATTTGACCAAGTCCATATTGATAGACATTTGTCTCCATTTGTTTTGTTCTAATGAAAAATGATGCAATGGATACCCTTGTACACTTGTATTGTACAAGGGGGTGATGAACATACTCTTATGCACAATAAACACCTTTATACACTTTGTACAGTTTTATGAGGCTTTTTATGTTATAGATTATTTGAACTGGAACATCCCTTTTCAGATATTAAGACGCTTTAAGTG
This sequence comes from Tolypeutes matacus, assembly GCA_026826555.1. NCBI lineage: Eukaryota > Metazoa > Chordata > Mammalia > Cingulata > Chlamyphoridae > Tolypeutes > Tolypeutes matacus. Next base: position 64,904 of record JAKSZT010054498.1, on the reverse strand, counting down.
TTATTCTCTCTCTCTATATATGGGGGGGCTATTGTGTTAATTAGTTCAAAATACAAAGGAATAGGAGATGCTATACTATACATGGAGAGAGGCATAATGTAGGGCTTATTCCAAGATTAGTGCCTAGAACAGAAATGAGAAGAAGAGGTTGCATGGTGAAGGGAGGAGAATCAGGCCTGTTACCTTTCATCTATTCTTACTATATGACTGAGAGCCTAAGGCTTAGGGAAAGGTATATGTGGACAGATGGGCAGAGCTATCTTACAAAACCATAGAAGGTCCTCAATGCTGAGGATAGGGGTAGTGACCCATCTTCCTTACAGAGGACATGCAGATTTGGCAAGTCATCTTGAAAGGATACCGACTACTAATCTAGATTAAAGATTCCTAAGGACAGGGGCTATGATTTCTTTGTGTTCTATGTCCTGGATACCAATTACAGAGTGCACTTAAATGGTTATAGATTGTTGATGATTCCATTCAAACTGCTGGTGATGAGGAAGAAAAATGGTGTTAGAAATGGGCCCTTTTATGGCTTTGCTGGGATAGTAGCAATGGTGAGAGGAAAGTTTGGCCTGACGTTGTGGAGTGTTGAATTATTTGAGCTATTCACACTTACTGCTTCTCTGTTGGCAGGTTGCCGGAAGATATCTCCATCAGAATGTTCCCATGACAATTCTCCATCTCCTGTTTATTAAAAAGAAATAAAGAATTGTACATACATAAGAAGGAAAATTATCACCTGTGCGGCCCAGCAACATTTCTGGTTTTATTGTCCTAAAGTTCTCAAGACTTTTTAGTAACTGTGGCTATCCTTTAATAAACAGTGCTAATAAATTTCTCTTGTGTGTGCCTCATTTTCCAAAACAACTCTGAAGGACGTTTCTAAAATATACCATCTAGCATTACCCCAAATTTGGAAAATAATTACCTTCCACTTTTATACAGCTATCATTGTTACTTTTGCTTATTTTATTCCAGGGAATGTTAAGTATTTTGCATGTCATATTTAGCTTGTGTTTGCCCTTAGAAAAGTTTTGAGGATTTGGTCAGTCTGATTTGTTAAATTCACCATTATGTCTCTGAGAAGTTAAGACCTGATCTGAAAGTTTAAGTAAAACTTCCATGGTTAGGATGTTTTCATAACAAATATCTAAGACACTGTCCTCTATTTTTATCCATGACACATTTCCCTAGGTCTGCATGTCCCATGGTTTGGACAGAGAACCCCTATCATTACTGACTTCAAGGGTAACTGCTTCTAAGAGAAAAATTCTACTCTCAGTATTGAGAGCAACAAACAATAACAGATGTGGGATAGTCCTCAGCTTATTACAGATAAAAAACAAGAGTATAATTTCTAAGAATATTACCTTGTGTTACCTATGACTAAGCAAGCAGATGGGAAGAACTTGGTCTTACAAATATACCACTCTAAATGAGTACTATTTAAATGTTTTATTTATGTATGCGTGTGTGTGTATATGTATGTGTGTATGTATACCAGCTTGCTGAAAATAATTCCATTATCAATTTGATCAGATATTTCATGGGATAAAAAGGATAGGAAAAAGTATATGCATTAAGAATATTCTAATCTAATTGATCTTCCAAGCTTTTAAAAACCTGAAGCTAAAATAATATGTTACCAGTTCAAGCATGTGGTTGTCACTGATAGGGAAAATTATGAAATATCACAGGCTTTTAGGACTTGAAGAGGACCTCAAAATTAGTTTGATAGGAATATTGTAATCGGGCAATGACATTAACTTTAACCCTTTATGATTCAAAGATAATCATGTGGAATAAAATTATTAATGATGAAGATTTAACTCTGGTTGCTAGCTTAATTACTACTTTCATTATATAATTGTATCATTCCCTGATCAAAACCGTCAGTGGTTTCCCATACAAGACTTTCTATAATGAGCCCCCACCTCATCTTATTTGGGCACTGTGGCAGTTTGAGATTATTTATAAATTCCCAAAAAGAAAGATTATGTTTGTAAACTAATCTATTCCTCTGGGTGTGATAACCTTTGATTGTACTAGATTCAGCTGAGATGTTTTTGATTAAATTATGTTAAGATTAGGGCTTTGATTGACCACTCCAATAGGGTGTGGCTCAAGGTTGAGTCCCCGCCCCCCTGTTGGACTGATATAAATGGGCACTCACTCAAGAAGACACATGGAAGAAGACACGGAAGAGGAGAGAACTTGGTTATTTTGGTCCTGCCATGTGACAGAAAGGAGAAGGCTCAAACAGCTAAAGTCCCAGGAAGAGAGATGAGCCATTTGCCTGAGAGTTTGCAGCCAAAGAGAACAGAGCAGCTGAGCAGCTGAGAAGGCCTGAGAGACCAGGCAGAGATTACCTGCCATCTTGCTTCAACATGTGGCAACAGACTTTGGTGAGAAAGCAGCCTTGAGTTAGACTCTTTAGGACCTTGTAACTGTAAGCATTTACCGCAAATAAATACCCTTTATAAAAGCCAACTGATGTCTGGTACTTTGCATCAGCACCCCTTTGGCCGACTAATAAGGCACCTACCTCGTTCCCAACTACATAAGCTACTCTACAACATATACACTTTAATCTCCTTGCTGTTCATTGAGCATGTGGCTCCTATTCTTGCTTCCATGCTTTTGCTTATGTTCTTCTTCTAAAATTACTTCCCCACCTCCCACACTCCACAGCCCCCTTTGCCTACATCTCAGAGTTTCCATTTAAGATTTCCTCCTCCTCAAAGCCTTCCTCAAGCACTCTTATATTCTTCCCATTGCCTAGAAGACTTAGCATCTCATAACCTTAGAGATGTATAGGACTTCGAGCACAAGATTGTCCACTAGTTAAAAGATGGAGAAACTAAGGCTTAGAAAGGAAGAGTGACCATCTAATATCACACAATTAGTTTGTGCCAGTTAACATCAAAACCCCAGGCTTCCTGTATCCCAATTAACTATGCCCATTCTGTAAGCACAGTTGGTTTTTTAAAAATATATTTTTATTACAGAAGTTGTGAACTTACAAAACAATCATGTACATATGTAGAATTCTCATACAACACCCCTTCACCAACATACCACACCGTTGTGGACCACTCGTTACAGATTATGAAATAATATCATCAGACTAGTACCACTAACTATGGTACATAAGCATACATTTGGCATATTTTTTCCATACCCTTCTATTATTAACACAGTACATCTTTGGCATTGATGCAAGAAGATTACAGTATTTCTGTTAACTACAGTTCATAGGTTATATTAATTGTATTTTTCCCATGCTTCTCCACATTCCTACCACCCTGCAATAGTGACGTACATCCATTCTAGTTCACAGAAGGACATTCAGCGCAGGGTTTTTTATTTGTGTTATTCATGGCTGTATAACCATCATTTACCACAGGGTCTGACATGTAAGAGCCACTCAATAAATACTTGCCAAATGAAGGAATTGGGAAGCCTTTTCTGACCACCTTTTCTAAAATTGCAACCCCCATTTCTGCTTTCTTATACAACCTCTTTGTTTTGACTCCTTAGCACTTATAATTACTTTAAATTTTGTATATTTTATTATCTTGTTTAGTATCTATCTTCTTCCACTAGAATTCCCCATCAGGGAAGGGACTTCTGTCTGCCCTGCTCACTGATGTAACCCCTGCACATAGAACAGTGCTGGGCACACAGTTAGGTCTCCTTCAGTATATGCTGGATGGATACATACTGAAATTTTAAATAATACTTTCTACTGTTAAATGTTTCCTGGTCTGCCTTGTTCCATGATAAGACTGTAAATCCCTTGAAACCATAGAGCATGTCTCAGACCCCCTTTATATTCCCTAGAGCAGTGGTTCTCAAAGTGTGGTTTCTGGACCAGCAGTAACAGCATCACCTGGCAACTTGTTAGAAACGCAAATTTTTGGACTCACCCCAGACCTACAGAATCAGAAACTCTGGGGTAGAGCCCAGAAATTTTTGTTTTGACAAGCCCTCCAGGGGATTCTGATGCCTTGAAGAGTTTTAGAGTCACTGGGCTAGAGCACTTAGCATATTGCTGCATACATATCAGATGCCCAATAAATATAATGAATTGAACTGAACTCAAGAATACAGTATAAAATGCTTGCCCAATAGTATACTCCCCTCTGCCCGATTGTCTCATGTCTGAGAAAAGATGGTAGACAAAGACTGCATGCAGACCTATGTGTAAACTCCAGCTGACCCCATAAGTGTGAACGTGATTTCACCTTTGTTTATGACTGGAAAGCAATGCCCCAAAGTCAATCAATACACATTGAACCCCTCTTGGGTTAAGAGTCTGATACTAGGGCAGGAGAAGGAGGGAAAGCAGCTTGGACCTTGCCCTCTAACCTAGTTGGAGGTGACAGGGAGTCAATATGGAAAACAGCCTAAGAACACACATAGCAACAACTGGAAATATAAATGGAATATATGTGCTTAGGAGATATTGAATAGGAGGAACAAGCAGTCAGATATAATCATAGAAAGCTTCCTGAAAGAATTGTTAAGTCATGTTTTTAGAAGTAGATGCTGCAGGGCATACACATACAGTGATGTGGACAGAGTATCTCTACTGAAGGGAATGGCATTAGCAAAGGAATAGAACTTTGGAAACAGCAAGTCACATAATGGAGACAGCAAGCAAGAAGTAGCTTGAGTAGAAACTTCAGATGTGGAAATAAGAGAGATGGGGCTGGTAATTATATGTAGGGAGAGAGAGAAAGAGAGAAAGAGAAAGGAAAGGGAGAGAAAGAAGAGGGGATGGGAGCAAGTTGTTTAGGTAAATAGGGGTGGTAAATATCTGCTGCATAAATTTTAAAAAGAGGTAGAAGAATTTCACAGTTGAACCCGATACCAGTTTTTAAGTAGGGGAGTCCCATGGTAAAAATTATATTTGTGGAAGCTAATGCTGGCAATGGAGTGTAGTCTAGTTGGAGAGCACTTGGGATCTGGGAGGTAAATCAGGAAGCTGCTGTAATAATACGTGATCAGCAATGCACATCTACACTAGGATGGAGAAGAGGATTAAATCAGATTACTGTAGATAAAAAGAAAATGATAAGGCCCTGATGGAAGATTTAATAATGACAGGGCAAAGGAGATAACCATAAAAATTACTCTAGGTTTGCAAATCTGGAGAGATGGGGAATGGCATTGTCATTGACAGTGATTGAGTGAGGATGAACTTGGATCTACTTATGGTTTGTTTTTTTTGTTTTTGTTTTTTTTGTTTTTTTTTTTTTAGAGGTACTGGGTGCAGGGATTGAACCCAGGGCCTCGGCACCTGAGTTGGTTTTCTCATTTGTTTTGCTTGTTGTTTGTTTTTGTTTTTTCCGGAGGCACCGGGATCCAAACCTGGGACCTCCCATGTGGGAGGTGGGTGCTCACAACTGTTCCCTCTACTCATTGTTTTAACTGTCCATGGTGGTTCAAAGCCATGTCCTGAGCCAAATGAAAATATGGGACCAGAGAGAAAAGATTAGAAAACAGAAAATATTCAAAACAATTATCAAAACAAGTAAAAGCTATAGGATGTGATTTTAAGCCTCATCTAAGTAGTCCAAACAGAGAATACAAATGACAAAAAAATAACAGAATAGTTCTCTCCATCAAATATCCTTTTTAACTGTAGATATAATTATTGGTATTGACACAAAATGTTTCCTCTGTATGGCCTTCTGAAAAATTCAATTTATTGCATTTAGACCCTAGAATTTTGACTTTTATATAATGACTTTAAATACTTATAGTCTAGTGAGAATCACAAAGTATTATAGAAACATACAGTTAATGTTACAAATGAACAGAGAGATCAGATGGTAAGACAATGAGACAAGTCAGTAGCAAGCATGGGATGAGAATATTAAAACTCTGTCATATTCACAGGCAATAATATGATCTCAAGTTTAGATGAATGTGTGAAAATAAAGATGTCTATTTACAATAGTTTAGGTTGCTATATCTAAGAGACAAATACATAACGGAAAAAAGTAGGCACAATTATTCTTTAAAAACCTGTTTCTTTTCTTTTCTTTTCTTTTTTTTTTTTTTGATTTGCTGGACAAATTATCTTGAGTGAGAGGGAGTCTTTTTTTTCAGCCAAGGATTTTTTAAAAAGTGATTCCAACAGAGACAGATGGATTCCTGTTAATTCTAAGAAGCAACAAGATGTAATTTTAACCAATTTTTAAACCAAAATGAAAAACAACTCTAGTGTACTGTATGTCAAACAATATTCATTTAACCATAAAAACCACATGTGTTGTTTATTCAAACCTTAATTATACTCTGAGTGGTACCCTATGGAGTTGGAATGATTTGGCTTTCTCGTAATGGGAGAAATGGAGAACAAGTATTTGAAAAATGGCCCAGAGCTAGGCTGAAATTCAGACTGTTTATAAGTCCCATTGCTTCCATTAATTTCTGGTTGGCTTCAGCAGGTCATGCAAGTAAACCCTGTCCTCTCAAAGTACTAAGTGTACAATGAGATTATGAGATACCCATGAAGATAAGTCTCAAGCAGCAAAAATACGCCACTTGTAACCACGCAAGATATCATATGGCCACTTGTGAACCACACATGATATCATAAATGTGGTGACCATAGGTCTCGATTTATCTGGGAGAATCCCAGTTTTATGCCTATTTTTCTGGAAAACATAATTATTAAGATCTCCCCTCTCACTTTCAAAAGTGTCTTGGTTTGGTTCAAAAATTATACGGTCACTCAAATCATAAGGCAAATAGAAATTAAATGGCAAGGAGAAGTGATCTCTTGGACAAAGGAAAGTGATCTCTGTATTTTCTGAGGACCAAGTTGAAATCAGTGGAATCAATGCAAATAATTATAGGGCTTTTAAGGGAAAGTAGAAGAGGGCAAGGAGGAAGGGACCCATCATGAAATCTCTACCTAGTATGTGCCTGTTTCTATAGTGGAGCACTTTACAGTACTCTCTTACTGAATACCTAAGCTGGAGATTTAGGAGGGGGTAGAAGCAGATGAACTTTGGAGGCCTCTGCCAACCTTCTAATTCTAATTGCGCTGGTATGGGGTAAGTATGCTGAAAATTTGAGGGAAAGTTTTAAAGAAAACTGGTGTAAAGATTCTGTATCGATACATAGACATTTGTGCCTCCAATAATGATATGTAGTACTGCACAAAGTCCTTCAGGGTCTTGTAATGTGGACAATATTTTTTAAGAAAATATTTTATTACCAAATAAAGCACATTATTGCTTGGGCTGTCCATACAAACCCTTAGCATTTTTAACAAAATATCTGCTTCAGGAATACTAACACAGAGATGAGGGTTACTTCCTGGCAACAGTAGCAAACCAGGAAAATCATAAATACTTATTTTTTTAAAGTGCACTGCAAGAGTGCACGTGTGTACAGGGGGCAGTCTGGAGAGAGAAAATAAATCATTAGCTGGATGGTGTACATGATCTATACTCTGCTTTTTCAATGGAGATGTGGATAAATAGATCCAAGTCTACTCCTCTCAGTAGCCCCAGAGCTAACAGAGTTTCCCAACCTAAGAGGCAGAACTGTGTAACAGCTAAGAGTAGAGACCAGAACCAGACTGCCTGGGTCAGTTTTAAGGCCTTTATTCTTTTCCATGAACACCACTTTGGCTTCCTGGCCCTACCAAAAGATGACTGCACTACTGAGTGGGAGTGTAGGGACATGGGTCTGGTTTTAATAACCAAAGCAAGTGGAAGGTGGACGTAGTCATACCAGCTCTTTGCCTGAATCAACTGGATAACTGCATCAACTGACCACTTTGCTTGGGCCATGGAGACCTGGATTTTGTAGATTCTTACTCTTACAGTCTGGGTAATATTCAAATATGATTCTTCTGCTTGAAATTGCTCCTCTTTCTTATGTTTCTTTTTCTTCTGTTTACATCATCAGTCAACAAATCAGATTAATTTCTCCTAATGCTGGAGTCTAAGTTGATGAAGATTATTGTAATGTGAGTAATGGACACATTCAGTGGTGTTTGTCACGGCAGACATGACATTCCTTCAAGTATGGAGCTTTGAAGGATAGGACTGAAGGAAAAGTGGCTTTAACCACTGTGGTGTATTGAATAGTGTTCCCTTGTTTGGACATATTCTTGGTCTGGGTCTGCATTCTGGTGATTGTGGACCCATTGTAAATAGGATCTCTTGAAGATGTTACTTCATTTAAAATGTGGTCCAACTGAATCAGGTTGGGCTTTAATCCAGATTACTGGAGTCCTTTTTAAACAGAATGAAATTCAGACATAGAGAAAAAGAACTACAGAGAAAGAGGTTTGGAGTCATCAGAAGCCAAAAGAGAAAGAAGATGCCACCATGTGCATTGCCATGTGCATTGCCATGTGATGGAAAGGACAAGGACCTAAGGATTGCCATCAGGCAGCCCCAGAATGCCACAAACTTTAGGGAGAAAGTATTGCTTTGCTGATACCTTTATTTTGGATTTCTCCTAGCCTCAAAACTATGAGTCAATAAACCCCTGTTGTTTAAGCCAACCTGTTATATGGTCTTTGTTTTAGCAGATGGGCAACTAAGACAACCCCCATGAAGAAATAATTGCTCTGAAATTGCTTTACTGTGAATTCCTTATTTTTATTGTAGAATCAGACTCATTTATACAAAAAAGACATCAAACCCCACAAATAGGATGGAACATTATTGACCCTGAAAGAATATCCCAGATGGCAAATTAGGAATTATCACTATTAATTTGTTAAGCTCAGAATGAAAGTCAGTGTAGCCCCAACCACTGTCAGAAGGACTTTCTGTCTAGGAAGATACATTCTGGACATGAGATATGCCAAGAAGGAACATGATGATCTCTGGGGGCTGGAGATCCTGGGGGACAATCAGCAAACATATGGAGATGAATTTTGAGCTCAAGGGATGGAGAGAGAACAACAATAACTTGGAAAGTTTCTATTGAAGAAGAAAGCATCTAAGTTGGGGTTTAGGAGAAGACAAGGGGTAGGCAAGGACAGAAAATATATAAGATGGCCCCATATTCATGAACATGAGTAATTCACTTTTGAAGAGGGATTACTAATGGTGGTCAGACTATCTGTAGCTATGAAAAGACCAGAATATTCCAATACATTCTGAAGTTTAGGTGAGAACACACCAACTCAAAAATTACTGAGTTATTATTTTTTAAGTAATGTTTTTCATTGACAATGTATCTTTCCTGTCATTATGACCAGAAGCTGGTGGTGTTTCTGCAGAAAATGTGGGCCCATATTAGGGTTGCTGTGACTTTTCTCCAGTTTTCTTTGAGATTGAAAACTTTGAAAAATTTGGTGGATTTTTATGATGATAATAATGTATCTCACATACTACTTCCACAGAGATCCCTGGATTCTAGGCAAGATGGCAACTGAAGTGCAATTTTGTTGCTTTTTGGAAAGAGAAACCAACAGCCCTAGGTAAAATGGCAGTTGTCTCAGATACTGACAAATTGATTTTAAATAGTTGCTTCCCAGTTCCAGTTACCTTGAAGGAATTAGCTCTTTAATATATGCTTAATGAATGACCTTGGTTTGAATGACTTAATCAAGTAATTTCTCCTGTCTCCCTAGCAAGGTCTGCACTTGGAGCACTGTCAAGAGCTTTTTGTGACTGTGGTTCTTTGTTTTCAATAAGTCCATCAGCAAGGTATATGCTTAATACTATGCCAGGGGAAATAGAAGAAGAAATGAGGGGCCTTTCCTTATAGTGTTTCCCAGTTGATACACAAACAAAGACCAATACAAGAAAATATTTTCAAATGCTGAACTCTTTGAACCATACTAAGATGCAAAGGTGGTAAAAGGAGAAGGAAATCAAGAAGACTAGAGCGATGAGAAAAGGCTATTTAGAAGAGGTGGTAGGTACTTCAGTTTGCTCTTAAAAGATGGATAGGATCCTAATAGGAAAGAAGGGAAGCTAATCCAAGCTTGTGGGGAGGAAGGATTAAAAAGAAGCACATAACAGGAGTGAAGGTGGAAATGAGCATGGAATATTATAGAACAAAGAAATCATCCAGCCTAGAGGAGAAGGTGTGTGTGTTGGAATCACAAAAATGAGGATGGATAGGGAGGTTAAGGAAGGATCAGATGGTTTCAAAACAAGGTGAAGAACTGACATTGGCTATTACAGTAAGAAATGTTAGTCACTGACCAACACGATAACAAAGTACCTTAAAAAGAAAAGCCTAGACTAGAGTATTGTGCAGCATGTATGATGTAGGAGGAACAATATTGGGATTCCTACAGCATGGGGGCCTGGTTTCGAGGTGGGATCAGAATTCAAGGATACTGGGAAAATAGATTGCCACCAGGCATCTCCCTAACTTTTATGAGTCAATCTTCCCTCATCCTGCTGGAGTGCAGAGTAAGGAGGAATATGGTGAGTCCAAGGTGAGGAGATAGTTGGAGTCTTCCTTCACCTCCACAACTAGGTAGATATCGTCCCCCAACCTCCCACCCCAATTTCTGGCTCTTATAACACCAAATACCTTTTCTTTGTAGTATGTGGCACAGTTACAATGTTATATTTACTTGTATCAATATTTATGAATGTCTGTCTTCCCACTGAACTCCATGAGAGCTGGTTTCTTGTTCGCTTTTGCTCACCATTTTATCTCTGGCACCAGCACAGTGCCTGGAACTTACTGGCTGCTCAACAACTATTTGCCATACTAAAGAATGTAGATATTTGTGCTCAGGCCTCTTTAAGCCTAGACAGAGAATGGGGGGATGAAGATGGTCCCTGTGATTGGGGGTATGTAGACTGAGGCCTTGGTGAGGAAAGTTGGGCAGTATGGTTACTCTTTAGGATTGTCTGCTTTTGCCAATGTGCCATGCATGTCTCTCCCCACCTCTACTCCCCTGCACTAAGAGAAGCCCTTGTTACACTTCTGTGAATGGATCCCAACAGGTAGTATCATGGTTAAGAATTTGCTCTGCCACTTACTACCATGTATCCTGAGGCAAATCACTTAATCTTTCTGCCTCAGTTTCCTCATCTGTAGAATAAGGATAATAACTGTCCCTACTATTGTTATGAGGGTCAAATGAGTTATTACACATAAGTGTTCAGAACACTGATTAGCACATAGGTAAGTGCTACATATGTATACTGTCTATTAAATGAAGACTTGGCTCTCTATATAGTCAATAGCCTACCCCAAATACTTCTCCCTTGTCTAGAGTCCAAGTACATAGCCTTCCCCTTTGCTTTGGCAAGATAGGCAAGAGACAGGAAGCAGAAATGATAAATGGTGGAAGGAAACTGGGTAGGGGTTTGGGTTTGAGGTCTGCCTGCCCGGAATGTGGCAGTAGTACAATCTCTGCAGAGATTTTTTCTTCTGATAAAGTTTCCCTTAAAGTTCCAGTGACTGTTTGCACTACACTTCCAGACCAGATGAGGTTTGCTGAAGTGCCAGCAATGACATATACCCTGCCAACACTCTCCTGATTGTCGTAGCCTCAAAGACATGTCTAAACAACTGAAGCTGGGGCTAAGATTCAATCCACATCTAAGATTGCTGTCTGACCCTGGAAGAAAGGCACAAATTAGTGTTTGGTGACAGTGCAGAGAAGCTGTTTCAATGGGGCCCTTTATATTAAGGTTTGCAAGTTCAGCACTCAAGAGGTCATTTCTTCTTCAGTATTTTGCCTACAGTTAGGGTGGCTAGCATATGGAAGAAGTGTATCTGGGTTCCCTGCTGTCTGAGTAATATGCTTATACAAGATATACCTTTGTAAAAACATCAGTTCAACAGAAAACAAGTAACTAGTTGTTTAAAAAATTAGAACTCCAAATGACTTAAAAATCCCGTTACAAACAATGAAAGATGTAAAGAAATTGGAGGTACTGGAAAAACAACAATTTTTATAAAAGTGTAGGATTTAGTCTTTATAGGGAAAGATGAAAGAAAATGGTTTATTTCCGCTGGAGAAGAGGTGGCAAAGAAAGAACTTAATAAATCTTCAAGTGTATAAGGGAACAATATATGATCAGTAATAGCTAGCTTTCATCTGTTGCTTCTGAGGACATGAAGAAAGAAAAGAAATTTAAATTGGGACAAGAGAACTGCATAGCAGATAGTCCCAGGATCTGTTACCACAAGAAGGATGAGAAAAAAGGCTCTATACATGGAGATCAATAAATCAAAAGGTAAGACTTTCTGAGATAGAGGAGAAGGTACAATTCTACTTAATACCAGGGTAATAAATATAGTAATATTATATAAAATATAATAATTATCACTTATTAAGCAATGACTCTGTGTTAGGCCCTCTCCTAGCACTCTGTCATCTCAGTTAATATTTAAAACCACTCCATGGGGGGTAGATATTATCCCCATTTTTACTGCTGAAAAAAACTGAGGCTCTGTGTGGTTAAATAACTTGCCCAATGTAACATAGCTTGTAAGAGGTAGCGCTGGAATGCCAAATCTATGTCCTTCCAGCTTCAAAGCCTATGCTCTTTGCACTGTACCATATTGCCTCTCAGATGCAATAATATTTTTATTGGTTTCCTTCACTTTCTTTTATTAATTATTCTTCAGTTTACACTTCAAATATCCCTTCTATTAAACAAAATAGTCCCAGCCTAACAGGTAGATTGCAGCAACCAGCTGGATATATTAGCAACCATGTGTACACCTTTGTTCAGAATGCACTCTCTTCCTTTTGGGGCAGGCTTAAATTAATTTGGGACAAAGATGAGAAAGGAGGTGAGGGTATAGAGAGGTGGAGAACAAAATATCCATCTTTCCTGTATAGAACTTAATAGCTATACTGCAGTACAGATATATACACACATACTGTGAGAAACAGGTATGGAAAGATCCAGGGCCTTATTGAAGCATATATCAAATTAGGCTAAACTTTGGATTGTTTAACTAAATCCTCATTGACTTATGAAGGCTGTTACAAAGAGCATATTTAAAGGGATGAGCATGAACTGGTAGCCATAACAAGATCACTCCTTCCAGAAAGAAATGTTAATTATAGTATCCTAAAGTGGGTTGAGGGAAAAAAAAACAACGTGGGAGCCAAGAATGAAACTAGGTAATTTCTTATTGATCAGGAACCAATATATGGTCAGTACTATCTACCACAGTCAAACAATAATTCAGGGAGAAATACCTACAACAATAATATTCTATTTTAGTAGCATCTAAATCAAGCCATCACTAACTTTCTACTAATATTTCCAACCTAGTATACATTCATTCAAGGAGCATGTACTCTGTGCCTAGTGCATTGGGGGAAATAAAGATAAACCAGAAATATTTTTTGGCTTAAGCATGTCAAGACATGAACGCAGATAATAAAAGACAAAAGGTGACAAAGCAATAAATGCCACTGGAGAAGCACAGATTAATGCTGAGGGGTCCCAGAGAGGAGGGAGGTTTACTCCTAGCCTTCAGGATTAAACAATGCTTCATGGATGAGGTAGAAGTTAGGATGGCCTTTGAAGGATAAGCAGGTTTTAGGGGTGGAGAAATTAGGGGTGGAAGTGGGATGGCAGAGAAGAGGAAGTCCTTCCAGCTAGTATTTACCAAAATGTGATCTGCGGCCTACCTACATTAGAATTCAAGGAGGCTGCATTTAAGCTAGGTTTGGAAGGACTGGTTGGATTTCCACAGGTAGAGATGGAGGGAAAGGATTTTCCAGAAAGAGGTAACATTCCCTCCTTCCAACTTTTACTGTACATGTGCAGTTGTTAACTAGGCAGCCATTTTGACTCCTTTTCATCCTTGTTCTTTAAAATGAAATGGTCTCTATTCATTCACCCCAAACTTTGTTGTTATATGGCTGGAATCAAATCCTCTGACCACTTAGAAGCCAAAATTGGTTACTTTTTTCTTGGTTTCCTCTTGGTTTATTCAGGTTTCAGACTTTTAGTAGGCTCAATTTCAGTGCACAAAATTCACATAGCTAAAGACTACCCTCAGTTATCTACATGGTCTTAGGAATGATTTCCCAAAAGGGTAGTTTATGGACCACCTGAATTAGAATGAACCTCAGAGAGGCTTCCTTGATCATTCAACCTTCACTTCTTGTCCTCTATCTCAGTTCCTTGTTTTCTTCATAGCACTTACATTGTTTATATTTAGACATATGTTTATTTATTTGTTTATTATTTGTCTCCTCTGGTAAAATACTGAGTTCCAAAAGAGCAATTAAATATTTGCTGCCACATATGCCACATATGGTTGTATAGGCCGTGCACTGTACAAGGGTGTCACAGCTAATCGGATGCCATTCACAATGATTTTCTAGCAAATGACAGTAAAGTAACTTAAGCAAGTAGGGATGGGGATTTTTCTAATTCACATAAAGAAGTCTTATGGTCTAGCAGTGTCCCGTGTGTCTATTATATTTACCAATATATATGCAGCTACCACAGTGGCGAGCATAGAGTAGATGCTCAATAAATATTGTGACTGAGTAAAAGGAAAAAGAGAAGGAAAAATTAAGATAATACCAGAGGAAAATGGGGGAAAGAGAAGGGTATATGACATTGCTGATGGATTTGGTAACTTAAGAAGAGGGAACAAAGGAGGAATTAAAGGTGATTATGTTTGATCTCAGGAACTGAGAGGGAAAAATGGTGCCATTATCAAAATATGGAACCCAAGAAGAAAAATAGGGCTTGAGAAGATGGTGATTCCATTGTGGATATAATTGGGGAGGATGGTGCCTACCATTTTGCTTTTATTGAGTTTGTTTCCATTTTAGTGTGGATTTTTATAACAAACCTAAATTTGCCCTGAACAATCTTCAAAGTGTTCACCTCAATGCTTTGCAAGACCCAAACTTCCTCTAAAGGCTGTACATGAAAATGGCATGTGTTTATGATACAATAATAATTTAGGGGCCAAGCCAGAAGGGATTAAAGAGGGAGAGCTAAGTATACTCACCTGCACAAAGGATGATTTCTACCTTACCTCCTCTGCCGCACTCCAGCGCAGTCTCTTTCAGGCTCTGGCCCTTAAAACCAGTGCTTTTTATTGTTTTGTTTTTTTTTTTCCCTTTTTGTGAATGAAAGCACCTCTCAAAATTAAGAAAATCCCCTTTCCCTCAGCACCTTGGGCAGGCATTTTCTTCTCTTTTAATCCCTGCTATTCAGGATGGCAGCACCCCAGGGCTTGGGATGTGGTACACCTACCTCTGCACACCTGGCAGCAGGAATCCGGAACAGAGACTGGGAATGCACAGGTTAATCTGGGACAAGTCTTGAGACCACAATACACGTTTCCCTCCTGCCAAAGAGAAACAGAATTAATTAATTTCCCACCTGACAAGGAGAAACAGAATGATCTGGGATAAGTGTTAAGGCTTTAGCTCAGTACCTGGGATAGAATAGGGACTCAAAATATGGTATTTCCTTCTCCACTGCTTTCCCATAGTCAGTTCTAGGTGCTTCTTAAATTTTATTATGCATTCATTTTGTCCTCCTTACTATTTCTCCATTCCAGAGACTAAATCACAGAAGAGTTGGCAATAATCTTATTTGGGCGTACTGATTTAAGGTGGTAAAAAATAGTGAGTGTGAGGGTTATCATGGGGCTTCCAAACCACCACATATATTCTTGCTCCTCACTTCTCTGTTCACTGCATCCTGTGGTTTCCCGTCATGCTTCAACTGTATGTTAGGGATTTAAAGGAATGATGATTTGTGACATTCATCAGTCTCCTTTCAAATAAAAAAGACAAACTATTTGGGGCAATACAGGGCCATATGAATTCCACAGTTCAGTCCAGCACAATACAAGGGAGAAGATCAAATTTTCTTGCTAGTTACATCTGTCTTTGTATAATCTCTGTTCCTTAAAATTTTATGCTCGAAACATTGTTCCTTAAATCTTGTCCTTATTTTAGAGGCATATCCTTCTGAAACTGGAAAAGTTCCTAAAAGGTCATTAAGAAGGCAAGTCCACAACCAAATTCTCCCAAACTAGATTCTCTATTGTTACTAAAATCCCTAAGGGAAGAAATTCTATAACTTCCCAAGACAATCCAGTGTTAATGCCCTTAAAGGCAGAAGAGTTGTTTTCTAGGTTTAACTTCATTCCTTCATGCTTCAGTTAAAACCACCATCTTATCCCATTTTCTGGTTTTATTACATTCTCTGAACTGCACAATTAGATAAAGTTATAATTGGTACACTTTATTCTTGAAATGTATGCAGTTCTTTTTATAAGTAATGTCACAGAAATCATCATGATTAAGCAGTTATTGAGCGTTTCCTCATTACCGGGCACCATGAATGAATTGATTAGTAGAAAACTTCAGAGAAGGGAATCAACAGACACAGACACCCTCCTTTCTTGTGAATTGGGTTGAATGGCCTTAGATGGTGACAGCATTCCCAAGGCTTCAAATAACTGAGTCTTTCAGAGGAAGGCTTTGGTGGTGTAACTATTGTAAAAAGGTATGCAGATCAAGATCACCAGCTCATCCTTGCCCATTCATGCAGCTCTGAAGCTTTAAGACTGGGATATGGTCTGACCATTTTACACAGAGTTGTTCAGGGTGGATGAAGGTCAGGGAGTCTGGACTGGCAGGGAGGCTTAAGATTTAGATGCAATTTAAACACTCCTCAGCCTAGGTTCCAATTAAAGGTCAAGGACAGAGGAAGCTGTCTTACTTGGGTAGGGGCTAGCAGGGACATTAGGATGCAGGGTCTTACCGAACAGCTGCACTGGGTACATTGATTGGGTTGCCGGTTCTGAAAGAGCCCTTCGGCCATGAACAGCTCACCATGTTGGTAAGTGGTCCCATTGTACTCACACGACTTGCTGGTCACCTTATTGTTTGCTGGGGGTAAGGAGTCTTCTGGGACAGGGCGGAGAGAAACCACACCAAGTATTGGCATCATTGCAAAGTATTTCATAAATCCCAACAGTAGATGGGGCTGTACTACATAGAGGAAGTTAAAGATAATCCCTGCTCCAGTGGCTTATAATTTTAGATAATAATTAAAGCAGCCAGACAAGAATAGCAGCTGACATCACCAGTCATCCATTCTTTCATTTACTGGGCATGTATTAAACACCTACTATGTGCCATGCACTGTGCTAGGCACTAGAGAAAGAACAGTGTATAAAGCCCCTGCCTTGGTGGAACTAACAGTCCTAGATGACTAAGATATTAACTTGCCTGTAATGAGGGAGCATGACCTATTTAATCTTAACCCTGTTCTTTCAGAAGAGGAACCATCTATTACAACTACCTTATCAACTTTATATCCTCCCATGTTTTGTATCACTTGATAGATGCTTATATACTTGACCCAGCCTCTGGTACACTTTGCTTATCTTTTCTCCCTCAACCAAGATTGCCTTCACATTCCTGCTCTTTCCACCTAATGAAATTCTTTTTGATTTTGAAGGCTTAGTTCAAATCCCATTTCCTCCAGAAAGCATTCCCTGATAGCTCCAGCCCACAATCTGGACCTCTCAAGGCACTGATGTCTGAAACACACAATTTGGCACATGAAACTGCAACTCATGATAGTGAACTATAATGACCTAGCAAATAATTTACAGAGTCCCTCATGTGCATTATCACAATGGAGCCTCATAACAACTGTGTGAATCAAGTAAGGCATATCTTAATTTTTCATTTGAGAGAAATAAGTCTCTGAAGTTGAGAGACTTATCTGAGGTCACAAGCCAGTAACTGGTGAAAAAGGGAATTGAACCTAAATCACATCTTCTTTCTATCAACCTACGTATATATGTAAATGCTTTGCTTCTTGAAGACAGGGTAGCCATGTAGTACAAAGTCAATATACTTCTCAAATTGATTTTAACTGAATGGTATCTAAAAGTCTTTTCACTGGGCTTCCTTAAAGAATATACTGTGCACACACATACACCCACCCACACCCATATCCACTCCCATACACAACAGACAATGAACAAGTCCTCAGATTAAAGTAATTATTGATGCATGAATTATTAACAATAGATACAAGCAGTGCTTGGAAAAGTGCCTGCTATGGAATAGTGGAAGAAGAGAAGTCAAGGGAGCTGTGTGTATTAGAGGGAGGCTTGGGCAGTAGGATCATCCCTTTTTTTCCATCAGTCAAAACCAGATTGAAAAAGAATCACTTTTATGGTAGCTAAATTATACCTCAATAAAACTGTGTGAAGAAAAACACAATGAAATTATCTTCAGTATGTAGGAGAACATATTGACAAAAGTTAATAATAATACCCATAATATTACCATAATAATAGTATAGTAATAGCTAATATTTACTGAGCCCTTACTATATGACAGACACAATGGTAAGTACTTTTGCATACATTATTTCACTGGATCATACTAACAATCTTCTGACGTAAACAATATGATCAATGTCCATTTTGCAGATAAGCAACTAATGCTTAAGAAATTAATTGACTTGCCCAAGGTCACACAACTTGTAAGTGGCAGTGTCAAGATCTGATGTCTAATTGATTCTAAAATCGCCCCCTCCTCAGCCACCATCATGGAGGGCACTAATCACTTCTAACCTGTAACAAGGAAGGGACGATGTAATTTAAAACCAAAACCAATGGAACATAAAGGCTGTCTTGTCCATCTACAATGTTTTTGCCTAAAATATCTAGAAAACTGGTATCAAATTTTATTTGGCTTCAGTGATCTGTGTAACTAACTCAATTCTATATTATATAAGTTGATCTAGTCTCAATTTCTGAGTAACCCACTCCTTGGGAGACAGCTACATATTAGTCATCTCTTCAAGGATACAAAGGAAGTTCCTTAGTTTTGTCCTTAAAAACAAGTATTATGGGAAGCGGATGTGGCTCAAGTGGTTGAGCTCCCACCTACCACATGGGAGGTCCTGGGTTTGGTTCCCAGTGCCTCCTCAAGGAGATGAGCAAGAGAGCAAGCTGACGTGACAGGTTGGCATGGCAAGCTGACTCAACAAGATGATGCAACAAAGAGACAAAAGGAGGAAAACACAATGAGAGACAGAACAAAGCAGGGAGGGAGCAGAGGTGACTCAAGCAATTAGGTGCCTCTCTCCCACATGGGAGGTTCCTGGTTCGGTTCCAGTACCCCCTAAAAAAAAAGAAGATGAGCACACAATGAACAGACACAGCGAGTGTAAACAAGGGGGCGGGCGGGGGGGGGGGAGATGAATAAATAAATAAATAAATCTTTTAAAAAACGTATTAGTTCTTAGAAAGAGTTTAACTCATTCTAATTGACCCTCTGGTCTGAGCTCTGAGTCTCCATCCCTGCCCATGAGTACAAACAAGCAGACAGCTGCAGATGGTAGACATGCGTGAAACTCATCAGAGAAATGACAGGAATAGGGCCATTTCCCTCTGGGCTCTAATTATACCAAATTTCAGCATTTTGATGTGAGGAAAACTAGGATGGCCTACAAAATAATATTTACCATGACTCTTACAGGAGCTTCCAAATCTTTGGAATACCAAAAATAAATGTTTGGAATTATTTCAACCCAAAGGAATGTGGACTGATTTCTGAACTGGGCCTTTCATCGAGGGATCAACAGCAAGGCAATTT
>JAKSZT010054498.1:0-45210 GCA_026826555.1 Tolypeutes matacus | reverse complement strand
GTTTTCAGCATGGGACTAGTCAATTGGCTGAATCTGGCCCCTCACAGGTCAAGTTTCTCTATCCCAGGGCAGTTAGGTAAATCAGGCTTCCTCAGGAGATTCACCTCTCCCCTCTTCCTGGTGCCACCTCAAGCCGGCTGGTATCCTCCCCAAAGCTCAAAGGGGGTCCAGGCAGCCAAACCCACAGAAAGGAAGCCCCTCTCCACCCCTCACAAGAACCCTCCCACCCTCGGAAAATGCTCCCTCCCACTGGGTGGCCAGTAGGAGTCGGGGCTTGCAGAGGCTTTATGCCTTGAGGGTGGGGCTTAGCTGTCCTACAGTTTCCAGACATGAGATGAGAAACTCATGGTTTTACCTTGAGCAATTTACCTCTTTGTCCAGCTCCTTCCAGATCAATGCCCTGAAGCCTCCTGCTCCCTGGGGTCCCAAAACAGCTTGCTTGGGCAGGATCTTGCCCCTACTCAGCTGTTTTTTGCGAGAGAGATGGTGAGTGCCCACTTAAACTGACACCATCTTGCCCTCAATCTTATGGTAGTTTTGATTTGCATTTCCCTAATTGCTAGTGATGTTGAGAAATTTTTCATGTGTTTCTTTGCCACTTGTATTTCTTCTTTATATATCATTTTGCAAATGTTTGTATGTATTGTGAGAATTTTGATTTTTACCCATAATAAAAAAAAAAAAAGTCTTTTCAAGTCTTTTGCTCATTTTTTAATGGAGTAGTTTGTCTTTTCATTGTTGAGTTGTAGTATCTGTTTATATATCATGGATATTAAACTCTTATTGAATATGTGATTGACAAATATTTTCTCCCATTGAGTTGACTGCCTTTTCACCCTTTTTTTCAGGCCAGTAAAAAGAATTTATTTGGGACAGGGGGGAAAGAACAGAGCTTGCTGAGTAATGGAAGAGAAAGACGGAAATACACACCAAGATTTGGTTTGGGCCCCTCTAGGCAGAAAGAGTGGGCTCTGCCTCCTGTAATTACCTTTTAAACTGTTAATTATTCCACCCCCTTGCTAATGATAAGAGGATAGGCCCCAGCAGTTATTGGTTACCCAACCTATGGTGGGGACCAATGGCCTTTTCTCCCTTTTGACGAAGTCCTTTGAGGTGAAAAAGTGTTTAATTTTGAGGAGGTCCCATTTATCTATTTTTTCTTTTGCTGATCATGCTTTGGGTTTTAAGGTTTAAGAAACTACCACCTATCACAAGATCTTGAAGATGTTTCCTACATTTTCTTCTAGGAGTTTTATGGTTGTCACTTTTATATTTAGGTCCTTGACCCACTTTGAATTAATTTTTGTATAAAGTGTGAGATAGGGGTCCTCTTTCTTTCTTTTGGATATGGCTATCCAGTTCTCCACGAACCATTTGTTGAATAGACTCTTCTGGCCCAGCTGGGAGGTATTGACCGCCTTGTCAAAAATCACTTGACTGTAGAAGTGAGGGTCTATTTCTGAGTTCTTGATTAGGTTCCATTGGTCAATCTGTCTGTCTTTATGCCAGTACCATGCTGTTTTTTTTTTGTTTGTTTGTTTTTTACCACTGTAGCTAAATAGTATGCTTTAAAGTCAAGAAGTGAGAGTCCTCTAACTTACTTCTTTTTAAAGATATTTATGGCTGTTTGAGATGCCGTACCTTTCAAATAGATTTGATAATTGGCTTTTCCATTTCTGCAAAAAAGGCTGTTGAGACTTTTATTGGGATTGCATTGAATCTGTAAATCGGTTTGGGTAGAACTGACATCTTAACGATATTTAGACTTCCAATCCATGATCACAAATGTTTTCTGAATAGAGGTCCTTGATGACCTTGGTTACATTTATTCCTAAATATTTGCTTGTTTTAGTAGCCATTATAAATTGAATTTTTTTCTGATTTCTTCCTCAGATTGCACATCAGTAGTGTATAGATACACTATTGATTTTTGTGCATTAATCGTGTATCCCACCTCTTTGCTGAAGTCATCTATGAGTTCTCATAGCTTTGTTGTGGATTTTTCAGGATTTTCTAGACATAAGATCATAAAATTAGCAAATAGTGCAAGTTTTACTTCTTCCTTTCCTATTTGGGTGCCTTTTATTTATTTATTTATTTTTGGTTAATTTTTAAAAAAATATATTTTTTACAGAAGTTGTGAACTTACAAAACAATCATGCACTTGTTTAGTATTCCCATACTACAACCCTTCACCAACACACCACATCATTGTGGAAGATTTGTTACAGATTATGAGATAATATCAGAATATTACCACTAACTATGGTCCATAGCATACATTTGGCATATTTTTCCTTACCTCCCTATTATTAACACAGTACGTCTTTGGCATTGGTGCAAGAATATTACAGTATTGCTGTTGAACTATAGTACATAGGATACATTAATTGTGTATTCCCATGCTTCTCCAAATTCCAACCACCCTGTAATGGTGACATACATCTGTTCTAGTTCACAGAAGGACATTCTTGCATTTGTACTATTAACCACAATTCTCATCTACCTCTGGGTTCACTGTGTTATTCCGTCCTTAGATTATTCTCTAGCTTTCTTTCAATTGACATTTACATCCCTAGACTACTCTTTTCAGCCACAAACACATTTATAAACTAGCAGCTACTCACTATAATGTCTTACCATCAACTCTATCCATTTCCACACATTTATGGTCAAGTTAATTAAAACCTCTACATACATTAAGCATCAGTACTGCCTCACAGCTCTTCTCTTATCTCCTAATAACATATACTCTAGGTTTTAACTCCATGCATTTATTCTTTGCATTTGGTTCATATTAGTAAGACCATGCAATATTTGTCTTTTTGTGTCTGGCTTATTTCACTTAGCATAATGTCTTCAAGATTCATCCATATTATCATATATGTCCCAATTTCAATTATTCTTACTGCAGCATAGTATTCCATCATATGTATATATCACATTGTGTTTATCAATTCATTGGTTGATGGACACTTGTGTTGTTTCTATTTTTGGTAATTGTGAATAATGCCAGTATGAACATCGATGTGCAGATGTCTGTTCATGTTACAGTTTTCAGTTCTTCGGGATATATTCCTAGTAGTATAATTGCTGGATCATATAGTAGTTCTACATTTAACTTCCTGAGGAACTGCCAAACTGTCTTCCACAGAGGCTGCACCATTTTAAAATCCCACCAACAGTGAAGGAGTGTTCCTATTTCTCCACATCCTTTCCTGCACTTGCTATTTTCTGTTTTCTTAATAATGGCCATTCTATGTGGTGTGAGATGATATCTTAATGTCATTTTGATTTGCATTTCCTTAATAACTAGTGATATTTAACATTTTTTTCATGTGCTTTTTGGCCATTTGTATTTCCTTTTTGGAGAAATGCTTATTTAAGTCTTGCCCGTTTTTAAATTGGATTGCTTGCTCTTTTATTGTTGAGTTGTATGATCTCTTTATATAGAATCGAAATCAACCATTATCATATATGTGATTTCCAAATATTTTCTCCCATTGAGTGGGCTACATTTTTTCCTTCTTGATGAAGTCCTTTGAATCACAAAAGTGTTTAAGTTTGAGGAGGTCCCATTTATCCATGTTTTCTTTCATTGGCTGTGTTTTCAGTGTAAGGTTTAATAATGTACCACCTACCACCAGGTCTTGAAGATGTTTTCCTGCATTTTCTTCTAGGAGCTTTATGGTTTTTGCTTTTATATTTAGGTCCTTGATCCATTTTGAGGTAATTTTTGTATAAGGTGTGAGATAGGGGTCCTGTTTCTTTCTTTTGGCTATGGATATCCAATTATTCCAGCACCATTTGTTGAATGGACTGTTCTGTCCCAGCTGGGTTGGTTTGACAGGCTTGTCAAAAATCACTTGACCATACATGTGAGGATCTGTTTCTGAACCATCAATTAGGTTCCATTGGTCTATGTGTCTATGTTTATGCCAGTACCATGCTGTTTTTACTGCTGTAGCAAGTAATATCATTTAAAGTCTGGAAATATAAGTCCTTCAACTTCGCTTTTCCTTTTTTAAGACATTTCTGGCTATTCAGGGCCCCTTACCCTTCCAAATAAATTTATTGATTGTGTTTTCCATTTGTTTCAAAAATGCTGGTGGAATTTTTGTCAGGATTGAGTTGAATCTATATATCAATTTGGGTAGAATTGACATCTTAATGATTTTTAGTTTTCTAATCCATAAGCATGGAATGTTCTTCCAATTATTTACGTCTTTTTTATTTCTTTTAGCAATGCATTGTAGTTTTCTGAATAAAATTGCTTTACATCCTTGTTTATGTTTATTCCTAAATATTTGATCCTTATATTCTCTATTATAAATGGAATTTTTTCCTGACATCCTCCTTAGATTGCACATTACTACTGTATAGAAACACCACTGATTGTTGCATATTGATCTTGTATCCTGACACTCTACTGAAATCATTTTTTTAGCTCTAGCAACTTTATTGTAGGTTTTTGGGGACTTTCTAGGTATAAGATCATATCATCTGCCAATAGTGAAAGTTTTATTTCTTCCTTTCAGATTTGGATGCCTTTTATTTCTTTTTTGTGCCTGACTCCTCTGGCTAGAACCTCTAGCACTATACTGAACAAAAGTCGTGATTGTGGGCATCTTGTCTTGCCCCTGATCTCAATGGGAAAGCTTTCAGTCTTTCGCCATTGAATACAATGTTAGCTGTGGGTTTTTCATATATGACCTTTATCGTTTTGAGAAATTTCCCTTCAATTCCTATCATTTGTAGTATTTTTTATCAAGAAAGGATGCTGTATTTTGTCAAATGCCTTTTCTGTGTCAGTTGATAGGAGCATGTGGTTTCTCTTCTTTCATTTATGAATGTGGTGTATCAAGCTGATTGATTTTCTTGAGTTGAACCACCCTTACATGTTTGGTTTGAATCCACTTGATCGTGATGAATAATTCTTTTAATGTTTTATTGGATTCGATTAGCAAGTACATTGTTGAGGATTTTTGCATCTGTATTCATTAGGGAAATGGGTCTGTAATTTCTTTTTTTTGTAATATCTTTATCTGGCTTGGTATTAGTGTGATATTGGTTTCATAGAATGAGTTTGGTAGCATTCCACCTTGTTCAATTTTTTGGAAGAGCTTGAGTAATATTGGTCTTAAATCTTCTTTGAATGCTTGGTAAAACTCACCTGTGAAACCATCTGGTCCTGGGCTTTTCATCTTGGGGAATTGTTTGAGCTTCTCTTGTGATCGGTTTGTTGAGGTCTTCTATTTCTTCAAGAGTCAATGCAGGTTGTTTGTATGTTCTTAGGAACTTTTCCATTTCGTCTACATTGTCTAGATTTTTGGCATAAAGTTGTTCATCGTATCCTCTTATGATCTCTTTTATTTCTGTCCTTGGGATCTTCTTAGTTGGGAAGTTTTTGATGACTAATTCAATCTCGTTACTTGTGATTGGTCTGTTGAGTTCATCAATTTATTCTCTCATCAGTGTAAGCTGCTTGTGTGTTTCTAGGAATTTTTCCATTTCATCTAAGTTATTCATCTTTTTGACAAACAATTTTTCAAAGTATCCTCTTATGATATTCTTTACTTCTGTGAGGTCAGTGGTGATATCCCCTTCCTCTTTTCTCATTTTGTGTATTTGCATCTTCTCTCTTTTTTTCTTTGTTGGTCTATCTAAAGGTTTGCCAATTTTATTAATCTTCTCAAAGAACCAGATTTTGTTTTTGTTATTATTTTCTCGTCCTTTCTTATTTTCAATATCATTTAGCTCTTCTCTAATCTTTGTTATTTCCTTCTTCTTACTTGCTTTGGGATTAGTTTGTTGTTCTTTTTCTAATTCCTCCAGGTGTGCAGTTAGGTCTTTGGTTTTAACTCTTTCCTCTTTTTAAATATGGGCATTTATGGATATGAATTTCCCTCTCAGCACTTCTTTTCTTGCATCCCATTGGTTTTGATACATTGTGTTGTCATTTTCATTCGTTTCAAGGTAGTTACTGATTTCTTTTGCAATTTCCTCCTAGATCCACTGATTGTCTTAGAGTGTGCTGTTTAACTTCCATGTCTTTGTGTCTAATCTGTTTCTCGTCCTTTAGTGATTTCCGGCTTAATTCATTGTGGTCAGAGAAATTACTTGGTATGATTTTGATCTTTCTGGGTTCCTTGAGAGTTGTTCTTTGTTCTAGCATGTCGTTTATCCTGGAGAGTGATCCATGTGCCCTCGAGAAGTATATCCCACTGTATTTGGGTGTAATGTTCTGTATATATCTATTAGGTCCAGATCTTCTAATGTATTATTCAAAGTCTCTGTTTCTTTATTGATCTTCTGTTGAGATGTTCTGTCTAATGGTGATAATGGTGTATTAATGTCCCCCTCTATAATTGTAGAGGCATCTATTTCTCCACTTAGTTTTTCCAGTGTTTGCTTCATGTATTTTGAGGCACCTTGGTTATGGGCATAACTGTTCTTTCTCCTTGGTAGATTACCACTTTTATTAATATATAGTGTCCTCAATGGAATATTATGCAGCTGTAAGAAGAAATGAAGTCATAAAGCATATGGCAACATGGATGAACCTGAAGGACATTATGTTGAGTGAAGCAAGCCAGACACAAAAGGACAAATACTGTATGAATGTGTTACTATGAACCAAATATATTGTGTAATATATTGTTTGATTTAAAAAAATTTATATGTATCCATTACATTTAATTCAGAAAAAAAAAAGAGTTTAACAAGGAAAAAAAAATATATATAGTGTCCTTCTTTGTCTCTTTCAATAGATTTGCATTTAGAGTCTATTTTGTCTGATATTAGTGTAGCTACTCCCGCCCTTTATTGGTTATTGTTTGCATGTAAATTTCTTTTCCAACCATTTACTTTCAGCCTCCTTGCTTTCCTGGGTCTTAGGTGAGTTTCTTGTAGACAACATATAGATAGGTCATGTTTCCTTATCCATTCTGCCAATCTGTGTCTCTTGATTGTAGAGTTTAATCCATGAACATTCATTGTCATTACTGTCAAGGAATTACTTACATTAGCCATATTGTATTTAGGTTTATGTATGCTATATGTTGTTTTTACTTCTCTTTTTATCTTTTTAGTTATTCTTAGCAATAATTTTCTTTTCCATACTCTCCTCTAACCCTCTCTCTCCTGTTTTTTCCTTCCAACCTGCAGAACTCCCTTTAAATTTCTGGGAGGGCAGGTTTCTTGTTGACAAACTCTCTTAATTTCATTTTATCTGTGAGTATTTTTAACTCTCCCTCATTTTTGAATGCCAGCTTTGCTGGATACAGAATTCTTGCTTGACAGTTTTTTTCTTTTAGCACCTCCTTAATTATATCATACCACTGCCTTCTTGCCTCCATATTTTCAGATGAGAAGTCAGCACTTAATCTTATCAAGCTTCCCTTTTCTCTTGCTGCTTTCAATATTCTTTCTTTGTCTTGAGTATTGGAAAATTTGACAAGTATATGTCTTGGGGTAGGCCTGTCAGGATTTATACTGTTTGGAGTGTGCTGTGTTTCCTGGATGTGTACATCCATATCCCTCAAAAGAGTTGGGAAATTTTTAGCCTTTATTTTCACCAACACACCTTCTTCCCCCTTTCCCTTCTCTTCTCCCTCTGTGATGTATACAAAGTGTATGTTTGTGCATTTCTTGTTGTTATTCAAATCCCTAATTCCCTGCTGGATTTTTTCCTACCTTTTAATCTATTTGTTCTACTATCTGACTGATTTCAGATATACTGTCTTCCACACTGCTAATTCTTTCCTCTGCCTGTTCAAATCTGCTGTTATGTGTTTCCAGAATATTTTTGATTTCTTTGATTGTGCCATTCATCACCATCATATCTATTATCTTTCTATATATGTTTACAATTTCTTCAATATGTTCTCCCATTGTCTTCTTAATATCCTTAATCTCTTCCTTCACTTTATTAAGTTGTTTCACAATATTCGTTTGGACATCCCTGATTAGTTGTTCCACATTCTACATCTCCTCCTGATTTTTAATTTGTTCATAAGGCTGGGCCATATCTTCCTGTTTCTTAGTATGGCTTATAATTTTTTGATGGTGTCTAAGCATCTGTTTATCTTGATGGGCTTATTTGGTTGGTTAGCTTCTCTTTCTATTCTAGGGTTATATTTTTGTTGTTTTTGCATGTGTGGTAAGGTTTCTCTTTAACACTTTAGTCCTGTGAAAAATCATAAGAAGTTCAAAGGAATTAGAATAAAAAAGTGGAATAGGAAAAAATGAAACAAGAGACAATATAGAGAAAAAAAATTCAAATAAATTAAAAGGCCAGAATGATGAGAATAGTGGAAAAGAAAAAGAAAAAAAAAAGATAAAGTAAAAAAATAAAGAAAAAAGAAAAAGAGAGGGAGAAATAAAAACAAAAAATTGAAAAGGTGGAATTAAAGGAAAACAACAGAATACAGAAGATAGAAAAATGAAGGAAAGAAAAGAAATAAAATAGGTAGAAAAATAGGTAAAAGAAAAAAGGAAACAAAGAAAGAGGAAACACAACAAACAAGAAACAAAACAGCAACAACTGAAAAAAAAAAAAAAAAAAAAAGAACCAAGGAAAACATCCTTCCCTCTTAGTCCCCTAAGGAACTTCTCAGGCTGCCGGTGTTCATCAGTCTATCACTCTGCAGCCTGTCATCCACAGGAGATGTACTCTGTTTTAGTGAGTAAAATAAGGGGAAAAAAGAACCTTAAAAAAAAATAAAATATAACAGATCCAAGAAAACGTAAAACAAAAAACAAATTTCTATATGTTCCCTCTCATAAGGTATCAGCGGGATGCCTGATAACCTGGTGGATCACTCTCTGGATCACTTCTTTAAGGAGACCCAGGAATCAGCCAGGGACTTTGCATATGCAATTTGGGAATTCCTCCCCTGAGCTAAACTGGCTCCACAGGTTAATTAGGCGTCAGAAAGCTTATCTGGCTCTATCTGCCCCCTTTCCCTCAGGGGGGTTAGACTTCTAACAGTTTCTCAGACCCCTGCTAATTAGGCGCCTTTCTCTGCCCCCTCTCTAATCTAGTTCCTCTCTCTCCCAGAGAGGTCCGGTGTGACAACCTGCCTGAGCTGATCCTTCCTCCCCTCTCCCAGTTGGGTCGGGGTCCCATCCAAGTTTCAAAGGGGGCTCAGCTGGCCAAACTCACCGCAAGGAGACCACTCTCCACCCTCTGACACACCCCTCTTGCTCCCAGGGAACACTCCCTCCCACTCTGTGGGCAGCAGCGAACCAGGGGCCCTGAGGCTACTTGCCCTGAGGGCGGAGTATATGTGCCCTTTCCAGCCACAGGGGTGAGCAATTCATGGTTTTCCTTTGTTTACTTTACCTTTCCAGTTAGCCTCCTGGATGATGCAGAGCATTTTCCCATTCTATATATATCCAAAACAGCTCCCTCGGATAAGTCCTTGCCCTTTCTCCATTCTTTTTTGTGAGAGAATTGGGCTCTGCCTACCTGCTTTGATGCCATTTTCCCAAAAGTCCTCAGAATTCTCTTTTAGTCTTTGGCATTTGACATTCTGATTAGCATGTGTCTTGGACTTGGTCTATTTGGATTTGTTCAGATGGGAGTATGTTGTGCTTCTTGGACATGGATATCTACATCCTTCAATAGGGTTGGGAAATTTTCTACCATTTTTTCCTCAAATATTCTTTCTGCCCCTTTTCTCTTCTATTCTCCTTCTTGGACACCCATGACATGTATGTTTGCACATCTCTTGCTGTCACTTATTTCCATCTTTTCCATTCTTTTCTTTATCTGTCCTTTTGTATGTCAATTTCAGAAGCCATGCCTTCAAGCTCATCCACCCTTTCTTCTGCCTCAAGTCTGCTGTTATATGCCTTCAGTGTATTTTAACTTCATTTAATTTCCTTTCATTCCCATAAGATCTGCCGTTTTTCTATATATGATTTCAAATTCTTCTTTTTGCTCACCCTGTTCTTAATAGCCTTAATCTCTTTAGCCATCTCACTGAAATTTTTAAGGAGATTTGTTTAAATATCTATCTATAATTAGTTATCTAAACTCCTTTATTTCATCTGGAGATTTATCTTTTTCCTTTGACTGGGCCATGTCTTCCTCTTTTTTGGTATAAAGTATAATATTTTGTTGGTGTCTTGGCATCTGTCTTACTAGATGCATTTATTCTGGATACAGTTTTTCTCTTTAGTTTAGGGCTTTCTTGCCCTTTCTCCCTTGCTGGTTGTTTAGTAGGAGCCAAGGATTTAGTTGATATTGTAAACCAAGGAGGCTGAAACTGCTCACATTACCCCAGGGACTGATGATGCTTTTTCCACCTTTCTTCTCTGCCAGGCATATGGACAGAGCTGCATCCTTGTGTAATAATCCAAATCATGCAGTCTGAGATCATCTGTAGTTGCCCAGAGAGACTGATGCATCTTCATGCCCCTTCCTTCCCTGCCTGGGGCAGGGATGAAGCTGCAGGTGTGGGTAGAAATATGTGCCGCACTGGTCCAAAATCATCAGTTTGACCAGGTAGACTGACATAGCACTGGCCCCTCTCCTTCCCTGCCAGGAAAAGGGATGGACCCTCTGGAGTGCCCAACAACCCTGTATGTGTGGACTAAATGCACCTGCAGTTACCCTGAGAGGCTGAGGGAGTACTGTCCCTTCTGCCATTTAGGGGTTAGGAATGGCATCACTGACAACCAACTGTGCAGGCCGAAATTACCTTCCATTGCCTGGAGAGGCTGAGGAAACACCAGCCCCCTCCTATCCTATGAAGGGCAGGGATGGAGATGGAGTTGAAGGCACTCAATAAACCAGTTCGTGCAGGCCAAAAATGTCTGCAGTTGCCCTGAGAGGCTGAGGAAACACTGCTCCTCTCCTATCCTATTGAGATATGGGGATAGACCTACAGGTGTCGGAGTATCCAGTCTGTGTGCACTGAAAGCACCTGCAGTTGCCTAGAGAGGCTGAAGAAACACCAGCACCCTCTTATCCTATGGGGGTAGAAGGGTGGAGATGGAATTAAAGGTAATCAGCAAGCCAGTTTTTACAGACCCAAAGTGCCTGCAGTTGCCCAGAGAGGCCAAGGAAACACAGCTCCTCTCCTCTCCTAATGGGGTGCATGGATGGAGCCCTATATGTCCGACTATTCAGTCTGTGCTGGCCAAAGTGCCTGCAGTTACCTGGAGAGGCTGGTGCAGGTCCTACCAGCTTCCTCCCTGCCAGAGGTGGTGCTGGAGCCTAGGCTAGGGCTGCAATCTGATCTTGGTGGAAAGAAGCAGTTCCCTACCATAACTGTGATTTTCAGTCAGCCTCACTTCCCCCATGCCAGGGCTGGTGTTAAAATGGCAGTTACTGGCCTCTTTCCAACATGGACTGGCACAAACTTTTGCTGTTCTTAGGATTATATGTTAGCCAGCCAAATGTTCTAATCAGTAGCTGAAGTCAGTGGCCAACCATCTTTTCCTCCCACATTTTTTGGAAATGGAGCTTCCGACACCAGCCATGGAATATCTCCTGAAGCGGCTTGCACCACCAGTGGAGGATGGGCACCAGCCTCTGCTGCGTGGAATGCTCTACTCATGCAACTTCACTGCAGATGGGCAGGCTCCTCCTTCCATTCTTTCAGGGATGTTGAAGGATACTTACTCTTCTGGTATCCTGGGCCCCTCAAATAGTGCTTTAGATAGCTTTGGGTGATTACTAACTGCCCTGTAGGACAAGTTGACTCTTGGAGCTCCTTACTCAGCCATCATCTTTCCTTCCCCTCCCCTTTTATTTCTTTATCTAGCCTAATTGCTCTAGCTAGAATTTCTAGTACAATATTGAATAACAGTGGTGACAGTGGGCATCCTTGTCTTCTTCCTGATCTCATTGGGAAAGCTTTCAGTCTTTCACTGTTGAGTATAATACTAGCTGTAAGTTTTTCATGTACGAACTTTACCATATTGAGAAAATATTCTTCTGTTCCTATCTTTTGGAGTGTTTTTTTAATCAAGAACGGGCATTGTATTTTGTAAAATGTCTTTTCTGCATCAATCGAGAAGATCATGTGATTTTTCTTCTTCAATTTATTAATATGGTAAATTACACTAATTGATTTTCTTGTGTTGAACCACACTTGCATACTTGGAATAAAACCCAGTTGATTGTGGTGTATAATTCTTTTAATGTGTTTTTGGATTTGGTTTGCAAGTATTTTATTAAGGATTTTTGCATCTATATTCATAAGAGTAATTGGTCTGTAATTTTCTCTTTTTTTTTTTGTAGTATCTTTATTTAGTTTTGGTATTAACATGATCATAGCTTCATAGAATGAGTCTGTTAGCATTCTTTCCTGTTCAATTTTTTGAAAGAGCTTGGGCAAGGTTGGTATTAGATCATCTTCAAATGATTGGTAGAATTCACCTGTGAAATCATCTGGTCCTGAGATTTTCATCTTTGGGAGGTTTTTGATGACTGTTTCAATCTCTTCATTTGTGTTTGGTTTGTTTTTGTTGAGGTATTCTATTTCTTCTAGGATCAGTATAGGTGGTTCATGTGTTTCTAGGAACTTGTCCATCTCGTCTACATTGTCTAGTTTTTTGGCATACAGGTGTTCATAGTATTCTCTTATGATCTTTATTATTTCTGCAGGGTCAGTGGTAATGCCCCATTCTCATTTCTAATTTTATTTATTTTCATCTTCTCTCTTTTTTCTTTCTCAATCTAGCTAAGGTTTTGTCAATTTTGTTGATATTCTTAAAGAACCACCTTTTGGTTTTGCTGATTCTCTCTATTGTTTATTTGTTCTCAATTTCATTTATTTATGCTCTGATCTTTACTATTTCTTTCCTTCAACTTGGTTTGGGATTAGTTTGCTGTTCTTTTTCTAGTTCCCTCAGGTGTGCAGTTTCATCTTCAATTTTTGCTCTTTCTTCTTTCTTAATGTAAGCATTGTGGCTATAAATTTCCCTCTCAGCACTGCCTTTGCAGTGTACAATAGATTTTTTTAAAATTTATTGAAGTATATCACTCATACATGAATATACATAAACAATAAGTGTAGAGCAATAGTTGTGAACTTACAAAACAAACATACATAACATCATACAGACCTCTCATACCTCACCCTATGACCAATACCTTGCATGGTTGTTAAACATTTTTGACTAATGGTTAAAGAGCATCCTCAAAATATTACTACTAACAAAACTATTTTCCCCCAACCCACCCTATTATTATTATTATTTTATATCATGTATACACGAACATACATAAACAATAAATGTATAGTAAAAGTTGTGAACTTACAAAGCAGACATTCATAACATCATACAGGGGTTCCATACATCAACCCTCCACCAACACCTTGCATTGTTGTGAGACATTTGTTACAAATTATGAAAGAATATTGTCAAAATCTTACTACTAATTATAGTCCTTATCTTGCATTTGGTGTATTTCCCCCCCAACCCACCCTATTATTGTTTTTTAAATATATTTTTATGACAGAAGTTGTAAAGTTATAAAACAATCATGCACATGTGCAGAATTCCCAAACAACACCCCTATATCAACACACCACACTGTGGCAGAACATTTGTTACAGATTATGAGATAATATCATCCGATTATTACCAGGTCCACAGTGTACATTTGGCACACAATTTTCCATATTCCCCCATTATCAATGCAGTACATCTTTGGCATAGATCTAAGAATATTACATTATTACGGTTAATCACAGTCCATAGGTCACTCCAGTTGTATTTTTCTCATGCTTCTCCACATTCCCACCACCCTGCAATAGTGATATACATCTTCTCTAGCTCACAAAGGACACTCTGGCATTTGTGCCATCAACCGCAATTCTCATCCACCTCTGGGTTTACTGTGCTATTCAGTCCCTAGATTATTCTCTAGCTTTCTGTAAAATGGCATTTACATTCCTAGACTACCAT
This sequence comes from Tolypeutes matacus, assembly GCA_026826555.1. Lineage (NCBI taxonomy): Eukaryota > Metazoa > Chordata > Mammalia > Cingulata > Chlamyphoridae > Tolypeutes > Tolypeutes matacus. The sequence goes on along the minus strand of JAKSZT010054498.1, from coordinate 31,281 downwards.
TTTCAGCCACATCCTCATTTATAAACCAGCTGTTACTCACTATAATGTGTTACCATCAACTCTGTACATTTCAGTCCTCCTCTTATCTCCTTTAAGAATCCACCACCTACCACCAGGTCTTGAAGATATTTTCCCACATTTTCTTCTAGAAGTTTTATGGTTCTTGCTTTTATATTTAGGTTTTTTATTCATTTTGAGTTAATTTTTGTATAGGCTATGAGATAGGGGTCCTCTTTCCTTCTTTTGCTATGGATATCCAGTTCTCTCAGCACTATTTGTTGAATGGACTGTTATGTCCAAGCTGGGTGGGTTTGACAGGCTCGTCAAAAATCACTTGACCATAGATGTGAGGGTCTGTTTCTGAACCATCAATTCATTTCCATTGGTCTCTGTGTCTGTCTTTATGCCAGTACCATACTGTAGATAGGTAGATAGGTAATATGACTGTAGATAAGGTAATATGACTTAAATTCTGGAAATGAGAATCCTCCAACTTCACTTTTCCTTTTTAAGATGTTTCGGGCTATTCAGGAACCCTTACCCTTTCAAATAAATTTGATAATCATGTTTTCCATTTATTTTAAAAATGCTGGTGGAATTTTTATCAGAATTGCATTAAATCTGTACATCAATTTGAGTATAATTGACATCTTAATGGTATATAGTCTTCCAATCCATGAGCATGGAATGTTCTTCCAATTATTTAGATCTTTTTTAAAATTTCTTTTAACAATGAGTCGTAGTTTCCTGAATACAAGTGCTTTACATCGTTGGTTAAGATTATTCCTGGATATTTGGGTTTTATCTGTTATATTTTATTTTTACCACTCTTTGGATCCTTTTAGTTACTTTTACTCATATAATCTTCATTTCTAGATTCCCTTCCAGGCCTCTTTCTCCTGTCTTTTCTTTTCAGGCTGTAGCACACCCTTTAGTATTCCCTGCAAAGCAGGTCTCTTGGTTACAAACGCTCTCAGTTTCTGTTTATCTGTGAATATTCTAAACTCACCCTCATTTCTGAAAGACGATCTTGCCAGATATAAGATTCCTGGCTGGAAGTTTTTCTCTTGCAGTATCTTAAATATATCATACCACTGTCTTCTTGCCTCCATGGTTTCTGGTGAGAAATCAACACTTAATTTTATTGTGTATCTCTTATATGTAATGCATTGCTTTTCTCTTGCTGCTCTCACCATTCTCTCTTTGTCTTTGGCACTTGACATTCTGATTAGTATGTGTCTTAGAGTTGGTCTATTTGGATTATTTTGGATGGGAGTACGTCATGCTTCCTGGACATGGATATCATGTCCTTCAATGGGGTTGGAAAATTTTCTACTATTATTTCTTCAAATATTCCTTCTGACCCTTTTCTCTTCTCTTCCCCTACAGGAACACCCACGACACGTATGTTTGCACATCTTTTGCTGTCGTTTAGTTCCCTGAGACCTTGTTCAAGTTTTTCCAATCTTTTCTTCATCTGTTCTTTTGTATGTTCACTTTCAGAAGCCATTTCTTCAAGCTCACCAATCCTTTCTTCTGCCTCCTAAAATCTGCTATTATATAATTCCAGTGTATTTTTAATTTCATTTATTGTACCTTTCAATCCCATAAGATCTGCTATTTTTTTATGTATGCTTTCAAATTCTTCTTTGTGCTCTTCCAATGTCTCCTTAATGTCCTTAATTTCTTTAGCCATCTCGATGAATTTATTAAGATTTGTTTGAACATCTATGATTAGTTGTCTCAAGTCCTTTATATCATCTGGAGGCTAATCTTGTTCCTTTAACTGGGCCATATCTTCCTGTTTCTTGCTGTGGATTGTAATTTTTTGTTGGTTTCTTGGCATCTGGCTTACTAGAGTATTTATTATGGATGCAGTTTTTCTCTTTAGTTTAGAGCTTCCTGCCCTTTCTCCCTTGCTGGTTGTGTAGTAGGAGCCAAGGATGTAGTTGGTGCTATAAGCTGTGGAGGCTCAAGCTGTCCTTATTGCCCCAAGGACCAATGAAGCTTCTCCCAACTTTCTCCTTTGCCAGGGGTAGGGACAGAGCCACAGCTGAGTGGAATAATTCAACTCATGCAGGCCTAGACTGTAGTTGCCCAGAGAGACTGATGATGCCTCATGCCCCTTTCTCCCCTGCCTGGGGCAGGGATGGAGTTGCAGGTGTGGGCAGCAATCTATGCAGTGCAGGTCCAAGATGACTGCAGTTGCCCCAGTAGACTTCTGATTATTCAGTCTGTGCCAGCTAAATGTATGTGCAGTTATCTGGATAGGCAGGTGCAGGGCCCACCAGTTTCCTCCCTGCTAGAGGTGGGGCTGAAGCCTAGGCTAGGGCTGCAGTCCAATCTGGGTGAAAGAAACAGGTCTCTACCGTCACTGTGATTTTCAATCAGCCTGCCTTCCCCTCGTGCTGGGGGTGGAGTCAAAATGGTGGGTACCAGCCTCTTTCTGACTTGGACAGGCTCAAACTTTAGCTGTTCTTATGGTTATACTTTAGCCAGCCGGATTTACTAATCAGTAGATGAAATCAGTGGCCAACCATCTCTTCCTCCCCTGTTTTTGGGAAATGGAGTTTCTAATTCCTGCCATAGAATAGCTCCTAAGGTGGCTTGCGCTGGCAAAGTAGGATGATCACCGGTCTCCACTGCATGGCCTGTAGTTTCCTGGAGAGGCTACTGCAGCTCCCCCCAGCTTCCTCCCTGCCCGAGGAGGGCCTTGGGCTTAGGCTAGAGTGGCAATCTGATCTAGATGGAAAGAAGCCAGTCCCTACCAGCACTGTGATTTTCAGTCAGCCCCTCGTAGCTGAAGTTGGTGCCCAACCGTCTCTTCCTTCCCTGTTTTTGGGAAGTGGAGCTTCCAATTCCAGCCACAGAACAGCTCCCGAGGTGGCTTGTGCCTCCAGTGGAAGATGGGCACCAGCCTCCGTGGCATGAAGTGCTCTACTTACAAATCTTCTCGGAAGATGGGCAGTCTCCTTCCATTCTTTCAAGGATGTTGCAGGATGCACTTCTGGTCTCCTGAAGCCCCCAAACAAGTGCTGTAGATAGTTTTGGGTGATCACCAACTGACCCATAGCAGGAGTTGATTCTAGGAGCTCTTTACTCTGCCGCCATCTTGCTAGTTGTCTGTCCCATAGATTTTGATATGTTGTGTTCTCAATTTCATTTGTCTCAAGATATTTGATAAATTCTCTTGCAATTTCTTCTTTGACCCATTGATTATTTAAGAGTGTGTTGTTTAATCTCCATATATTTATGAATTTTCCTGTTTTCTGTCCATTATTGATTTCCAGCTTCATTCTGTTATGACCAGCAAAAGTGTTTTGTATGACTCCCATCTTTTAAAATTTATTGAGACTTGTCTGGTGACCCAACATATGGTCTGTCTTGGAGAAGGATCCATGAGCTCTTGAAAAGAATTTACATCCTGCTGTTTTATGGTGCAATGCTCTATAGAAATCTCTTTTTTTTTTTTTTTTAATTTTTTTTTTATTATGGGTAAAAAAAAGTTGTTTCATCTATTTTATCCAGTGTTTAAATTATTTATATCAAGAAGGCAAGTAAAGTCCCAGTTACTTCATCATGGCTTGAAGTAGAATTTCCTTCACTGTATTTTTATGAATATTCAGTAATATACTGCATATAAAAGACTGAGTAGAGTGCATGGAACATAGTAAATGGCCAATAAATAGTTATTATTTTTAGTAGTTGTACCTTATTTCCTTAGTTATCAATATTTGATGGATCTCATGCTACTTTTTGATCAGTCTTCACCCTGCCCCTCTCTGCATTTCATCTGCCTATATCCTTTTACCTATGAAATGGGAGGTAATATAATATAATTTTTAAGAATATGGATTATGAAACAAGACATCTATAGTATAAGTCCCAGCTTTATTTCTTACTAGATGGGTAATCTTGGGAAAGTTACCTCATATTTCTGAGATTCCATTTCCTCATCTACACAATGGGACTATGCCACCTACATCACAAGGTTGTTGTGAGCCTTGAATAGTGCTAAATAGGTAGTAATCAATACATGTGACAACACATTGACTTTGGTGAATACTATAAATTAAACACTTTTGGGGGATATGTGAATTTTCTCTTCACATTTGTCGATGGTAATGTTAGAGGGATTAGGATTGTTCCCATGAAATTATTTTAAAATGTTAATTCTTTGCATATTGATGCTGAAAATATAGATTAGTATAATCAAATATATAATTGCCCATTTGGATAAAGAGAAAGTTCAGATAAAATGATAATGTCATGGCTTGGTTTTCCAGAAAGAAAGAAGGAGATTAAAAAAAAAAAAACTTCTTATTTCTAAATAATTTTAAACTTACTGGACACTGGCAAAAATAATACAAACCCCATACAGAGAATTCCGACATACCCCTCACTGAGATACCCAGATCCATCAACTTCTCTCTCTCTCTTTTTAATTGTGGAAACATATATAAAACAAGAACTTTCCCATTTCAACCACTCCCAAACACACAATTCAGTGGGATTAATCACACAATGTTGTGCTAACATCAGCACCATTCATTACCAGATCTTTCCAGCATCCCAAACCATTGATTTGTCATTACTTTTTATGAATTTCCATATTAGATCTTATAGGGAGTAAAAAGTGGGGCTATAAATCAAAAGTACAATAGTACTGCTGTTTATATTTATTCATGTCGTTACCTTTACCGAAGATCTTTATTTCTTCATGTGATGTCAGTCTATTGACTAGTGTACTTTCCCTTCACCTGAAGAACTCCTTTTAGCATTTCTTGTAGGTTTGGTCTAGTGGTGAAAAATTCCCACAGCTTGTGTTATTGGGAATTTCTTAAAGTCTCCCTAATATTTGAAAGAGAGTTTTACAGGATTCAGAATTCTTTTTTTAAACTTTTTTTATTTTTAAAGATTTAGATTACATAAATGTTACATCAAAAATATAGGGGATTCCCATATACCCCACACCCTCCCCCTCCCACATTTTCCCACATTAACAACATCTTTAATTAGTATGGTACATTTGTTACAATAGATGAACACATATTGGAGCATTGATTAGTCAAGGACTATAGTTTACATAATAGTTTACACTTTGTGCTGCACAATTTTATTAGTATTGAAAAAATGTATGATGCTCTGTAGTGCAATGTTATGCAGGACAATATCAATGCCCCCAAAATGCCCCCATGTTGCACCTTATCTTCCCTCTCCCTCCCCTCAGCAACTCCAGTGGCCACTGCCTTTATATCAATGATACAAGTTCTTCCATTGTTATAATAATCATAAGTCTACTTTAGTCCATAGTTGCTTTCCATCCTTATGATTGTTCATTCCTCAGTCTTGAGAATTTTGGGATGGTGCTGCCCACCCTGTCTCCAAATAAAAGAGGGCTTAGATCCCATGGGACAGATGGATGGAACTGTGTTGCTTGCAGTTGCAGACACTCTCCACTTCCTGGGATGGGTGCTGTCAATCATCATCCTTTTGTTGGTTGTCCTGGGTGAGTCCAGTGAACTGATGAGTAGGTGTCGCAACTTTGCTGAGATTCAGGGCTCAACTGGCATATGAAAAGACCAAAGATTTAAGTCTCTGGGACATATATTTAAACAAGTATAGTACTAATTATAGGTTCAAATAAAAGGGGCAGAAGAGCCATGTGTAGGGAAATTATAAATGAGTCTAAATCTGTTACACTGGGGAGCATACATTCCAAAGTAAAGCCCATTGACAGAGTGCAAAATTCCTGAGATTGTCCGCCCTGCCTATGGTGTTTAGATGTCTTTATATCCCTCAGGAGCCTCTCTGTTTGAGGCACTGTTTATTGTGGCAGTCAATGAGATCCTGCTGAGACATGCATAAGCATAACCTCTGGAATAATCTTCTGACTCACTCTGAAGACTCTTAGCCATAAAAACTCATTTGTGTTTAATATTTCCCCCTTTTGGTCAAGGATTTTTTCCAGATTTATCACTATTCGGTGCTTGGTAATAATTCCTCAGTGCCAAGGAGGCTCATCCTTGGGAGTCATGTCCCACACAGTGGGAAGGTAGTGCGTTTATATGCTAAGTTTGGCTTAGAAAGAGGCCACATTTGAGCAACAAGGAGGCTTTCAGGAGGTAACTTAGGCAATATATAATACTGGGCTAAGTTTCAATTTCACTAGAAAAAGTGCATAAGTACAACCATCAATATTAAGGGCCTGGCGTAATGGTCTGTCCTTCTTCACTAGGCACTGCCTATGTACTCAAGAAGATTCTTGCTGCTCTACTAGAGAATGTAGCAGAACTTCCCAAGATGAGAATTCAATATTCTTTCCAGTTTTTTGTGGGACTCCACCCACCAAGACATCACCCCATGACCACTTGAACACAGCCATATGCCGTACAAGCATGTCCCAGGTGCACCCCTACTCACACATCCCCCCCATCACTGGCACCCCAAACCAGTAATACTCCCCTGCCATATTTGTCAACCTTCTGTGATCTAAAACCTCCCCAAAAGCAAAGCCAAAAAATAAACAAATAAAAATAATAAGAAAATAATAATGATTAAAATGAGCAAATAAAATACAAAAAAATTAATTAATTAATAAAAATTAAAAAAAAATTTTTTTCATTGCGTCTTTCATCACTGTGGGATCTGTTATTGGATTTAGAATTCTTGATTGGCAATTTTTTTTTTCCTTTCAGCACTTTAAATGTGTCAGCCCACAGCCATCTTGCCTCTATGGTTTTCCATGAGAAATCAGCACTTAGTCTCCTTGAGGCTCCCTTGTATGGGACACATTGCTTCTCTCATACCTGTCAGAATTCTCTATTTTTGGCATTGAATAGTTTTATCATTATATGTTTGGTGTGGGTCCATTTCAGCTTAACCTGTATGGCGTTTGTTGAGCTCCCTGGATGTGTATATTCATGTCTTTCACTATATTTGGGAAGTTTTCAGCCATTATTCCTTCAAATGTCCTTTCTGTACCTTTCTCATTTTCTTCTCCTTTTGGGACTCTCACAATGTGTGTATTGGTATGTTTGATTGTCACCCACATGTCTCTCAGGCTTTTTTCATTTTTCTTCATTCTTTTTTCTTTCTGTTCCTCAGACTGAATAATTTCAACTCTCTTATCTTCAAGTTCACTAATTCATCTACCAGTTCCAATCTGCTCTTGAACCCCATTAGAGAATTTTATTTCTCCTAATGTGATATTCAGCTCTGTTTGGTTCCTTTCCATGATTTCTATCTCTTTATTGACATTATCTTTGTGTTCATCTATCATTTTCCCGATTTCATTTAGTTCTTTGTCCATTTTCCCTTTAGCTCACTGAACATATTAAGAACAGTTTACTTAAAGTCTTTGTGATGTTCAAGCAGTGTTCGCCCTCATTGGTGGTTTCTAATTTTTTATCCTGATCCTTTGCATGCACCATTATTTCTTGTTTCTTTGTTTTGTAATATTTTTGTGCAATCTGGCCACTTTCTTTATTTTCATGAGTTATCGCTGAAATTTAGATACTGAGGCATATTCCTTTAGCTTGTATCCATCTAGTCAGAGATTTTCTTGAATTTCAGGAGCCAACAAAAAAGAAGGAGAAGGAGAAGAAGAAAAACATCTTTTTCAGTCTTTGCAGATTGGCCCATGCAAGTGTTCTACTTCAGAGTTTAACTTCCTGAACAATAACTTTAGAGAATAAGCCAAGGCACAAGTATAGTGTTATCCTTGTTTTTTTCTGCCCATGTATCTTGTCCTGGGCATGCATGATTTTCACTAAGTTTTACCCTATTCCCTTGGATCTGATCATCCCCTCTTCCCTAAGAAACAGTTTCCTCGTGGTCTCAGGCTCTGCCCTATATGTCCCACAGGCAACAAACCTTTGCCCCAGGCAGCAGCAATTTTTTCTCCTACAGCATTCTATCAGATAGCTCTGTAAGCCACCTTCTACATGCAGGGTAAGTTCTGGGATGGCAAGCCTGTGACAAGTGTCCTGGTTCAGTCCTTCAGGATACCACAAGTCAGATTGGTCCAGGCATATATGATCACATTATGTACAAGAGGGCTAGTCTCCTCCTTCCAGAACCAGAACTGGGAGTATGAGCCAGTTCTGCACTGAGCCAGTAAGGGGATGAAGTAGAGTCAGCCAAGGTGCCACAAGATCTTACCATTTTTAAGTTGTCTTTTTCTTGATTCAGTGCTTGCCCTGTTACTGCAACCCTGCTTTTCTGTATAGCTTTGAGAATGGTGGTTCTGTCAGCTCTTGTTTGTTGTTTAAACTTCTGTGGAGGGACAGAGCCTGGAAGTGACTCACTTCACCATCTTGATGACTGGAACTCCCAAGGCAAGAGACTTTTAAGAAAGAGAGAGTGAAACCTCATTTTGTCCTTGAATTTCTGATTCAGTTTTGGCAAGTGTGTTTCCCTTGTTCTCCAGTCCTGACTTCCTGTGTTTCCTTTGACCTATATCATGATGTATATTTTCTCTTGTTAGCTGATGGCTTGTTTACTTTCCCTTAATACCCTACTTCTGACCTTGGATTGCCTCTAATTCAATATATCATTCCCCCACCCCCAACACACACACACACACACACACACACTATCCCTTGAACTCTATTGCACCAGACAAGACTCACTATCTCTAAAACACTTATTGATCAAGAAGAGTGGGTAGAGAAGTGCTCCTTTTTCTTTAATGGCTTGGGATAATTGCTTAACCCCTGCTGTCGCTTTTCTCTCCCCTCCTGGCAGCGATGATTGAGGTTGGTTGAACTGAATTTGGACTTTGCTGAAGGCAAATAATGATATAACTCTTCCCTGAAATAAGAACAGGGAACAAACTCATAATTCTAATAAATTATACTTCAGAATTACAACTAGAAACAAGACCGAAGACTGAAGAAAATGCCTGAAACCATGGTTGCCTGGTTGCCAATGGCTATAAATACAATTATTTGGGAGAGCTCCTTTCACTGATTAAGATAACAGACTCTTTCTCAGTTTCCTTCATCTTTCTGGCATCTAAATGACAGAGTGCCCAGGGCTCAGTCTTCTTCTCTCTATTTTAACCCTATCACTCTATCTTTACCTCTTCTCTATCTATACTCATTACTGAGAAAATCTTACCCAGGATCATAATTTTATATACCATCAACACAGTGATAACTCCAAGTACCTACCTGACATTTCCACTTAGATGTCAATTAGGTATTTAAATCGTATATGTCCAAAACTCAGTTTCTGATCTTTCTCTCTCAAACCTGAATCTGCTGTAGCCTTTCTCATCTTAGCAAATGGCAACTCCTTTATTCCTTTTGCTAAGATCCAAAATCTTGGAGTCATATCTTACATTGGATCCTGCTGAAAATTGTTATCAACTCTACCTTTAAAATCTGTTCAGAATCAGACCACTTTTCACTATGTCCAATTCTGATACCCTGACCCAAGTCACTGTTATATATCTTGTGTGACTTATTACAATAGTCTTCTAAATGATATTCTTGCTTCTGCCCTGGTCCTCATTAAGTCTATTCTCATCCCAGAAACCAATGCAATCCTACTAAAACAGGATCCTCTGCTCAAAATTCTCCAACAGTTCACCATCTCATTCAGAGTTGAAACCAAAATCCCATCCACAACCTTCACAGACCTACATATTTTGCTTTGGCACTGTCTCATCTCAGGGCCTTTAAACTTGCTGTTCTTCTCAGACATCCACCTGGATAACTTCCTTGCTCTCTTCAGGTGTTTAGCCAAATGCCACCTTCTCAGTGAGGTCAGCCCTGGTCACCCTATCCAAAACTACAAACTCTACCCTCACCCTCAATGTGCATACATTCTATTCTCCTCTATGTTTGATCTAACAGTATATATTATGAAAGAAAGTAGAAGATAAATTATTGATTGAGGGTATTTATCCTTTACTGAATGAATTAGCTCAAATTTAGGGTCTTATTCTGTTTTGGATCAAGGCAGGCGTCAAAGTGGTTAAAAGCAAGGGAGCTGGAGTGTGACAGCCTACATTTATAAGCTGTGTGACTATGGGAAAGCTACTTATCCTTCTTGATCCTCAGTTTCCTAATGGGACAAGTGAGACATCTCAGTGAACTAGTCAGCCCAGTGACTGGCACATATCTCATAGATATTTCCTTATTAGGGAACCACTCAGAGGATCAGCTTTTATGCTACAATCCACTTAGGGAAACTGGCCATATCTAGATGGTTTGCTTATATGCAAAATGGGTCAAAGCATGCTTTTCAAGCATGAAGAAACAAAACTTAGTCAAGGTGGCTCAGAATTAAAACCATTAGGACCATGGGCCCTCTATCAGTCAGGGTTCTCCAGAGAAACAGAACTAATGGGCTGTTGTGTGTGTGTGTAGTATGTTTATATTCATGAGTATACACACATATGTGTATGTACATATTATATACATATATACATATACATATTAAGAAATTAATTTTAAGGAATTGACTCAAACAGTTGTTGACAAGGCTGAAATCTGTAGGATGGTCTGGCAGGCTGTAAACTCAGACAAGAGTTGATATAGCCTTGAAGCATAATTTCTTCTCTGAAAAACTTCAATTTTTGCTCTTAAGGCCTTCAGCTGATTGGATGAGACCCACCCACATTATGGAGGGTAATCTCCCCTACCTAATCTCAACTGATTCTAGATGCTAATTACATCTACACAATACCTTCACAGTAACATCTACACTAGATTCTGATTTATTAACTGGGTACTATGACCTAGCCATGTTTACACAAAAATTAACCATCACAGGCCCTAATTTAGATCCCAGTTTGAATAAACTCTTGCCTTAACTTGAACTAGGTATTGTTTGAGCTCCTATGTGAAGTAGCTAGCAATGCAGGAACTTTAGTCATGACCTGGAATCAAATCTTAGCTTCAACATTGTATGACTTGAATGAGTCATTACTTAACCCCTTTGAGCCTCATCCATAAAATGGAGATAACAATAGTACCCTGTGTCACAGATTTGTTGTGAGGAGTAATGAGTAAAAGCACAATTAGGTCAGTGCTTGGAAAATATTATTATAATTATTATTTCACTTACCCTCATTCAAGCTCATGGGCATTTATTTGGGTTTTGAGTAACTCTAACATTTAATAACTATTAGATGCTACATAAATATTTATTAAATATATGAAGGAATTCAAATTTGAATTAGGTTGATATTAACACATACCTTGGGCCCATCAGTAGAATTTTTTTGGACTTACAGACTGTAACAGACATCAAACACACATTGCAGGAGCATCAAAGGCTAGGCAATTGGTGAGAATCATATGATCAGCATTTTTATTTATGCTTCTACAGGAGCTGAGAAAAATGGATTAGACCTTTAACATTTAGGGAAAGGAGAGAAGACCAAAAAAGTACAGAGGGAAGATCAAATGTTTTTCTACATTTAGAATATTTTCAATTATATTGAAATCTATCTGACAAAAAACATATGTTGGGAATGGAAGGGGGGATGAGTCCATTGTCAGTGGAGAGTCTTAGTGGCCTAGTCTTCTTGATGTATTACTATCCAACTGGTATACAAATATGAAAAGTGATATAAAAGTACTTCTGAGGCCACCCTTAGGATGCTCAAACAACTAGAAGATCTAATCAATTCAGTGAAAAAGACACTTAGAATTCTTTTTTAATATACTTTTTAATTTTTTAAAAAAGATATTTAGATTACATAAATGTAACATAAAAAATATGAGGGATTCACATATGCCCCTCTCCATACCCCTCCCACATTTTCCCACATTAACAACATCCTTCATTAGTGGGGTACATTTGTTACAATTGATGAACATATTTTGGAGGACTGCCACTAAGTGTAGATTATAGTTTATACTGTAGTTTACACTTTGTCCCATGCAATTTTGTAAGTTATGACAAGATGCGTAATATCCTGTATCTGTCATTGCAATGTCATTCAGGTCAATACCCAAGCCCTAAAAATGCCCCCATATTACACTTGTTTCTCCCTCTTCCTTACCTCAGAACCTCCAGTGGACACTGCCTCCATACCCATGATAAAAGTTCTTTCATTGCTAGAATCACAATAAGTCTATAGTAGAATACCAGTAAGTCACATTTTAGTCCATTATTCATTACCCAATCCTGAGGATTCTGGGATGGTTATTCCCTCTCTGCCTCTAATTGAGAGTGGGCTTAGATTCCATGGGGCAGATGGATGGGATTATCTTGTTTGCAGTTGCAGACTCTCTCTGTTCCTTGGGATGGTCATTGTCCATCACCATCTCCTTGTTAGTTTCTCTGGGTGAGTCTGATGAACTGGAGAGTAGGTGTTGCAACTCTGTTGAGAATCAGGGGCCAACTGGCACATGGACAGCACAAAGATTTAAGTTTATTGGACATATACCTATCAAGTCTATTACTAACTATAGGTTCAAATAAAAGGGGCAGAAGAGTCATGTGCAGGGAAACCACAACTGAGTCCAACTCTGTCACATTGGGGAATATAAATTCCCAAGTAGTGCCCACTGGCAGAGTACCAAATTCCTGAGCTATCTGCCCTGCCTACAGTGTCTGGATGTCTCCAGAGCCCTAAAGAGCCCCACTATTTGAGGCAATATTTATTTTGGCAGTTAATGAGATCCTGTTGAAACATACATATGCATAACCTCTGGAATGATCTCCCAACTCACTTTGAAGTCTCCTAGCCTTTTAAACTCATTTGTCTTTACCATTTCCCCCTTTTGGTCGAGTTCTGTTTCCAGTTGCATGGCTAGTTGGTGCTTGGTATTAATCCCTCAGTGCCAGAGAGGCTCATCCTTGGGAGTCATATCCCATGCTGAGGGGAAGGTAATGCATTTCTATGCTGAGTTTGGTTTAGAGAGAGGCCTCACTTGAGCAACAAGGAGGCTTTTAGGAGGTAACTCTTAGGCAATCTACAATACTAGGCTAAGTTTGAATTTCAAAAGTAAAGGTAAGTAAGTACAGTCATCAATATCAAGGGCCTGTCAATGGACCATCCTACTTCACTAGTCACTGCCCCTGTACTCGGGGGATTCTTCCTGTCCCATTAGAGGATGTGGCAGAGCTCCCCATGATGGGGATTCTATATTTCGGTTATTGTGTGAATTTCCACCCACCATGACAATGCCCCATGAACATTTGAACACAATCATATGCTTTATAGGTATGCCCCAGGTGAACCTCCTCCCATGCATCCCCATCACTGACACCCTGCACCAATGATCCTCCACTGCCACAGTTATAACCCTTCTGTGATCCTAAACTTTGACACTTAGAATTCTTTGCTTTCTTTCACATAGTCAAAACATCTAGTGGATTTAATGTTTCTCTTCTTAGCCAATTACTTCGGTGACAGGCAGACATAGCTTGAATTTACTTTTTTTTTGTCTGATGCCTCACTTTTGGAAATGGAAACATCTGAGCATAAATAATTCACAATTAATTGTGTCAATGAACCACAATGAACACTAAAATGTTAGAAACATTTTGAATGAAACTAAGATTGACACACTTAAACTTTGAGGGTAGTTATTGATGGAGAATCAGCCCACTCTGATTAACATGAAACATTCTGATTTTTATTAATAAGTATATCTTGTACATGAGTAGCTCCTTGTCCTGTTTACCTCAAAAAAGTCTTCATATACATTATCCCAGTTCAATAAAACAACTTCTTGAAATGGATAAATTAAGTAAAACTCTGTTCCCAATTTATAGATGAGGAAATTGAGGCAGAGAGGTGGTTAATGAATACTGGAAGGTCACATAGATATTTAATGATAGAGATAAGACAAGAACCAAGGTTTTCTAATGGTGGATCTCAAAATTACACCACTAAACCACAGCAACTTCTTATGTTGCAACTGCTTTTCACATTTTCCTGAATCTGCCCATCATAGTGTTCATCATGAAATGAAAATGTTCTTCTGATGAATTTATACAAAACGATTTGAATCTTTAAAAGTCTTCTTAAATTAAAAGATACTCTTCTTCCCAGCCTCCAACTTCCTTACTTGCCCTTCTCTCATTCCCTCAGAAACTCATATAAAGAATCTGGCAAATCTAGTAAGTAATTTTGTTTAGGCATTAAGGGCCTTCTAGTAAACATCTATCTAATTCTTTGGTTCTCTCTATTTAAAATACAATTTCCCAAATGCAATGTCATATCCTAGACAAAATCCTGGAATGGAAAAAGGATATTAGTGGAAAAACTTGAGAAATCCAAATGAAGTCTGGAATTTAATTAATAGTAACATGCAAAGGTTCCTAACTGTGACAAACATACCATGATTATGTAAAATTAATATAAGGGGAAGTTGAATGAAGTGTATAAAGGAACTTTTTGTACTATTTTTGCAAATTTTTCTATAAATTTAAAATGATCCAAAAATAAAATGTGTGTTAAAATATAATTGAGGGGAGTTCCAGGGAGATGGCATCAGAATAGGCAGGCAGGGCTCAACACTCTCACAAAAACAAGTGAGATAGAGTCAAAAGCTCTCTGAGGGACCTGGTTTGAGGGGTCAGCAGACCAGGACAGTGTTACACAACTCCAAGGAGGGTGAAGGACAGTAAGATGAAGAAACAAAAACAGCAAATGTGCATTACCAAATCCTGTGGCAGGGAAGAGCTCCCATCCCCCACCCTCAGGATATTAAGCTGGGGGTAAAACCCCTGGGTCACTGAAGATGATTGAGAGGAGAAGAGACATCTTCCTACCTATCAGCTGTTACAAGGGAAAAGGGAGGGGAAGTCAGGAGGCTTCCCTTCAGTGAATTCAGCCTGGAGAGCCTGCTTTGAATCTTGGCTCTGGCCAGACCAAAACACAGGAAAGCCTAGAGTGAAATACATCTGTGTAAACGTGTGCCAATGTGCATCATCTGTTGGCCAGTCTGGAAATTGCACGGACAAAAACTGATTTGGTTTCTCTGTACCCTAACTCCTGGGAAAAAATCTAAGCCCCATTAGAGTGCCAGGCCCAATTTTGATAATTTAAGCTAGACAATATTAAAGACTTTGAATAAGTTGAACCAAATATAAAAGAAGAGATGTGAAAAAAAAAAAAAAAACAATAGGCAAGAGAGAGAAAATGCAGAGTAAATTCACCAACATATTCAGATGCCTGGGCATCAGCAAAAAATTACAAACCATACTAAGAAACCGGAAGAGATGGCCCAGCCAAAGGAACAAACCAAATATCCTGAAGAGATACAGGACTTAGGACAATTAATTATTGATAATCTCATAAATCTCCAAAATCAATTTAAAGAATTAAAAGAAAATATTACTAAAGAGATAAAGGATATTTAGAAGACACTGGGTGAGCATAAAGAACAATTTGAAAGTCTGTAAAGAAAAGTAATAGAGCTTATGGGAATGAAAGGTATGATGGATGAGAATAAGAATACATTCGAGGCACATAAGAGCAAATTTGAATTGCGTGAAGACAGAATTAGTGATTTCTAAGGCAGAACATCTGAACTGGAAAAGGCAGGAGAAGAGAAAGAGAAGAGAATGGAAAAAATAGAACAAGGTCTCGGGGAAATGAATCATAATGTGAAACTCACAAACATATATATTATCTATGTCCCACATGAGAAGAGATTGGAAATGAGGCAGAAAGAACATGAGGAAATAATGACTGAAAACTTATGAAAGACATAAATATCAATATCCAAGAAAGAAAACACACCCCAAATAGAATAAATCCAAATAAACCTACCCCAAGGCACCTACTATTCAGAATGACAAATATCAGAAGTAAACAGAGGATTCTGAAAGCAGCAAGAGAAAAGCAAAGCATCAAATATAAGGGAACCTTCATAAGATAAATGCTGACCTCTGATTAGAAACTATGGAAGAGAGAAGGAAGTGGTATGATGTATTTAAGGTACTGAAAGAGAAAAGCTGCCAGCCAAGAATACTGTAACTGGCAAAACTGTCCTTCAAAAATGAGGGTGAGTTAAAAGTTTTCACAGACAAACAAAAACTGATAGAATATGTTACAAAAGACCAGAATTACAAGAGATACTAAAGGGAGTGCTGCAGCCTGAAAGGAAAAATCAAGAGTGAGAGACTTGGAGAAGAGTGTAGAAATGAAGATTATTAGGAAGGATAAATTAAAGGGTAAAAAGACAGACAATAGTACAATATGACAACAGAAAGCCAAAGGACAAAATGGATGAAGTAAGTAATGCCTTTACAGTAATAACATTTAATGTTAATGGCTTGAACTTCCCAATCAAAAGACATAGACTGATAGAATGGATACAAAAATAAATTTGAGCCATCTCTATGTTGTCTACAAGAGACTCACCTGAGACATAAGGACACAACCAGGTTAGAAGTGAAAGGTTGGAAAAAGATATTCCATGCAAATAGTAACCAAAAAAGAGCTGGAGTAGCAATACTAATATTGGACAAAATAGATTTTAAATGCAAATCTGTTATAAAGGATGAAGAAGGTCATTATATATTAATAAAAAGGGCAATTGACCAAGAATAAATAACTACACTAAACATTTATGCACCTAACCTGAGTGCCCCAAGATATATGAGGCACACACTGGCAAAACTGAAGGGAGAAATAGATGTCTCCACAATAATAGTTGGAGACGTCAATAAACTACTCTCAGTTTGGATAAAACATCTGGACAGAGGATAAGAAACAGAAAGCTTCAATAATATGATAAATGAACAAGATCTAAGAGATGGTCATATGTTTTTTTCTCTTTGACTTGTTAATGTGCTGTATTACATTAACTGATTTTCTTGCATACCAGGAATAAAACCCAGTGATTGTGATTTATAATTGTTTTTATTTGCTGTTGGATTCAATTTGCAAGAATTTCTTGAGAATTTTTGCATCTATTTTCATTAGGGAGATTGGTCTGTAATCTTTTTTTAATAATTTATTTTATTTTATTTTTAAAAAGATACTTAGGTTACATAAATGTTACACAAAAATTATAGGGATTCCCATATGCCCCACGTCCCACACATCCCACAACCTCCCACATAAACATCTTTCATTAGTGTGGCACATCACCTGCAATGGATCTACACATCCTGGGGCTTTGCCACTAAGCACGGGCCATAGTTCACATTGTAGACCACACTCTCTCCCACACAGTTCTGCATGTTATATGCTGATGTAAAATGGCCTATATCTGTGGCTGCAATGTCACTCAGGATAATTCCCAAGTCCTGAAAAAGCCCCTGTATTACTATTGCTTTTCCCTCTCCCTGCCCCCAAAGCATCCAGTGGCCACTGGCTCCACATTAATGTTGTAATTTCTTCCATTACTTGAATCACAATATGTCTATAACAGAATACCAGTAAGTCCGCTCTAGTCCATAGCTCTCCCCCCAATCCTGAGGAGTCTGGGATGGTGATGTCCACTCCACCTCCAAGTGAGAGGGGGCTTACATCCCATGGATAAGATGGATGGGATTATTCTGCCTGCAGCTGCAGACTCTCTCCATTCCCTGGGATGGCCATTGTCCATCGTCATCTCCCCACCAGGTGTCCTGGGTGAGTCCATTGAGCTGTAGAGTAGGAGTTGCAGCTGCACTGAGATTCCGGGCCCAGCTGGCACATGGGCAGGCCAAGGAATCCAGTCTCTAGAAGTACACCTACAAACTCCAGCACCATATATAGGTTTGAATAGAAGGGACTGATGGACCTTGTGCAGGGAGGACATATTTGAGTCCAACTCTGTCATTCTCAGGAGCACAGATTCCAAAGTAGGGGCCACTGCTAAGGCACAAAACTCCAGAGCTATCTGCCCTGATATAGGACCTGGGTATCTCCAGAGCCCTCAGGAGCCCCCCTATTTGGGGTGATATCCACAGTGGAAGCCTATGAGGTCCTACTGAGATGTGCATAAGCATTGGGTAATTTTCCCTCCTTTTCAAAATTTTGGAAGAGTTTAAAAGGATTGGTATTAATTCTTCTCAAAATGTTTGGTAAAATTCACCTGTGAAGCCATCTGGTCCTGGACTTTCTTTGTTGGAAAATTTTTCATGACTGAATCAATCTCATTGCTTGTGATGATTTTGTTGAATTACTGCACTTCTTGTAGAGTCAATGTAGGTTGTTTATGCATTTCTAAGAACTTGTCCATTTCAACTAGGTTATCTAATTTGTTGGCATAGAGTGTCTCATAATATCCTATTATGATCCTTTTTATTTCTGTGGGGTCAGTCATAATGTCCTCCCTTTCATTCCTGATTTTAATTATTTGTATTTTCTCTCTCTTTTTCTTTGTTAGTCTTGCTAAGGGTTTGTTGATTTTATTGATTTTCTCAAAGAACCAGCTTTTGGTTTTGTTGATTGCCTCTATTCTTTTTGTTGTTGTGGCTCTCAATGTCATTTATTTCTGCTCTAATCTTTCTTGTTTCTTTCTTTCTGCTTGTTTTGGGATTTGTTTGCTGTTCTTTTTCTAGTTTTTTCCAGTTGTTTAGTTAGTTCTTTGATTTTGGCACTTTCTTCTTTTTTATATAGACATTTCATGCTATAAATTTCCCTCTTAGCACTGCCTTCACTGTATCCCATATGTTTTGATATGTTTTGTTCTCATTTTCATTCATCTTGAGATAGCTCTTAATTCCCCTTGCAATTTCTTCATTGACCTACCAATTGTTTATAAGTCTCCATATATTTGTGAATTTCCCCTTTTCCCACATATTATTGATTTCCAGCTTCATTCCATTATGAATAGAGAAGGTGCTTTGTATAATTTAAAATTTCTTGAATTTATTGAAAGCCTTGTTGTGACCCAACATGTGGTCTATCCTGGAGAAAGTTCCACAAGCACTTGAAAAGTATGTATAACTTGCTGATTTGCAGTGCAATGTTCTGTATATCTGTCAAGTACAGCTGGTTTATCATATTGTTCAAGTTCTCTGTTTCCTTGTTGATCTTCTGTCTAGTTGTTCTATTGTAGAGATGTCTATTTCTCCTATCATTTTTGCCAGAGTTTGCCTCATGTATTTCGGGGCACCCTGGTTAGGTGCATAGATATTTATGACTGTTACTACTTTCTGGTGGATTGTCCCTTTTATTAATATATAATGGCTTTCTGCACCTCTCATAATTTTTTTTTTTTTTTTTGCATTTAAAGTCTGTTTTGTATGACACCAGTATAGCTACTCCTGCTTTCTTTTGGTTACTGTTTGCATTAAATATCTTTTTCCATCCTTTAACTTTCAGTCTATTTGCATCCTTAGGTCTAAGGTGAGGCTCCTACAGACAGCATATGGATGGTTCATGTTTTCTTAGCCATTCTGTCAGCCTATGTCTTTTGATTGTGGAGTTTAATCCATTAACATTTAATGTTATTACTGTAAAGGCGTTACTTCAGCCATTTTATCCTTTGGCTTTCATATGTCATATCTTATTTTTGTCCTTTTTCTTTTTTTACCTTTTTGGTGACCCTTTCTGATAGTCTTCACTTCTACACTCTCTTACATGCCTCTCTACCTTGTCTTTTCTTTTCTGGCTGCAGAACTCCTTTTAGTGTTTCCTGCAGACCTGGATTCTTGTTTATGAAATCTCTTAGTTTCTGTTTATCTGTGAATATTTTAAGCACACCATTATATTTGAAAGAAAATTTTGCCAGATAAAGAGTTCTTGGTTGGCAGTTATACTCTTTTGGTACCGTAATTATACTATACCACTACCTTCTTGCCTCCATGATTTCTGAAGAAAAATCTGCACTAAATCTTATTGAACATTCTTTTCATGTGATCTTTTGCTTTCCCTTGCTGCTATCAGAATTTTGTCTTTATATTTGGCATTTGGCATTCTACATATTATATGTCTTGAGGTAGGTGTATTTGGATTTATTCTAATTGTAGTATGATGTGCTTCCTGGATGTGTATATTCCTATCTTTCATGAGAGTTGGAAAATTTTCAGCCATTATTTCCTCAAATACTCCTACTACCCCTTTTCCCTTCTCTTCTACTTCTGGAACTCCCATAACATGTATTTTGGTGAACTTCATTTTATCATTTAGCTCCCTGAGTCCCTGATCAATTTTTTAAATTCTTTTCTCTCTCTGTTCTTTCTCTTAAATTTCAGTTGTCCTTTCTTCTACATCTCTGATTATTTCTTCCATGATTTCAAATCAACTGTTGTGTGCCTCTACTGTAATTTTAATCTCACTTACTGTGTCTTTCATTCCATAAGCTCTATTTTTTTCTATCCAAGATTTGATATTTTTCTTTGTGCTCTCTCAGTGTCTTCTTAATATCTTTTATTTCTTTTGCAATGTTTCCCTTCAACTCCATAATTTGATTTAGAAGATTTGTATGAACCTCATTGATTATTGGTTTCAAGTCCTGTGTCTCATCTGGAGCTTTGATTTGTTCCTTTGCCTGAGTCATATCTTCCCCTTTCTTTGTATGGCTTGTAATTTTTTGCTGATGTCTTGGCATCTGATTCTAATGCTGTGTTTACTCTGATGTTCAGTTTCTCTCTCTTGCGTAGGTATTTACTGTTAAGTAACTATGCACTACCACTGTTCTTTGACTCTTGTTTCAACTTATTCTAGATATTTAGGATTGCTTCTGTTTAACTGCTCAAACCAAGGCTAAGTACCCAGTAATGGAGTGCATGACAGTGTCCAAAGGCCTTGGAAAGGGTGTCAGTAAAAGCATCTGCTTGCCTCTTTTATTTATTATTATTTTCCTTTTCATGGGCTTTTCTGGTCTGGCCAGAATATGTCACTCTTTGGCAGACCTCTCAGCTCAGATCTCTGATGTTAAGGGGGAATGCATTCAGTGTAACTCCTAAGATGGGTAGGTGGTGCAGAAACAATATCCTCAGGGCTGGCCAGGCCTGACACACAAACTTTCTCAGAGGCTGTTCTCCACCCTTGGCTGGCCACAACCTCCTTCCCTCTGCCTCTTCAGTAACCAGCCTGGGGTCTGCTTTTAACTTGAACTACTGTGACTCCTTCATGCAATAAAGTGAAAGGAGCTGTGCTGTCTAGTCTTGAAACCCCTCATTTAAACAGAGGTCAAGCTGTAAGTGCCTATTAATGTCTGGCCTAAAATCAAGCAAAAATATGATGTTTCAGCCAAGTCCAGAGCCCCAAGATCAGAGATGGCTATATCTGACCAGAAACGTCCTGAATCTCCATGGCTTTTGACTAGTGAATTTGGATTGCTGGGTCCTGACTATAAGGGCAGCTATTGTTTCAGTGCTCCCCAGACAAAGGCAGCATAGCCATTGTTTCAAATTTCCCTGGACAACATGCTCCCTCCCCATCAGGAACAGATGTAACCACAGGGGTAAGCCAGCTGCTATAAAATCATATAAATGCTTGGAAAAAAACTTCCCTGGAGAAGAAGAGATTTAAAGATGCAAGACTTTCTCAGGTCTTTGGGGGACAGTTAGCTGAGGACTGAGGGCTGCATTTTCTGGGCAAGCCAGGAAAGCTAAGCTATCAGAGCTATCAGAGAAGCTTTGGGCAACCTTCATTACCCACTCTACAGGGCACTTTGGAGCAAGTCTGATCCCCTTTCCTGGGTCCCTGGCCTTGTTTTGGCTGGAAAAGACTGAATTGAGAAAGTCCTCCATGAGGTGACCCTCCTCCCAGAATTTGTCCTCCAGGCAATAGCAGTATGAGACAATTGAAGGTGCAAAAAATTATACTGGAAGACAGTCTGGGAAAAAGGCCTGCTAGCTTCAACACACAGAAGAGGGAAGTTCATCCTCTGGGAAACAGAGGGAACCAACAGGGGAACTCCAAAACAACTAACAAGCAAAAGCTCAGGACAAGACAAAGGTCCACTAAGATAGGGAAAATCTTGCACACTGCATTCGTCTTAGGCAGACCTTCCTGATAGGAGGGTTGGAGCTCAAGAAAAATCTGTCTTATTACCAGATGCTTATAAAACCATGAAACAGACATCCTGGATAGTAAATCCCAGAGTTAAGATTTTAAAATATAAAAAATACACAGTTTGCAACTAAAGAGTACATGGAAAACAAAGAAACAGAAATTCATGGCCCAGCCAAAGGAAGAGGATAAAAATAAAGAAAACAACAATGAAGAAGATGAGACTGTGAGCATATAGAACAAAGCCTTTTGAAACAATGATCTTAAAATGTTTAAGGAGAGGGAGAAGCAAGATGGCGGCTGAGTAACTAGCTCCAAGAGTCAGCTCATCCTACAGGACAGTTAGTAATCACCCAGAGCTATATAAAGCACCTGTTGGGATGGGGCAGGAAACCAGAAGAGCATCCTGCAACATTCTTGAACAACATTCTTTCTGCTGAGATAGGAATACAGCCCTAGCCTAGACTCCAGCCCCACATCTGGCAGAGAAGAAGCTGGTCGGGGGAGACCTGCACCAGCCTCTCTGGGTAACTACCACAGACTTTTGGCCAGCACAGTCAGACACCTGGGACTCTATCCCCACACCCCAGCAGGATAGGAGAGGAGCTGTGTTTCCTCGGCCTCTCTGGGCAACTGCAGGTGCTTTAGGTCCACACAAACAAGTTTGTTGAGCACCTTCGATTCCATCTTCACCCCTCCACCCCCATAAGATGGGAGGGGGCTGATGTTTCTACAGCCTCTCTGGACAACTGCAGATGCATTCGACCTGCACAGACTGGATACTTGGACACCTGTATCTCCATCCCCACACCCCAACAAAATAGGAGGAGAGCTATGTGTCCTCAGCCTCTCTGGGCAACTGCAGGTGCTTTTTGCCCACATTAACTGGTGTGTTGAGCACCTTCGAGTCCATCTCCACCCCTGTCCTCCCCCCATGGATAAGAGGGAGCTGGTGTTTTCTCAGCTTCTCTAGACAACTTCAGGCATGTTTGACCTGCACAAACTTGACTGTTGGGAACCTGTGACTCCACCCCAGCCCTGATAGGACAAGAGGGGGTCAGTGTTTCCCCAATCTCTCTGGGTAACTGCATGTGCTTTTGGCCCACACAGACTGAATAGTCAGACACCTTCAGCTCCATCTTCACCCGCAAGTAGTATAGGAAAGGAGCTGTTTTTTCTTAACCTTTCTGGGAAAGGGCAGGAACTTTCTGCTCATACAGACAAGACTGGTGGGTACCTGTTAATCCACTCCCACCCCCCAATAGTATAGAAGGGGGCCAAAGTTTCCTTAGCCTCTCTGAGCAACGGCAGGCGCTTTCAGCCTGCACAGACTGGACTATTGGGTGACTTTGGATCCACCCCATCCCCTAAAAGGATAGGAGGGTGCTAGTATTTCCTTAGCCTCTCTGGGCAATGGCAGGCACTTTCGGCTTGCACATACTGAACTGTTGGGCAACTGTGGTTCCACCCCTACCCCCTAATAGGATAGGAGGGTGCTCGTATTTCCTTAGCCTCTCTGGGCAATGGCAGGCACCTTTGGACTACATGGATTGAATTATTTAATGCCTATGGTTCCATCCCCATCCCCTAAAAGGCAGAAGGGACAAAACTGCCTCAGCCCCTCAGGGCAACTGCAGGCATATTCAGCCCACACAGATTAGATTGTTGAACACTCCCAAGGGTCCATCCTCACCCCTGGCAGGGGAAGAGGGTGGCCAGTACTACATCAGTTTACCTGAGCTACTGTGGTCATTTTGGACCCTCATGGCATAGAGTGTTACCACACCTGCAGCTCCATCCCTACCTCAAGCAGGAGACAAAGGGGCATGAAACTTCATCAGTATCTCCAGGCAACTACAGATGATCTTGGCCTGCACATCTTCGATTATTACAGAAGGATGCAGCTCTGTCCCTACCCCTGGTAGAGGAGGAAGTTAGGAGAAGCTTCATCAGTCCCTAGGGCAATGCAGGCAGCTTCAGCTTCCACAGCTTACAGTATCAAGTACATCCTCAACACCTACTACACAATCAGCAAGGAATAAAGGGCAAGAAACCCCTAAACTAAACAGAGAAACTGCCCACAGAATATATACACCTAGTAAGCCAGATGCCAAGACACCAACAGGATACTACACTCCATACCAAGAAACAGGAAGATATGGCCCAGTCGAAGGAACAAGATAAGCGTCCAGAAGACATAAAGGGTTGAGACAACTAATCATAGATGTTCAATCAAATCTCCTTAATAAATTCAATGATATGGCTAAAGAGATTAAGGATATTAAGAAGACACTGGGTGAGCATGAAGAAGTATTTGAAATCATACATATAAAAATAACAGATCTTAAAGGAATGAAAGGCACAATAAATGAAATAAAAAATACATTGGATGTGAATATTCTCACTGTTCTGATTTTGTGATAATCAGGGTAAACTAAACATTTGCTATATTAGAAACTATGCATGTGTCCTCAGACCTAGTTTTTCTCCCTAGGTCTGAATGCTGGTGATAAACTAAGCCTGATTTAATATATGACCATCTTGTATGGGAAAAGACTGTAACTTTGGGTATCTTTGGTCAATCTTAAGAGATATAACAGGGGGATGGATGTGGCTCGGGTGGTTGGGTGTCCATCTCCCATATGGAGGAGCCTGGGTTCGACTCCCGGGACTTCCCGGTAAAAAGTAAGAAAAGAAAAATATGGAAGGTGTGTGGGCCACCAGGCCCTGTGTGCGGGTGCATCGTCAGGCCCCGCGAGTGGGTGAGCCGCCAGGCCCTTTGAGCAGGTGAGCCACCAGGCCCTGCAAGCTGGTGAGCCATCAGGCCTTGTCTGTGGATGAGCTGCCAGGCCCTTCAAGCAGGTGAGCCATCAGGCCCCGTCCACAGGTGAGCTGCCAGGCCCCATGTGCAGTTGCACCACCAGGCCCTGCAAGCCATGCAGCAAGATAATGACATAACAGGAGAGTGACACAAGGGAAAGCCAAGACAAGAAACAGTGAAAAACCAGGAACTAAAGTGTCGCAGGCAGTAGTAGGACACCTCTCTCCTATATCGGAGGTTCCAAGGATCGAAACCCAGTGAAGACAGGAAGAGAAGGATGAGAAGAGAGGGCAGGAAATGGACACAGAGAGTTGTCCAGCAAATGGACACAGAAATAGCAAAAACCTGGGGGGCGGAGAGGTGTAAAAATGGATAAAAGTAAGTAAATAAATAAATCCTTAAAAAAACGTATAGGGGAGGAAGATTTGGACTGTAGTTAGTAGTAATACTTTGAAGATGCTCTTTCATGATTTGTTAACAAACGTTTCACAACAATGCAGGATGTTTGTGGGGGAGGGGGTGATGTGTGGGAGCCCTGTATGATGTTATGCATGTTTGTTTTGTAAGATCATGATGTTTACTGAATACTTAGAGTTTATGTGTGTTCATGTATGAATGATATACTTCAATAAATTGTTTAAAAAAATACATTGGAGGTATATAACAGCAGATTTGAGGAGGCAGAAGAAAGGATTGGTGAGCTTAAAGGTATGGCCCCCAAAAGCAAACATACAAAAGAACAGATAAAGAAAAGAATGGAAAAAAATGAAACAGTGTCTCAGGGAAATAAATGACAGCAAGAGATGTGCAAACATACATGTCATGGGTATTCCAGAAGAAGAGAAGGGGAAAGGGGCAGAAAGAATATATGGAAAAAAAATGGTAGAAAATTTCCCAACCTATTGAAGGATATAAATATCTATGTCCAAGAAGCACAACATACTCCCATCCAAATAAATCTGAATAGACCTACTCTGAGACACATACTAATCAGAATGTCAAATGCCAAAGACAAAGAGAGAATTCTGAGAAAAGCAATAGAAAAGCGATGCATAATATATAAGGGGTACCCAATAAGATTAAGTTCTGATTTCACATTTAATATGTAACCGATGGACTGTAGTTAACAGAAATACTGTAATATTCTTGCATCAATGCTAAAGATGTACTGTGTTAATAATAAGGTATGAAAAAATATGCGAAATGTATGCAATGGACCATAGGTAGTGGTTGTAGTCTGATGATATTATCTCATAATCTATAACAAATGTTGCACAATGGTGTGTTGGTGAAAGGTATGGGAATTCTACATATGTGCATGATTGTTTTGTAAGTTCACAACTTCTGTAATAAAATACATTTTTAAATGCTTAAGGAGATGAAGGAAAATAAAGAAAAAAATTCAGGGTAGCCAGGAAAACAATGAATGTACAACATGAGAGTTTAATTAATGAAATAGAAAATTTAAACATGATCCAAACAGAACTACTTGAGTTGAAGACCACAAACTTGAAATGAAAAATGCCCAGGAGGGTTTCAAGAGTAGAGTGGAGCTGGCAGAAGAAAGAATCAATGAATCTGAAGATGACACCGGAAGTGAGTCAGGCTGAGGAGGAGAAAGAAAAAAGAAATATTAAAAGTGAAAATAGTCTAAGATTGCTATGGGACACCATCAACTGCACCAATATACATATTATGGGAATCAAAGAAGGAGAAAAAAAGAGAGAAAGGGATAGAAGGAATAGTCAAAAAATAATGACAGAGAACTTCCCAAACTAACAAAAGACATGAATATGCACATCCAAGAAGTCCATAGAACAACAAACAGGATAAATATGAAGAAAAATACACTCTGCCATATATTGACCATGCCATTGAATGAAAAAGACTAGGAGAGAGTACTGAAAGCTGCAAGAGGAAAGCAACACATTCTGTATAATGAAGCCCCAATTAGATTGAGTGCTGATTTCTCCTCAGAAACCATTGTGGCAAGAAGGCAGTACTTTAAAATACTTAAAGTGCTGAACGAAAGCAACTGCCAGCCAAGAATTTTATATCTGGAGAGACTCTCTTTTTAAAATTGAGGGAGAGATTAAGACATTCTCAGATGAAAAAAGCTAGACCTGCCCCATGAACAATGCTAAAAAGAGTTCTTCAGACTGAAATGTAAGGACACTAGGTAGTGGTTCAAAGCAGCATAAGTAAATAAAGATTTGTGGTAAAGGTAATCATTTGGGTAATTATAAATGCCAGTATTATTTTAGTGTATTCTTTGGTATGTAACTCCACTTCTTACTTTCTACAGGTGGTAAAATGCAAATGCATAAGAAGTAATGATAAATATAGGTTTTAGGATATACAATGTACAAAGATCCAAGTGGTAAAAAGTACATAAAAAATGGTGGGGGGGCAGGGGAGTATAGGAAAACTATCTTATAGAACACTGTCCAGCCAGGGAAGAGTTGGAGTAAAAGGCTGATCAGTAATGGTAAATACTGGTGAATTTCTTTCTCTAGGCAGTGGCTACCATCACCTATGCCCCAGTCTCATGGCAGGCAGCAGTGAGGTACTCAACCTGGCCCCTGGTACAGTTTTCTGGTGCCAGAATATTATATAAAGGCCTAGTTCCTGAAATTCTGGGGGTGTGTGGGCTGATTGCCAGTCACTGCTTTTCATTAGCTACTTCAGATTGCTGGAGTTCCTAGCTTTGTGGGTGGCTATCGTTCCAACTTGCCTTAGGCAAAAAGTAGCAGAAGAGACTTAAAGACAAAATTACAGAAAACTTCCCCCAAACTGCAGAAAACAGTTAAAAGCCCGCATTTACTGGCAAATTATTTTATCAAGAAATTACAGGGGAGTGGATGTGGCTCAAGTGGTTAAGCACCTGCTTCCCACATGGGAGGTCCTGGGTTTTGGTTCCCAGTGCCTCCTAAAAACAAAAGCAAAAACAAACAAGAAGCAAACAAAAGGAAAAACCAACCCAGGGGAGCAGATGTGGCTCAGTGGTTGAGCACCGACTTCCCACTTATAAAGTCCCCGGATTCAATCCCTGGCCCCAGTATCTCAAAAAATAAAATAAAATAAAGGGAGAAGACACAGCTTCAAAGAGCCATAAGAGAAGTCTACAACACCCCTCACATCTCTCAGGGCAGTGTGGAACTGGCTGGCACTCCCTTTGAAAGTCTTTGGCTTGTTCCACCTGGGAATGACTGAGTTGGTAAACTCCACTCTGGATCACCTCCCCTCCCAGGACTTGCCCTCTGGCAAAGCAGCATGAGACAGCAAAAACACTGTAAGAAACAACTGAATCAGGCAGCCTGGGACAAACATTTACCTCCTTTAAGTCCTAGGGAGTAAAGGGAGCATTCAAATTCCTGAATACAGGGGAACTTCTAAGGCCATTAGGAAACACAAGCCCAGTACAAGTCAGAGGTCCAGAAAAGACAGGGAGACACTGCACTTTGCATTCACCTTGAGCTGACCTTCTTGATGGAGGGCTGAAATCTGAAGATTATGAGCCAAATAAAGCCAATTTGCAATGACTGAGAAAGGTTTTTTGCATTGGTTTGTTTGCTTTTGTTAGCTCTTGGCATTCAAGAAAACTCTGTCATATCACTATGACAAACTCAAGAAACTACTAAATCCCAGAAGTAACATTTTAAAATATTAAAATGTACAGTGTGCAGCAAAAGATTACAAGACAAAGAAACAGGAAATGAAAGCCCATCCAAAGGAAGAAGATAAAATCATGAACAAAGAAGAACCAGACTGTGGATATACTGGACAAAGACTTTTAAAAAATGATATTCAGTATGCTCAAGGAGATAAAGGAAAATACAGAGAAAGAACTAAAGAATATCAGAAAAAACAGATACTTAAAAGTATGAGAATCTCTATAAATAGATAGAAATTTTAAAAAGGAAGCAAACAGAACTACTGGAATTGAAGACCACACTAAATGAAATATTCTGAGGAGAGTTTTAACAGTAGATTGGAGCTTGCAGAAGAAAGAATCAGTGAAATTGAAGACATGACAATTGAAAGGAGCAAGGCTGAGGAGCAGAAAGAAAAATCAAAAAGTGAAAATAGGGTCACCATCAATCATACCAATAAAGATATTATAGGGGTCTCAGAGGAAGAAGGAGAGAAAGGAGCAGAAGGAATATTAAAAGCATATGAAAATAAATTTTAAGTTACATAGCATGCATAGGAGCTACACTTTTTAATATGCTAAATTTTATTTTTATAGAGGTTACAGAATTGTTATATCAAAAGTTTTCCAGGCTCTCTCTTTGAGTCTACTCAAGATCCTTAGATCATATCAGTGAGGTCATGCACTATGTGTCATTTAGTGACTGGCTAACTCCATTCAAAATAAAGTCTTCATGATTCATCTGTGTTGTCACGTGTGTCCAATCTCCATTCCTTCTTAAAGCTGCATAATATTCCACTGTATGAATTACCAGCATGAAGTAATTACAAAAAATCTGAGCTTCATCCTTTCCCCTGCAATAAAAATATCACCAAAAACTAGAAGGAGAGAATTGATAGATGTAAGATAATGGAATACCTGAAAGTAACTTATTTCTCTCCCTGTTGCTAGAATACAAAGGAAAGAATTGTATGTAAATTAAAAAGTAATGAGGGGGTGGATGTGGCTCAAATGGTTGGGAGTCCTGAGTTCAATCCCAGGGACCTCCCGGTAAAATAAAAAAATAAAAAATTTTTAAAAATTTAAAAAGTAGTGAGATGGTACCCTCTCTTAGTGCCAAATTCCACTTTTGGTGGTCAAAAACATCCTGTTGAAGCAATGAAATATGAAAACCCGTTTCAACCAGTTGGCCATACCTGCACAATAAAAGTCCGTTGCTGTCCTCCCTTCAACTTGCCTAATTAACACAGTAAAATTCCCACCCAATGGTGGAGTTGTCTGTCCCTTTTTTAAATCATGCAATATATGTGGAAACATAATTTCCTAAACATACTAATCATGCAATTATATTTCTAGCTATGTGTGTTCATTCATATGCATAAAAACGAATTCATAATTAAAGCAAATGCTAAATAGTATCTTAAGTATTCAAGCAACTGTAAAACCATAGCAGTGGGAGTCAGGTCTAAGTCATTTTAAACCAAACTTGGCTCCTGTCTGCAAACATAATAAATGTAAATTCCCTAAAAAAAAAAAAAAAAAAAAAAAAAGGTGTAATGAAATAAAAGTTCTGAAACTTGGCAAAAGATGTGAATATGCACATCCAAAAAGCCCATTGAACACCAAAGAGAATAAAAATGAAGAGAAATACATGCAGATATATGGTGGTCAAAAAGCAAAGGGCAAGGAGTGTGTTCTGAAAGCTGCAAGACAAAAACAATGTGTTATGTACAATGGAGTGGCAATTAGATTAAGTGCTGATTTCTCACCAGAAACCATGGAAGGAAAGAGGCAGTGGGTTGAAATACTTATAGTGCTGAAAAAAAAACAAAAAACAAAAACAACAAAAAAAAACAATTTCCAACAAAGAATTTTATACCTGATGAAACTTTTTTTTTCAAAAATGGGGGAGAGATTAAGACATTCCCAGATAAAAGGTGAGAGATTTCATTACCATAAGATCTGCCCTTCAGGAAATTCTAAAGGGACTGCTTTAGACTGAAAAGAAAGTATGCAGGTCAGTGAATTAAAGTGGCATAAAGAAATAAACCTCTGGGAAAGGTAAACATTTGGGTAATTATAAATGCCAGTACTATTGTATTGTATTTTTTTGGTATGTAACTCCACTTATTACTACTTACAGGTGCTAACATGCAAATGCATAAAAGGTAATGATAAATCTATGGTTTTGGACATGCAATGTTCAAAGACATAATTTTGTAATGAGTACAAAGACAGATGGGAGAAGGAGGGGTATAGGTACAATGTATGTATATGCTATTGAAGTTAAGTTAGTATGAAATAAAAATGATTGTTATATATGTAAGATGTGAAATTTTAGCCCTAAGGTAATCACAAAGAAAATATATGAAAAATATATCCAAAAAGAAATGTCAGACAATATTGTACAAAACAAAAAATCAAATAAATATGAAGGTAGGCATTAAAGGAATAGTTGAGGGTCAAAAAAGATATTAGACTTGCAAATACTTAATATCAAAATGGAATAAAGAAAATCCTGTATTATCAGTAGTGACTTTAAATGAAATGGATTAAACTCTCCACTCAAAAGGCAGAAATTGGCAGAATAGATTAAAAAACATGACCAAACTATATGTTGTTTACAAGAGACTCACCTTAAATTCAAAGACATAAGCAGGTTGAAAGTTAAAGGATAGACAAAAATATACCATGCATTGTCCTGAGTACTGTTGTGGCAACGGATGTAGGTCATTTTAAATCAGCACACACCACTCAGAACTGAGTGGGAGAGAGTGTGGTCTACAGTGTGAACTGTGGTCTATGGTTGGTGGCAAGGCTCCAGGATGTGTAAGTTCATTGAGGGTGGTGGGCCACACTGTGGGAGATGTTTGTGTGGGATGTGGTGGGAGGTGTGGGAGGTGGGCAACATGGGAATCCCAGTGGGTTCCA
>JAKSZT010054497.1:1783959-1802042 GCA_026826555.1 Tolypeutes matacus | reverse complement strand
TCACACCCAAAGCACGTGCAACAAAAGAGAAAGTAGATAAATGGGACCTCCTCAAAATTAAACACTTTTGCACCTCACAGGACTTTGTCAGAAGGGTGAAAAGGCAGCCGACTCAATTGGAAAAAATATTTGGAAATCACATATCTGATAAGGGTTTAATATCCAGGATATATAAAGAGATGTTAGAACTCAACAATAAAAAGACAAATGACCCAATTAAAAAATGGTCCAAAGACTTGAATAGACATTTCTCCGAAGAAGAAATACAAATGGCAAAAAAACACATGAAGAAATGCTCAACATCACTCATGATTAGGGAAATGCAGATCAAAACTACAATGAGATAGCATTTCACACCTATCAGAATGGCCACTATTAAAAAGACAGAGAACTACAAGTGTTGGAGAGGATGTGGAGAGATAGGAACACTTTTTCACTTTTGGTGGAATGCAGGATGATACAACCACTATGGAGGACTGTTTGGCAGTTCCTAAAGAAGTTGAATATAGACTTGCCATGTGACCCTGCAATACCACTACTGGGTATATACGCAGAAGAACTGAGAACAGTGACACGAACTGTTGGCGTTCAAGAACTGGGTCCGTGAAAACAGTGCCGCGAATGAGAAAGAAAGAATAAGACAAAGAGAAGAAGAACTGGGATCAGGGGACTCTCTGTCCGATATGGAGAGAAGAGCCCCGCCACCTCATAAAGTGTGGCTTTTATTTGGCTTTAGAACAAAGAAAATACATGTGAGCATGTGCAAGGGCAATAGATACTTGACAGTTACATTTTACTGAAATTAACAAGTCTTAAAGGTCAATGACTCAGCTCTTTTACATTTCTGCAATTCACAGGCAAGCTCAGGATGTTTCCCCACCCAGCTCCTGTTAGCATGAAACTCCAGAACTTGTTTATTACATTCCAAGGTGACCTTCTATCAGTAGTCATGGCCTTTAATTGAAACTCCATCATTTCCCCCTTTTTTATTAATTAAAGCTCATAGGAACCATTATATAAGCTGATACAAGGTGACCTCCTGTCACACTTGTCTTCTTCCATAGGCTCTTGTGACTGTGCCTGTCTTAGGTTGTCCTCCTCTGAGAATCTTACCCGTCATTGACTACCAGTGAAGCTTTTGAGCTCTTACATGGAAGGCAATTTCATTAATATTTTATGTTTCTTCAGGTTCCTTAAATGAATATTTTTTGTGCAGATATTTAGTATTACAATCAAGGGGTTATTAGGAGAATCTTTCTACTAAATAATGCAAAATTAGTTTTTCATGGCCAAATTATTTCTACTAAATAATGCAAAATTAGTTTTTCATGGCCAAATGCATCTATGTTAAGAAATATAGATGCATTTATCGGGTCTAATTACTCTAGCCTTGACAATACAAACAATTAAAACGCATATAACAATATTTCCAAATCCAATCCAAAATGATATTTGAACTATTTTTTGTTTCCACCAATGAAATGGCTGCACCAGTGGTTTCTTTCAATTTGTTTGATACATGCTCAATGCCTTCTTTTGCAATTCTAAAAGATACATTATGCTTATATCCAATCAAGTGATTTTTCACTTCCTCCCAATCATGTTCACTATTATTATAAGCCAAAAAAGTAATACAAATAGAACTTTCATTCCAATCATATTCAAGAGCTCTTAACAAGTTTAAATTATAAATTTGATTACCCAAATGTATAATAGTTGTTTCAAGATCATTCATAAGATTATTCAGTTCCATATCAATGTAAGACTGGCTATGCCAAATCTCACTTGCATTTTTATGCCAGTCCTTAACATATTGTTGATTCTGGACTCCTTGATGCAGGGCTGTGCCAGTGACCGCTGCAGCAGTTATGATGCAAATCAGTCCCAAAATTTCTGCTATTAAAAGTCCAATCATGGGAAGCGGCTGTGGCTCAATCAGTAGGGCTCCCGTTTACCATATGGGAGGCCCCGGGTTCGGTTCCTGGGGCCTCCTGGTGAAGGCAAGCCCGCCCGCACGGTGTGGTTAGCTGACCCAGCGAGCACAAGCAGCAAGGGGGGAATAAATGAATAAATAAATAAAATCTTAAAAAAAAAAAAAAAAAAGTCCAATCAGTCTTTTAGTTCTTTTTAAATAATGTTCGAGGAAATGCCACAGTAACTGGGATTCTTGAGACTGCTGCCAATGTCTGGTCATCTGAACCGGTAACCATAGTCCTTTTCTTCTTGCTATAAAAAGAGTTTGATTTTCCTGCAAATATGAATTCTTAAGACATGTAAATAAAGAGAAATTAATGTTCCTTTCACCAAAGGTTACTTTTCCCATGATAAAACTATAGGACACATAATGTAAGAAATTGAGTTGATTTTCTTTTTAAAATAGTAATATCAGTTTTGCTGCCTTGCCTTACAAAAATTGGACCAGTTCCCCAAAATAATTTTCATAAATAACTAAGTTTTGTTAAGTTTAGTGTCCCATGGTTATGGGATATATCTTCCTTGATTTTTCCAAATTATTGAGCTGTTTGTGAATGCTGTATTACTAAAATTCCAGAAATAATGATTACTGCCATTTGTGATTATGGTTGAATTATTAATGAACCAAGATATGGTTGTGTTTTTAATAGGTTTCGGCATCCCTATAAGGGCCCGATCCTTTACAATTCCATAGGAATCATTAAACAACACAACCTCTGTAAGCCCATGACAGATATGCCATTTGTCATTAAGTAGTCTGTTGTGAGATTGATTAAGATAAATTGGGTAAGACTCATCACTCTAAGTCAACAGCTCTAGAAAAGGTGAGTTGGTTATATATGCCCAATAAGTGTAATTATGATGCAGTATCTTACCTTAACCTAATACTTTACCTATAATTATTATTATTATTTATTTTTTTTTAAAGATTTTATTTATTTATTCATTTATCCCCCCCTTGCTGCTTATGCTCGCTGGGTCAGCTAACCACGCCGTGCGGGCGGGCTTTGCCTTCACCAAGAGGCCCCAGGAACCGAACCCGGGGCCTCCCATATGGTAAACGGGAGCCCTACTGATTGAGCCACAGCCGCTTCCCTTTACCTATAATTAATCCAATGTAAAACAATCATGTACACAGTTTAAGTCTTGGCAGCATCTTCAACTCTAGGCTTGATTCTTCGAGAGGGGATCCACTGCTCTTCTCCTGTTTCTGTAATGATAAGAGCAAAACCTCGGCCCAAAAATTTTACCTCTCCTTTTTCCCATTTATTGGTTGTTTCATTTTTCCAATATATTGGTTGTCCTCATTTTTCATTTTCATTCCTTTTTTTATTAACCTCCCAATGTCTTTCTGCTGCTGTGGTATTAGGAATTTGTTTTCTATTAAGAAAATTTAAGGTAAGCAATGCTTTAGATAGTTTGTCTTTAGCAGATTCTCCTCCATCTCCCCCTTTTTGTTTTTGCAACATTAATTTTAATAAGTGATTACTTTTTTTCTACTATTGCTTGTCCTTCGGGGTTATATGGAATTCCTGTAACATGTTTAATATTCCAGTCACCGCAAAATTTTTTGAAAGATTGACTAAGATAGGCAGGCCGATTATCAGTTTTTAGCTGTGCTGGCAGGCCCATTACTGCAAAACAATGTAATAAATGAGAATGTACATGTGAGGCCTTTTCACAAGCTTGAGCAGTTGCCCAAATAAAATTAGAATATGTATCCACTGTCACATGCACATACTGAAGGCAGCCAAAAGAGGGCACATGCGTGACATCCATTTGCCAAATTTCATTAGGATGTTCTCCACGGGGATTAGTTCCTGGAGAGAAAGTGGGGGCATTTATGGGCCCACAAGTAGGACATTGTCTAACAATCCTCTTACTTTCTTTTACTGTTAAGTGGGGATATTTATGACGTAAGCCAGAAACATTAGTATGTGTAAGTTTATGATAATCAGAAGTTTTTTTGTATCTTTGTTGGGTAGGAATATCCATTCTATTATGCCATCCTCTTGTCAAAGTATCCCAGTAGGGGAATGGCAAAATGGAAATATTAAAAGAGAAATTGGAAGATTTACATTTATCCTTGTTAGTTGGCTATTTTGCACTCTTTTTTCCAACCATTTTTTTTTTAAAGGAAAGATTTTTTGCCTTATTTTTAATAGAAGAATCATATCATAAACGATAGTAACTGAGTAACAAAATTATACTTATCAGTTACAGTTTTGTTTTGTTTTAGGCAACCTCTTATTTCTAGTAGAAAACAGGGAAAACCAAATATTTCATGCAAGCAATTTGGGCACACAAAACCTTCAGAAAGATTATTAAAGTTAAGATATATTCAAAGTAACAAATTTCACTTTTTCAGACAGAAGATAGGCATGTTGAACTAGCTCTACAGAGGAACATTTAAATATAAGGGAAAAGAAATGGGATGCCATGACAGTATTTTGACTTTTTAAAAAATAATCCATATTAGGATCAAAGTGGCCATAAAGGTTAAACATTTATCACTAAAGAGGGTACTACAATAAGATATATTTTCCATAACCTTTTTTTCACAAGGCCAATGAGGCTAAACTAGTTTTTTTTTTTTTTTTAAATAGGTCTTTTTACATTTGGCATATTCTAGAATTTCATTTTGTTATTTGGCTATCAGTTTTTCTAGACTGGGAGATACACAATTCTTCATCACAAAGCTACAGTCTTAAGTATTAATGCTTTCTTTATGTGTCTCTGAAACTGGTTGCATATGCCACGAAGTATAAAATTTTCCATTGTTAGAAGTACAAAGATCTCATTAGCAGTACAGTGCCTATAACCATTTTAACTTCTCTTTTGCTTCTGGGCTTAAAATGCAAGGACTATTTAAGTCAGGGTCTCCTGTTAGGGTATTGAAAAGATTAAGCATAAGTTGGAATTCCTAAAGTAGGCCGTACCCAATTAATATCACCCAGTAATTTCTGAAAATCATTTAAAGTATGTAAATTATCAGTTCGAAACTGGACCTTTTGTGGAGTTATGATATTTCTATTAATAGTATGACCTAAATATTGAAAAGGAAATATTGTTTTTGAATTTTTTTTTCTGCTATTTGCAACCCATGTTGAGGAAGAACTTCTTTAGCCAGCTGAAATAGTGGTTTCAGCTCAGAAGATTGCTTAGTGGCAAAAAGAATATCATCCATATAATGAATAATTATAGCCTTAGGAAAATGTTTTTGTAAAATTTGTAATGGAATGTGAACAAAGGATTGACATAATGTAGGACTGGTCATCATTCTCTGAGGTTAAACTTTCCACTGATATCGTTCAGTAGGAGCTGAATGATAATAGAAGGAATAGTAAATGCAAAATTTTCACTATCATTTGGATTAAGAGGAATAGTAAAAAAACAACCTTTTAAGTCAATAATAATAATATGCCAATTTGTGAGTATTTTGCTAATTCCTAAGGAAGGGGCCAGCCTCCCCAGGAAGGAACACAACACTCCTTGGGCAGTATATTTTAAGGTTTATGCATCAGCCCCTGGGAGAGTGGCCAGCTCCTCCATGGAGGAATACAACACCTTTTGAAATATACTTTATCTTTTAGAATTTGTTACAAAACATCCTTGATGTGCTTACTATTTTAGTTTCCATTTATTATTATTATTATTATATATAGCAGAGGTGGAGTAAATCAGACAAGTTAAAGCATCTGTCTTTTGATTTTTAGGCAGAGAGGTAGTTTTATAACACATATTATAATTTAAAATAATTAAAATTATGATTAATAACAGTATACTTTTATTTAATATTACACTGAAACATTATTAAATTTTCAGCAATTTTATACACCCTTAAAGTATTTATATGAACTTTTTATTCATATAACTTTAATTGTTATAAAATTAGAAAATTTCCCTCAATTGCACAACAGTCTCAAACACTTTACTCAACCTACATCACATGAACTTAACCACTTTCAGTATTCCACCCCCTTCCAGGCAACAGACTAAAACATTTGTAACAGTTTGAAACCAAAGGATTTTTTTGAGAGAGCAAGTTTAAACATCATGTTCCGCCAAAAGCAAGAAAACCTGTCTCTCCAAGGAAACTGTCAAGGCCAAAGCAGAAGAAGCTACTTTGATAAAACACTTTCCCCCTCTTGCACACTGATCACCCAGGAGAAAAACTCTGTGCAAACTTCCACCAAAACAGACCAATAACTTGAGAAACCCCGAGAAAGAACAAAACTCCAACCCTGTTTTAATAACTTAATTATTTTATCTTATGATAAAATTACTTTCTTTTCTTTAATAATAAAAGCACATTCTATATACCTTCTTTACTTAAGTTACCACAATGATTTTATAAACTGTTTTTAAACAAACTTCTGAAAACATACAATTAGCATCAACATTAAACAAACTTGTTAGAATAATGATTTAGTTTGTTTATATCTATTTTTATTATTTTAAATTAATACCCATATTTATTTATTAATAAGCACTTATTTAATGTTGGCCATTTGAATAGAGCTCTTTTAATAATTTTTATTCATTAATTTAATATTACCATCCGGAGGTATCAAAATATACACTGACACTGAACAAACAGACAGATACAATACAAGTTACAACACAACAATAGAAACATATATCTTTGATTTCACCGCTTTTGAGAATTTTTCTGGAAACTGTATTGCTAAGTTTTCTTACTTTTCCAGTGGTTTAATTTTATTAGCTTCTATCATCCCACAGCCTTATCATTATGTAAGCAGTAGGAGGTTTATAAAGTTGTTGTTGGAACTTAAGTGTTAACATCCACAGCTGGAGTTGAGGAGCAACAGAAATAAGACTAAACAAAGACCATACATGAAGGGGAATTATTTTTCCCTTTTGATAAACCCTTTTTAAAGCTTTCATCACTAACTTCCAATGTTTTAGGTTTAAAATATCCCGCCCTTGCGGCTGAAACCAATAACAACATTTCTGTACAAGAGAAAAAAGTTCCTCAAAAGCCGAGGATTTAATAGTTACACCGGTGCATTTTAATAAAGTTTTTAACACTCTAGAGTACTCTTCAAAGTTTGACTGCTGATTACCCATTACCCTGATGATTCCAAGGATGAAGCTTACCTTTTCTGTTTCCTTTTTCTTTTAAACCGCTCTCAGGAGCTCCTTGGTCCGCGCACTGACTGAAAGAAAAATTTCGTTTTCAGAGCCCCACGTTGGGCGCCATATGTTGGCGTTCAAGAACTGGGTCCATTGGGAAACGGCTGTGGCTCAATCAGTAGGGCTCCCGTTTACCATATGGGAGGCCCCGGGTTCGGTTCCCGGGGCCTCCTGGTGAAGGCAAGCCCGCCCGCACGGCGTGGTTAGCTGACCCAGCGAGCACAAGCAGCAAGGGGGGCATAAATGAATAAATAAATAAATAAAAAAAAAAAAAAAAAAAAAAGAACTGGGTCCATGAAAACAGTGCCGCGGATGAGAAAGAAAGAATAAGACAAAGAGAAGAAGAACTGGGATCAAGGGACTCTCTGTCCGATATGGAGAGAAGAGCCCAGCCACCTCATAAAGTGTGGCTTTTATTTGGCTTTAGAACAAAGAAAATACATGTGAGCATGTGCAAGGGCAATAGATACTTGACAGTTACATTTTACTGAAATTAACAAGTCTTAAAGGTCAATGACTCAGCTCTTTTACATTTCTGCAATTCACAGGCAAGCTCAGGATGTTTCCCCACCCAGCTCCTGTTAGCATGAAACTCCAGAACTTGTTTATTACATTCCAAGGTGACCTTCTATCAGTAGTCATGGCCTTTAATTGGAACTCCATCAACGAACAGACATCTGCACACCGATGTTCATAGCCACATTATTCACCATTGCCAAAAGTTGGAAACAACCCAGGTGTCCATCAACAGATGAATGGATAAACAAACTGTGGTCTATTCACACGATGGAATATTATGCAGCTGTAAGAAGAAATGAAGTCATAAAGCATATGGCAACATGGATGAACCTGGAGGACACTATGTTGAGTGAAGCAAGCCAGACACAAAAAGACAAATGTTGTATGAATGCATTACTATGAACCAAATATATTGTGTAATATATTGTTTGATTCACACACACAAAAAAAAAACCAAAAAAAAAACAAACGAAAAACAAAACAACAACGAAAAAATTTACATGTATCCATTACATTTAATTGAGAAATGTATATATTTATTCATCTGTGTTTACTTTTTAGTTTTTAACTATTTATGTTTTCAATTATTAAATGTACAAAATAAAGTTAAAAAAAAAAGTAAATAAAGGGAAGCGGAAAAAAAAAAAAAAGAAGAAAGAGCTAAAATCAATGACCGAACTACACATATTCAAAGAATATTCAAAGAACCGCTACTATTCCCAAAGCAAGCAGAAAGAATGAAATAACAAAGATAAGAGCAGAAATAAATGAAATTGAAAACAACAACAAAAAACAATAGAGAGAATTAAAAAAAAACAAAAGTTGATTCTTCGAGAAGGTTAACAAAATTAACAAACCCTTACCTAGACTGACAAAGAAAAAAAGGGAAAAAATGCAAATAAATAATCTCATTGACTGCCACAGTAAATATTACCTCAAATAGTGGGGCTCCTGAGGGCTCTGGATACATCCAAACACTATAGGCAGTGTTGACAGCTCAGGAATTTGGTGCCCTGCCAGTGGGCCCTACTTTGGAATTTATGCTCCCCAGTGTGACAGAGCTGGACTCAGTTGTGCTTTCCCTACACGTGGCTCTTCTGTCTCTTATCTTTGACCCTATAGTTAGTATTAGAGTTGATAGGTTTATGTCCAAAGACGTAAATCTTTGAGCTTTCCATGTGCCTTTTGGGCCCTGAATCTCAACAGAGTTGCAACGCCTAATCTCCAGTTCACTGGACTCACCCAGGACAATTAACAAGGAAATAGTGATGGACAACGACCATCCCAAGGAACAGAGAGAGTCTACAACTGCAAGCAAGATAGTACCATCCATCTGCCCCATGGGATCTAAACCCCCTCTCAATTAGAGGCAGAGTGGGCATCACCATCCCAGAATCCTCAGGATTGGGGAAGGAATGATGGACTAGAGTAGACTTACAGTTATTCTTCTATAGACTTATTGTTATTCTAGCAATGGAAGAATTTTTATCATTGATGTGGAGGCAGTGGCCACCGGAAGTTCTAAGGGGAGGGAGAGAGGAAAAATAAGTGTAATATGGGGGGCATTTTCAGGACTTTGGAATTGTCCTGAATGAAGTTGCAATGACAGATAGAGGCCATTATATATCTTGTGATAACTTACAAAATTGTGCAGGTGAGAGCTTAAACTATAATGTAAACTATAATCCACTTAGTGGCAATGCTCCAATATGTGTTCACCAATTGTAACAAACGTACCACACTAATGAAGAATGCTGTTAATGTGGGAAAGTGTGAGAGGGGTAGGGAGTGGGGCATATGGGAATCCCCTACATTTTATGTATTATTTATGTAATCTAAGTATCTTTAAAAAAATTAAAATTAAATCAGAAATGAAAACACAGACATTACTACTGACTCCACAGAAATAAAACAGATCATAAGTGAATACTATGAACAACTGTACTCCAACAAACTAGACAATGTAGATGAATTGGAAAAATTGCTAGGAACATACAAAAAATCTACACTGAACCTACAAGAAATAGAAGGCCTCAAAAAACCAATCACAAGTAAAGAGATTGAAACAGTCATCAAACAACTCCCCAAAATGAAAAGCTCAGGACCAGATCGCTTCACAGTTTAATTCTACCAAGCATTCAGAGAAGATTTAAAACAAATTTTACTCAAACTCTTCAAAAATTGAACAGGAAGGAACACTAACAAACTCATTCTATGAAGGCAATATCACCCTATTACCAAAGCCAGATAAATTATTATGAAAAAAGAAAATTAGAAACCCATTTCCCCAATGAATATAGATGCAAAAATCCTCAACAAAATACTCACTAATCAAATCCAACAACACATTGTAAGAACTATTCATCATGATCAAGTGGCTTTTATACCAGGCACACAAGGGTGGTT
Source organism: Tolypeutes matacus (assembly GCA_026826555.1). NCBI lineage: Eukaryota > Metazoa > Chordata > Mammalia > Cingulata > Chlamyphoridae > Tolypeutes > Tolypeutes matacus. The sequence continues at coordinate 1,791,986 of JAKSZT010054497.1, read as the reverse complement.
CAACACAAGAAAATCAATCAGCATAATACAATACATTAATAAATCAAAGAAGAAAAATCATATGAGCATCTCAATTGATGTAGGAAAGGCATTTGACAAAATGCAGCATTCTTTCTTGATAAAAATACTCCAAAGATAGGTATTGAAGGAAACTTTTTCAACATGATAAAGGGCATATATGAAAAACCCACAGCTAACATTGTACTCAATGCTGAAAGACAGAAAGCTTTCCTGTTGAGATCACGAACAAGACAAAGATGCCAACTGTCACCACTGTTGTTTAGTATAGTGCTAGAGGTTCTAGCTAGAGCAATCAGGCAAGAAAAATAAATAAGAGGCATCTATATTGGAAAGGAAGAATTAAAACTTTCACTATTCACAAATAATATGATCTTATACCTAGAAAGTCCCGAAAAATCACAACAAAGCTACTAGAGCTAATAAACTAGTTCAGCAGAATGGCAGGATACAAGATTAGTATACAAAAATCAGTAGTGTTTCTATATACTAATAATGAGAAATCTGAGGACGAAGTCAGGAAAAAAATCCATTTGCAATAGCAACTAAAAGAATCAAATATGTAGGAATAAACATAACCAAGGATGCAAAGGACCTGTATTCAGGAATCTATAATGCATTGATAAAAGAAATCAAAGAAGACCTAAATAAATGGAAGAGTATTCTTTGTTCATAGATTGGAAGACTAAATATCGTTAAGATGTCAATTCTATCCAAACTGATATACAGATTCAATGCAATCCCAATAAAAATTCCAACAGCCTTTTTAAAAGAAATGGAAAACCCAATTATCAAATTTATTTGGAAGGGTAAGGGCCCCTGAATAGCCAGAAACATCTTAAAAAGAAGAACAAAGTTGGAGAACTCTCACTTCCAGATTTTAAATTACCTAGCTACAGTGGTAAAAACAGCATGGTACTGGCATAAAGATAGACATATAGCCCATAGGAACCAAATTCATGGTTCAGAAACAGACCCTTACATCTATGGTAAAGTGATTTTTTTTTTTTTTTTGTACAAAAACCACATATTATTCCCTACCCCCCTCCCCTCACAAAATTGGGTGGCTGTATTACAGGAATGAAACCGGATGATAGATATGAAAACAAAAAGTCACCACTTGGTCTGAAACATAACAATGTTAAGAATTCAGGTATTCTGTAAGATTATTACCAGCATAGTAAGAATATTTCCACCTGGATCTTTTTAAATTTGAAAGTGATCACATTAAAAACCTGAGGTTACAAGGGACCACAGTCTGAACCAGAATTCCATTTTCCTTCTAAGACCCCAGGGGAAAGGTATTTGGAATGAGTTTCCTTTGGGAGAAATTGACGGGAAGTAGGAAAAACCCTGGCCATTCTCAAAAGGCACTGGGGTCTCTCTGGAGGCAACTGCATTGGAACTAAACTCCAGTAGGGACAAGATCATGGCCACCCCAAGAGTCCAGAATGCATACACAAAGGAATAAGGTCTGCTTGGTTCCCAGTACTCTGATGGTGCGACCAGGACCACCTGGTTAGAGGTAACACCAGAGGGTTTGAAAGGCAAATCTCAATTGTGGTTTTGTGTGTGTGTGTGTGTTTCTTTCTTTCTTTTTCTTTCTGATATTAAGGAAAAAATTTCTAAGGTGTTTCAGAAACACCTCCCTACACCCTCTCCTAAGTAAAGCTTTATAGAATACATATTTTTTAAAAATTCCAGAAGATGTTGTTCTACCTTGCATTCTAAATAATGAAATTGCCAATTGAGAATGTGAAGTGAATAGGCCAGATGCTCTGGAAACAAAGCTCTACAAAAAGTACCCTCTCCCCACCCACGGAAAGAGAGAGAGAAGGAAGGACAAGAAGAGAAAACCAAGAACTCTCAAGTCACTCATCAGCAGGGCTAGAAATGGGCTCAAATTAAGGCATTTTTGTGGCTATTCTTCTGGAATGACATTTCACTCTTCCAGCCCTAGCACTCAAACATCAAAGCATGAAGCCCTGAATGCCAGGTGAGTTCCTTGGTACTCTTAGCATCTCTTTGACGACCCTTGTGGCCGATGGAATGTGTTCTCAGAAAGGGAAGGGAGAAGGTACTAGAGGCCATTGGTCCTGCTCTACTTCTCCAATCCCACCCCAAACCTAAAGTACCGCTTCACTAAATTCTGCTCACCCTGGCTACTGCAAGAGGTAGTTAAGGGACTTGTACCCCCGAGCCATGCTAACCAAGTTCCACAAGCTAAAATGTTTAATACTATCTACTACTTACTTTTTTTTTCTTTTTCTTTTTAAGGGTTTTGTAAAGAGGGAGACAAAAGAATGCATACAAAGCAGTGACTAGTAGGCTAGATACACTGGGTGGCCACTGCCCTAACCCCCTAAAACTTTCCTGGCTAGTCTAGGAGGACCAAGTAATGGCTTCCCAAATTCCAACCCTTAAAGCTCATACTGCTCTTAGGAAAACAAAATACCCACCCCTAATCCAACAAATCATCTGCATAGAAAACCAAAACTGGGAGGGCCTGGGGAATGAGTGGGTTTGTTCTAATGCTTGTGCTTTCCCCAACCACATACTAAAGTGGTAATGTTCTGCCTGGCAGGGTGGAGGCCCTCACAGTCCTCAGTAGGGAGTAGAATCAATGGGGCCCCCTTCCCCACCTCTTTTAATTTTGGTGCATCTTTGTGTGGCCAAAGTCTCTTGAGACTTCAATGGTAAAGTGATTTTTGACAAGGTTGTCAAACCCACCCAGAACAGTATATTTAACAAATGGTGTTGGGAGAAATGGATATCCATATCCAAAAGAATTAAAAAGGACCCCTATCTAACACCTTATACAAAAATTAACTCAGAATGGATCAAAGACCTAAATATAAAAGCTAGAACTATAAAACTCCTAGAAGAATGTGTAAGGAAACATCTTCAAGACCTGGTGATAAGTGGTGGTTCCTTAAACCTTACACAGAAAGCATGATCAATGAAAGAAAAAATGGATAAATGGGACCTCCTCAAACTTAAACACTTTTTGCATCAAAGGACTCTGTCAAGAAGGTGAAAAGGCAGCCCATTCAATGGGAGAAAATATTTAGAAACCACATATCTGATAAGGGTTTGATTTCCATACTCCATAAAGAGATCATGCAGCTCAACAATAAAGGAGCAAGCAAGCAATCTAATTTTAAAATGTGCAAAAGACTTAAATAGACATTTTTCCAAAGAGGAAATACAAATGGTAAAAAAAGCACATGAAAAAATGTTCAGTATCACTAGCTATTAGGGAAATGCAAATCAAAACTACAATGAGGTACCATCTCACACCTCATATAATGGCCATTATTTTTTTTAAAAAAAACAGAAAACAACAAGTGCTGGAGAGGATTGGTGAAATAGGAACACACCTTCACTATTGGTGGAAATGTATAATGGTGCAGCCTCTGTTGAAGACAGTTTGGCGGTTCCTCAGGAGGCTAAATATAGAAATTCCATATGATCTGACAATCCCTCTACTAGAAATATATCCAGAAGGACTGAATACTGTGACATATTGAAGTTCATAGAGGTGCTCTTCACAGTTGCCAGAAGATGGAAACACCCAAGTGTCCATCAACTGGTGAATGGATAAGCAAAATGTGGTATATACATACGGTGGAATACTATGCTGCTGTAAGAAGAAATGAAATTGGGACACCATATGATTACATTCATGAACCTTGAGGACGTTATGCTAAGTGTAATAAGCCAGACAGAAAAGGACAAATATTGTATGGTATCACTAATATGAACTAAATACGAAGAATAAACACATGGAGTTAAAATCTAGAGTATAAGTTACTATGAGATAGGATGAGGGCTGAGAATGGGTATTGATGCTTAATGTATGTAGAATTTTTAATTAGCTTTTAATTAGTAAAAGTGTGGAAATGGATAGAATTGATGGTAACACATTATAGTGAGTATCACTAACACGGCTGGCTTATAAATTAGATTTTGGCTGACAGGAGGTAGTCTCATGATGTAAATGTCAATTGAAAGAAGCTAGAGAACAATCTAGGGACTGAATAACACAGTGAACCCGGTGGTGGATGAGGATTATGGTTAATAGTACAAATACAAGAATGTTCTTCTACGAACTAGAACAAATGTAAGTAATTAATACAAGATGGTAAGAATATGGTGATGCATGGGAAAATACAATTAAGGTCACTTATGGACTATAGTTAACAGCAATATTGTAATATTCTTGCATTAATGCCAAACAAGGTACTATGTCAACACTAAAGGTCAATAATAGGGGGATATGGGACTTTTTCTTTTGGACTAAGGAAACATTAAAAAATTTACAGAGGCAATGACTGTACAACTCTGTGATGAAAGTGAGAGCCACTGAGTGTACACTTTGGATAGATTGTACAAAGCACGGGACTGTATAACACAGTGAACCATGTGGTGGAAGATGGACTGTAGTTAACAATACAAATATGAGAGTGTTCTCTCATGAACTATAACAAATGTAAAATACGAATACATAGTGTTAATAATGGGGGCGGGTATGGAAAAAAATACCAAATATACGCTATGGACCATAGTTAGTGGTAATAGTCTGATGATGTTCTTTTCCTTTTCCTTTCTGAATGGGATGCAGCCCGATTCATGAATCACTCAGTAAAGCTGGGTGATCTTTTTAAAAAAAATCAGTTATGGGAGGATCATTCCTTGGGATTTAGGCCAACCAGCTGTCCTGAACTGCCCTAATTAAAATGTAACTGGAAAACACAGCTGAAGCAAATCTTTCTTTAGAGCTTTTCTTGGAGCTATGAACAGACTCGCTTGAGCATTCTCTGATTTGGGGCACCTTTTTGGCATTATATAATGTATCTTAAATCTTGCCTAGTCCTGCTCTGCCCCCATTACACATATCGGGTTGATTGCCTGCTACTCTAATGGATATTTCCTGCCTTCTTCTAGATTCTGACTTAACCTGTGCCAATATCATAAACCATACTGATGTCCCCAGCATGTCCTTTTATCTGATTCATTTCTGTCAAGGCTCTTCACTCCTTCCAGATTGATTGACTAGGAGAATTATGGTGTCAATGACAAAGAAAGTGAAATAGGGGTGGAGGAAGAAATGATTCAAAGGTGAGTTTATTTTCAGACACGTTAAGTAGTGGTGGGACACCCCAATAGAAACCTCCAACAATACAACAATAGTGGGTCTGAGTACAGTACAAGGCCAAGCTTGAAATATTTATTTGGGTGACAGATTGGTGACTCTATTAACTTATTTCTTGGGCTGGCACAATTTGTATTTGTTTTTTATTTTAATTGTTTTCCATTATTTAAAGCTGAGAAATTTAACCACAAATCCTAGATTTATGGCTTCTCTTGAAAACTATAGAGAGATCGACCACATTGAGCTCAAATTCCAAAATGTCAACAGCAGGATAGGACTAAATAGCTGCATTACTGGCTCTCCAATTCATTACAGTCCTTGCCACTCACTCCAAACTGTTTTACTGACACTGAGGCTAAGTGTGGGATGTTTGAAGTAGAGTAAGCTGTGGTTTTCCTTAGAGTAGAGAAATATTTCCTTATATTGAGTCATTTATGTCGACCACCTGGTCTCCATGAGCATTTGCTTGTATGACTTCATGGCCTATGACTGGTGAACCTTGGGAAAGCCCAGTTAGGAGACTGGAAGAGGAAGAAGATTGTTTGAAGAAGAAGATCAAGAAAGAAAATTTATATAGGTGAGATTGTAAAGAGGAGGACGCTGAAGTAACTAATGGTGAAGGGTTCTTGAGGAGGAAAAAGTAATGGGATAAGAACATGAGTGGAACAATTTGCCTTGGAAAAGAGGAAGGAAGTTCCCAGGATAAGTAGAGACAGGGACTCTTAGTTCAAAAGAGGCCCAGGCTACCATCATTATTTTTGGTATATTAAAACAGATAATGAAGACATGTCAAAACAGGGTTTAAATATTATGAGATATTTTAAATATTTCTGTGTAACATATTGACATTTCTAACACCATCACAACCCGTACATAATGTAATATAATAAAATGTATTCATAAAATAAAAATTTGAAAATGTAATCAATAATGTATTCTATGTCCTATGATCCAATACGAGGATGCAATTTTTTTTTAAATTTATTTATTTCTTATTGTGGGTAAAAATCAAAACTCTCACAATACACACCAATATTTGTAAAATGATATATAAATATATATGCATATATGTGCATTTGCTTACAAAAATGTTATTTATATATATATAAATATATTTTAAGAGGTGCTTAGATTACCTAAAATATTACATGGAACTCACTGGGATTCCCATGTTGCCCACCTCCCACACCTCCCACCACATCCCACACAAACATCTCCCACAAGTGTGGCCCACCACCCTCAATGGATGCAATTTTAAAGTTGTCTGATGAATGGCATTTTCTTCATTCTTGTCAGTTTATGTCTGGAACTGAATGTACAACCTTATCTAAGAAAACATAAAAAGTCTAAATAGAGCCCTTCGAGAATGTGAGAGTTGGTGTGATGGTTAGGCTAATGTGTCAACTCAGCCAGGTAATTGTGTCCAGGTGTTTGTTCCAGCAAGCACTGGGCTAATTATAATACAAGAGCATTTATGGACTTCAATCACCACTGAGTTTACTGCGTGGATGGCTGATTACATCTGCATCATCTGCATCATCAATGGGTGGCGCTTTTATCCAATCAGTTGAAAGCCTTAAAAGGGAAAGTGATTTCAACATTCAGGGAGAATTTCCCAGCTCGTCGTTGGACAGCCAGCTTCTCCCAGAAACTCATCAAGGACCTTTCATCGGACTTTCATCGGAGCCCCTGGTTTGCAGCCTGCCTGCAGAACCTGGACTTGTGCATCCCCACAGTTGCGTGAGAGACTTTTTAAAAATCTCATATTATTGACAGATATCTCCTGTTGATTCTGTTTCCCGAGAGAACCCTGACTAATACAGCATGGTATCGGAAGTGGTTCTTGAGGAACAGAGTCTTAAACGTGGAATGTCTGAGGTGGTTCTAGAAGTTTTATAATTGGCTCTCTACTCTAATTGGACTCAGGGGTATTAATAACCCCCTTTCCAAAAATGAAGAGGTTGCTAACAGTCCATGGCGTGAGCTGGCAATAGAGACACACAAAATAGCATCACTGGATTCCCCTACTTCCATGCTCATAAGAAGCAAGGATCTGGGTGAGAGTGTTTTCAACACCTTAGCAGAATTTTGTGGAGTCAAAAAGTATAATGAGGAGGAGGGCCAAGATGGCGTTAGTGTAGGAGGGCACACACTGCAAGCTCCCAGAGCAAGGCAGATTGTGGACGGGGTCCTGCCTGGGGGTCTGTGCTGTGCACACGTGGAGTGAGACGCTTGGGACATCTATCTGCGCGGATCGGCGGCGTGGACCGAACGGTGGAGATTCGTGAGTTTTGAGGCTGCCGGTGGAGGTTGGCACAGGCGGCTGAGCCTCGCGGTTACGGAAAAAAAAAATAAAACGGCCATTTGGAGCCGTGGGCGGGGCGAAAAAGTTTTATTTTCTGGGGATCTGGCTGCCTGGCGCCCCTTGGACCTTGTGTGAACAGAGCAAACAAGCTAATCAGCACCTGGTGAACCGGAGGGGGGACTTTGGTCGGGAAACGCAGCTGATTTCCCTAGCCACCCAGGGATAAGAACCGGGCCGCTGCGGAGCCAGGAGGAAGGGACACTTCCCAAAAAAGGGAGGGTTCTGTTGGAAGACAGGGAAGGGTATTTTATATTTTTAGACATCGATCTGGCTGCCTGCACCGCCCCATAGCTTTGGGGAGCAGATAAGCTGACCTGAAGCAGCATTAGGCTGAGAGCAGACGCGAATCTGCACTCAAACTGATTTACTGAGCAGCCCGGTGACGCTGGAGCTCGGCGCCAGAAGGGGTGGAATCCGCCTTCTTTAGCACTCCTCAGTGACTTCAGAGCTTCAGCTAACCTGGGGAGTCCGGAAAGTGGGATGTGCTTG
>JAKSZT010054497.1:1685424-1723959 GCA_026826555.1 Tolypeutes matacus | reverse complement strand
ACAATCTCTTTGATTTCAACTGTATTGTCTTCCATATCACTAATTCTTTCCTCTGCCTGTTCAAATCTGCTGCCATGTGAGTCCAGCGTCTTTTTCATTTCTTGACTTGTGCCTTTGTTCACCATCATATCCATTACCTTTTTAGGTGTGTTAGCTATTTTTTCAGTATGTTCTCCCAGTGTCTTCTTTATATCCTTAATCTCTTCCTTCAGTTCTTTAAGTTGGTCCATGATATTTGTTTGGATAGCTTTGATTAGTTGTTCGATGTACTGCATTGCTTCCTGGTTTTTATTTTGTGCATTGGACTGGTCCATGTTTTCCAGTTTCTCAGAGTCATTTGTACTTTTCTTTTGCCCTCTGGTCATCAAATTATCTTGATGGGTTTGTTCAGTTGATTAGCTTTTCTCTATGCTCTAGAATTTTATTTAGCTGTTGGTTCTGCGTGTGAGTTAAGTTTTCTCTTGACAGTTTTTTTTCTTATTTTATTTCCTTGCTTATTTCTATGTTCCCTTGAAGGCAAATGGTTAGGGCCAGAGGAATCAAAAGATGTAAGGAAGGCAGAAGGATAATAGAAATATTGATAAAAGTTAGAAGAGGGGCAAAATGAGACTTAATGAGATGAATATTTAACTTGTGTAGGCAGTGTAGAGTACTAGGAAAAAATATGGAGTTCCTTCAATGGACTGGGAAAACAAATGGAGGAATATATATATATAGTGATTTAGAAGGCTAGAATTATGAGGAGGGAGAGAAATAGTAGAGAAAGGTCTGAAAAGAAAAAGTTAATACTAATAAAAAAAGAAGAAGAAGAAGAAGAAGAAAACAAAATAGATGGGATAGAAATTGACACCCTTAAGTTGTGGGCCTATGAAAAAATGTTGTCTCTAAGAGCCACAACAGAAAACAGAAGGCAGAAAGATGCAGGAAGGATAAGCAATAGTTTGTAATACAGAATCAATATATACAGCGAGTGGGAAATTACTGAATAAGAAGCCCAGCAAAGAAGCGACCAGCTGGCAGCACCTATTTAAAAAAAAAAAATAGAAGGAAAAAGGAAGGGGGGAGGAAACGGGAATAATAGCAATAGACCAGAAAGTAACAGAGAGAAACCAAAGATCCACACAGGCAAGCAGTCAAACAGAGCTAAGGGGGGTCAATGATTCCCCTAGGGTCCACGTGGATCCTTCCTGCCTACTTGTGTTTATCAATGAATTTCCCCACAGGGTTCTATATGCAGGTCCTGAAGCAGCTTTTAGCTATTAAACTAAATTAAAAAGAATTTATTTTTCATTTGTTGAGGTGACCTCACTTTTTTTTTTTTTTTTTTTTTTAGCCAAATGCAGTACCCAGAATAATTCCTCTTCTAGACCAACCCCCTTACGGAAGGGACCCTAGCTGGGCCCGTGGAAATTAATCAAGCACATCCCACTTTCCGGACTCCCCAGGTTAGCTGAAGCTCTGATGTTAGTCAGTGAGGAGTGCTAAAGAAGGCGGATTCCGCCCCTTCTGGCGCCGAGCTCCAACGTCACCGGGCTGCTCAGTAAATCAGTTTGAGTGCAGATTCGCATCTGCTCTCAGCCTGATGCTGCTTCAGGTCAGCTTATCTGCTCCCCAAAGCTATGGGGCGGTGCAGGCAGCCAGATCGATGTCTAAAAATATAAAATACCCTTCCCTGTCTTCCAACCGAACCCTCCCTTTTTTGGGAAGTGTCCCTTCCTCCTGGCTCCGCAGCGGCCCGGTTCTTATCCCTGGGTGGCTAGGGAAATCAGCTGCGTTTCCCGACCAAAATCCCCCCTCCGGTTCACTGGGTGCTGATTAGCTCGTTTGCTCTGTTCACACAAGGTCCAAGGGGCGCCAGGCAGCCAGATCCCCAGAAAATAAAACTTTTTCGCCCCGCCCACGGCTCCAAATGGCCGTTTTATTTTTTTTTCCCTAACCGCGGGGCTCAGCCGCCTGTGCCAACCTCCACCGGCAGCCTCAAAACTCACGAATCTCCACCGTTCGGTCCACGCCGCCGATCCGCCCAGATAGATGTCCCAAGCGTCTCACTCCACGCGTGCACAGCACAGACCCCCGGGCAGGACCCCGTCCACAATCCGCTTTGCTCTGGGAGCTTGCAGTGTGCGTCCTCCTATACTAACGCCATCTTGGCCCCTCTCCCCCCTCAGTCTGTCTTTTGATTGGAGAGTTTAATCCATTAACATTCAATGTTATTACTGTAAAGACAGTACTTAATTCAACCATTTTATCCTTTGGGTTTCCTATGTCATATCTTATTTTTGTCTGTCTTTTTACCCTTTTAGTTACCCTTACTGATATTTTTCATTTCTATACTCTCCTTCAAGCCTCTCTCTCCTATATTTTCCTTTCAGGCCACAGAACTCCCTTTAGTATTTCTTGTAGGGCTGGCCTTTTGTTTACAAACTCTCAGTTTCTGTTTATCCCAAGGTTTGGAGATGATAATAGTTCAACATTAAACAAAGGGTAACTATATTATTATGTTCCTTGATACTGTGTCAGACACTTAATAAGTAAAACAATTTTTTTAAAGGCTGGGTACACAGAATTGAATTGATATACATTATCTCATTGAAACCTCATAATTACCCCAAAGGCAAGGATTATTGTACCTAGTTTATAGATGTGGAAATTGAGGCTTAGAAATATTTAGTAAATTGCCTAAGACCACTTTCTAAGATTTCAACTCAGATAGCTCTGACTTTGAGGCTTGTGCAAACTTTCCTCTAGTGCTTCACTAATAATCAGAGTCATAATACAGCATCACTGAGATACCCTTCTGGTTTTTTGTTGTTATTGTTGTTGTTTGCCTATCAACATTGGAAATGATTAAAATCCTGATACTATCAGCCCATGTCATACAGCAACTAAACATTTACTCCATTTAGGGGAATGGCTCCATGCTAGTGTCCTGGTGACATTGCAAGTATACACTAGGCCTCATAGGCAAGGGTTGAACTGCAGCTGAGTATTAGCAGAGCACCTTGTGATCCACTGAGAACAGCAGAGGATGGGAGGCTTGTGAGGAGCTGCTATGAGGCCATCTCCACTTGCCTCCTTACTTACCAAGGAAGCTGTCATGAGTCAGTTTCTGATTGTTTCCTGAGTTCTGATAAGACATGAGGCATTCCATCTCACTCCAATGGGGTACAATTGCAGGCAATAAAACTGCTTAGTTACTGCATCACATTGCCCAACCCCCTCAGCAATAGGGTGCCCCTTGCCTCAGTTTGCATTGTCATCTGGCCCCCTTTGTTTTGGTTTTGTCTTTTTGGTGTGTAGGACTAGGACCACTGGTAGCTGGCACCTGTGGCTACTATTTCCTTCATTGCCTATATAAGTTATATATATTCCACTGCTTATATAAGTAATAAACTGTCTAAATCTGAAAAGGCTTGTCATCAGGTTTTGGCCTTGCCTTGCTTTGTCCTACCTACTCTGTAGGTAGAAGGGTCTATTGTTTCAACTTTCCTTAAGAGCCTATGACAAATACAATCATATTCTTTACGCAAACAGTTTCATTTATAGTTTATTGGATCTTCATAATAACCCCGAAAAGAAGGTAATGCAGATAAGGAACATAAGACTTGTAAGGGTTAATCAAATTTCTCAAAGTCACAGTAAGCAGCTGAGATTGGGCTAATCTTTGATGTGATTCCTAGTTCAGTGCTCTGTGAACCTAATTTTGTGCATTTACAACATATGTTACTAATGTCAAATTTGCTATACTTAGTTGACACATAATAAAAGAACTTAAATGCTCCACTGGAACAGAAGCACATCTCTGGTGTGGCAGCGAGGAGTGCTGAGTTAATCTTATAATACTCCTCTGCATAGTTTGGCTCATGTTTCCCTAAGTGCATTACCATACACTTTCCCAAGCCTATGGTTCAGCAAGGTTCATTTTCCACTTTCCACTTCCTTGCCCACTCATTAAATGTTTCTATAGTATTTTATTGCTGACTTAGCATTTTCTAAGTGTATTTTTACAATGAACTTTTTTTTTGTAATCAGAAAAAAAGGAAATCTATTTCCATTGTGAAAATCTTAAAATGATAAGAATTATTTTGGATGGAAAAATGTCATTGGCTTTTTAAAACTCTCAGTAATTTAGAGATTGCAAAATGTTGGCCAGAGGATTTTTAAAAATTGAATTAGTTGCCAGTATTAAACATTTGGGGAATAAAACATAAATCCAGATTTCCAGTTTCTCTTGAATAATCAGAACATCTGGCCAGCCTATCACAGTCCCACATGGCAATCAGTGACTATAGCTAAGAGATAGCTGCTGTCTTTAGTTGGGACACTTTCTCTCCAGTCAGCCATAGCCTCCTTTTGGTGGCCAGCTCCCATGTGTGATGCTGCCTACCCCAATAAATATTGATTGTATAATTTTACACAAGCCCCTTTACCTTCTTCATCTCATTTGCTGTCTAATCTCCCTCCCCTATTGTGGAACAGAGAAGGCACCTCATCTTCAATTGTGTGTGTGTGAAGACAGCAGCTGTGGAAGCCTGTCTAAGAGAGAGTGCCAAGGGTCAGGTGGGGAAGGTATGCCCAAACATGTCACATTCCAAAACAAGGGGAAGTTGAGGTCCGTAGCCAAAGTACAGAGCCAGGGTAGATGAGAACAAGGAAAAGTAGGTCAAAATAGGAAAGCAAGAGACCTCCTTAGCAAACAACAGAGGAAAGTGCTATTACATCCTCCCAGCAGCATGCTGCATAATGGCCTGATCCATTTAAAGGGCTGAGGATGGAATAGATACTAGTAAACCAGTCAGAAATAAGATTCCACTTCAAATATCATTTTGCTCTCCCCAACAATGTAATGTTTGCTTAAGTACTAATGACATCATTTTAATCAAAATCTTGAATAGATAATACAGTTACATCAGGGATTCTTAATAAGGGGTCCATGAGCTTGAATTGAAATTCAAAAAAACATTATTCTTGTGGGGACGTGTTGGTGCGGATGTGATACATTTATTAAATAATACACAGTATAGTGTGGACTTAGTAAGGGTCCATGGAACAAAAAAGGTTAAGAACCCCTGATTTACATGATCTCAAAGTCAAAATTATATGAAATATAAATATATATATGTTTTGCTTTCACCCCGCCTTCTCTACACCGTATTCCCTTGCCCTCTATAACAGCATATATGGCTAGCGACTACTATATTAGGCAGACAATCTTAGAATTTCTTGTTTATCCTTCCAGTGTTTCTCCATACAAATAAAATCAAATAAATGTTAGTTTCTATTCCAGATTCCAACCACTATCCTGTAATGGAAATAAAACTCATCAGTCTTTGTGTGACAGTTTGACGCTGGATGGATCCCAGAAAATCATGTCCTTAGGCCAATCCATTCCTGTGGGTGTGGGACCCTTTGATTGGATTAGATTCACCTGGGGGGCCTTACTTCAGTGAGGCATGACCCAGGGTGGGCCTTGGTCCTCTTGCTGGAGTCCTTTATAAATGGAGGACTGAAAGCAAAGACACACAGAAAAAAGTGGCAGAAAGAGAGAAACCCTGAGAGGCCGAGAGAAGGGTCCCAGAGGCCAGAGGCTGGAATCAGCAGAGCACAGAGGCACAGAAAGAGGCCCCCAAAAGGCTGAGACAGAGACCTGGAGGAAAGGGGAAGAGATGAGCCATGTGCCTGATTGCCCACAGCTGAGCTCGAGGAGAAAGTAAGCCTGGAAGGGAAGGCAGAGATTGTGCCTTACCACATGGAAGAAGTCCAGGATCACCAGCAGCTGGCCTTCAGTGAGACAGCATCTCTGATGATGCCCTGGTTTGGACATTTTCACAACCTCAAAACTGTAAGCTTTTAACCTAATAAATTCCCATTGTAAAAACCAACCTTTTTCTGACATATTGCTCCCAGCAGCTTTTAGCAAACTAAAACACTTTACTTTCCAGGATTCTTTCAAAATCAAGTTTTATGGATGTACAACACCTGGCTGTCTGACAATTTATCAGCACAGTGGCTGTGGGTGACAATAAGTCATACATTTTGGCTAAAAGTTCCCACCTTTGAGATGTGTGATTTTGAGCAACTTACTTAGCCTCTCTGGGTCTCAGTTTCTTCACCCTATCTCAAAGGGTGTTGTGAGGATTAAATGCAATATATGCATGCATGCACACGTGCTTGTGTGTGTGTTTGTGTGTGTGTGTATTAGAACAGTGCCTAGTACATAGAAAGTCATGTATAAGTGCTATTTATGGTAGGCAGAATAATGGTCCCCAAATACGTCCATGTCCTAATTCCCAGAACCTGTGAATATGTAATGTTACATGGCAAAGGGAGGTTATATTTGCTAATCATCTGACTTAAAGATATGGAGATCATCCTGGATTATCCTGGTAGGCCCAATGTAATAACAGAGGTCCTTAAAGGTGGGAGCAAGAGGCAGAAGAAGAGTCAGTGTCAAAGTAATACAATGTGAGAAAGACTCAACTGGCCATTGTTGATTTTAAAGATGGAATGGGACCACAAGCCAAGGAATGTGTGTAGCCTCTAGAAGCTAGAAAAGGCAAGGAAATGGATTTTCCTCTACAGCTTCCAAAAAGAATGCAGCCCTGCTCACATCTTGATTTTAGCTCAGTAAGATGTGTGTCAGACTTCTGAACTCCAGAATTGTAAGCTAAAATTTTATGTTGCTTTAAGCCACTGAGTTTGTGGTAATTTGTTATAGCAGTCATAGAAAATGAAAGCCCTATTATTGTTGTTATTTTTATTGCTGCTATTACTATTATTATTGCAAAGTTCCAGTGATTTGTTTACATTCAATTTGTCAATTATGCCTAGAACATACAGTGCATTAACCATTGATTGATTCACTGGCCTTTCCATATTCAAAGAAAATGTTCAAGTAGTCCTCAAAAAAACCAATGTTGAGAATTCATTTAATGTTTTTGATCTCTCCTATTCATCCCTGAATTCACCTTTACACTGGATTATCAAGGAGTTCTACCCATCCTAGGTGGTTCCCTGTCTTGATGCATCCCATGATCAGGAAGGCAATAACAGGAAGAAGAGCCTTTTTTTTTCTGTGTGAGAATGAAATTCAACATTTTCATGTCATGAAGAAATGCCAACTAAGTAACATTAAATTTGAAAATCTGGTTACTTAAACTAAATATACAGTCGGATCTCAACCAGATAGGCAAAGGCTCATGTGAAAACAACTGGAAGAGCATGTGACAAATTGTTAGCAGTGGTTGCCTCTAGGTGGTGAGATTATAGGTAATTTTCAGTATTCTGTAATGTTTTCTGAGGCCTTAATATCTAGAGATGTTTAAAAGATTCATGTCTTTTAAAATCAGAGGGAAAAAAAGCAATTTGAAAAGACGAGAATGAGATACTCCTTGTCATAGCACAGTGTGCACACACTTGTTACCTAGGCTGGAAATCTTTGCCCTGTTGGAATAACTTGATCATGGAGAGCCCACTGATTGGTGTCATTCAATAGGCCCCTTCCATTCTCCTCAGTTCCTTCAACCACCACCATACATGGTGAGTTTTGCTTCTCTGATCTGTCTCATTTCCAGTTTTCACATGCCACCCCATAGTTTGGAAGCTACCTGATCTTTCATTGGCTATCTTTTCATTGTGAAAATGAGTGTCCACACACACCCCTGCTCTCACTCCTAATCCCCTCAAGATAGCATCTTTCATTGTGCTGATTAGCACACTCTTTGATTTGGGGGATTTATATGTGCCATTGTTCTTATTCTTATTTGTATCCTCATTCTGCACCCCTCTCCCCCATACCTAACTTCTGATAAAATGTCTTAAAATAGTTTTTTTACTTCCTTTTTAGAAAAAAAAAGTATTTCTTTTGCCCTCTAACTTAACTAATGCCTGCAAACTATAATCATTTCCTTTTCTAACATTGAGAATCTGTGGATGGGCTTCTTTGTCTTTCCCTTTATTGTCATAATGTTGAACTTAACCATATTCAGGCTCACCTTCAAGGTACTTCCTGTTCATGTCCAATTTCTGTACCAAAGCTAAATTCATTTCCTTGTGATTCCAGATCTTTATATTACAGGAAGCTGTTGGACCACCAGAAATTTTATTTTCACTGCTTGCTTCAAGGAATCACCCATCGCCATTGGCTGCCTGGCCCAGGTCTGTGGCTTCCCTAGTTGAGATGAAAATGTCCAGCTCAACCCCTGTGCTCTAGTCAGGTGGCCTCTACTATAGCCCCACTGCCAATGCTATGCTTTAAAGATCCCATGGGACAGCTTTTGCTCATCCAGTAAGTTGATGCATATGTGACTATACCATAGGATAGGGGTCAAAATGCAAATATCCACAGGGCCAAGCAGGTTCTTTTAAAGAGTAATGTGTACCAACCCTATTTAAAAATAACTGGAGAGGGACATAGGTACATAGTGTGTGTATGCTATTGAAGTTAAGTTAGTATCAAAACAAAGGAAATTGTTGTAGATTTAAGATGTCACATTTGAGCCCCATGGTAACCACAAAGTAATTATTGGAAAAATAGGCACGGAAAGAAATGAGAAAGGATTTTAAAGGGTTCACTACAAAAATAGGTAAAGGGAGTGACATCATTAACACGGTGATGCAACACATCCCCTGGAAAAGTCTCCCTTAGAAACAACTAATAAAAGGAAAATTCCATGGGAAGCGGCTGTGGCTCAATCAGTAGGGCTCCCGTTTACCATATGGGAGGCCCCGGGTTCGGTTATGGGGATGAATGACAAAAATGGAGATTAAAAATATACTAGAGGCCTACAACATCAGATTTGAATAGATTGTAAAATGGTGCAGCCTCTGTGAAAAACTAAAGACTATGACACGAACAGACATCTGCACACCGATGTTCATAGCGGCATTATTCAAAATTGCCAAAAGATGGAAACAACCCAAGTGTCCATCAATCAATGAATGGATAAACAAAATGTGGTATATACATACGATGGAATACTATGCTGCAGTAAGAAGAAATGAATTTGGGACACATATGATAACATGGATGAACCTTGAAGACATTATACTAAGCGAAGTAAGCTAGATACAAAAGGACAAATATTGCATGGTCTCATTAATATGAACTAAATATGATGAATAAACACATGGAGGTAAAACCTAGAGTATAGGTTATTAGGTGATAAGAGGAGGGTTGAGAAAAACTACTGATGCTTAATGTATGTAGAAGTTTCAATTAACTTGACTGTAAAAGTGTGGAAATGGATAGAGTTGATGGTAACACTTTATAGTGAGTAGCAGCTAGTTTATAAATGGGATTGTGGCTGAAAAGGGTAGTCTGGGGATGTAAATATCAATTCAAAGAAACCTAGAGAATAGTGTAGGGACTGAATAACACAGTGATCCCAGAGGTGGATGAGAATTGTGGTTGATGGTATAGATGCAAGAGTGTCCTTCTATGAGCTAGGGCAGATGTATGTCACTATTCCAGGGGGTGGGAATGTGGAGAGGTGTCAGAAAAATACAATTGGTGTGACCTATGAACTGTGCTTAACAGCAATACTGTAATATTCTTGCATTAATGCCAAAGATGTATTGTGTTGATAATGGGGGAATATGGGAAAAATATGCCAAATGTACGCTATGGACCATGGTTGGTGGTAATAGTCTGATGATATCTCATATTCTGTAACAAATATTCCACCACGGTTGGTGTGTTGGTGAAGGGGTGTTGTATGGGAATTCTATACATGTGCATGATTCTTTCGTAAGTTCACAACCTTTGTAATAAAAATATATTTAAAAAATAATAGGGTGGGTTGGGGGAAAATACACCAAATGTAAGATATGTACTATAGTTAGTAGTAATATTTTGACAATGCTCTTGCATAGTTTGTAACAAATATTTCACAACAATGCAAGGTGTTGGTGGAGGTGTGATTTATGGGACCCCTGTATGATGTTATGAATGTTAATTTTGTAAGTTCACAACTTTTACTATACACTTATTTTTTATGTATGCTTATGTATGAATGATATACTTCAATAAAATTTTAAAAAATTAATGTAAAATTATAGATTATTAATGTAATCTATAATTATACCAGGAGAAATTAAGTATTAAGAGTAAAAAATCATAAAAAATACAAAGGAATATGAATTAAAAAGGTTGAATAACAAAATAACAGGAAAAAATAAAATAGAAAAAAGACCAGAAAGATGAGAAGAGAAGAAAGAAATTTAAGACCAAACAAGAGAAGGTGGAATGAAAGAAAAGCAAAGGAAGAAGGAAAAATGAAAGAAAGGAAAGAAATAAAGAAACTAAAGGGAAAAACAGGAAGAAAAGGAAAAGAAAGGGAAGAAAATGTCACTGTACATACAAGACAACAGATCTTACAATGAGGAAAAACATAATGCTAAAATTTTTAAAAATTATTTTTTATTATTTCAAATTCCTTTTAATTTTTTGTATTTTATTTGTTATTTTTTAAACTATCATTATTTCATTTTCTTATTAATTTTATTCAGTTGTTTTGTTGGCTTTATTTTTGAAGTAGTTTTGGATCACAGAAGGGTTATAGCAGTGGCAGGGGAAGATCATTGGTGCGGGGTGTCAGTGATGGGGGATGCATGGGAGGAGGTTCACCTGGGGCATATCTATAAGGCATATGAATGAGTTCAAGTGTTCATGCATTGTCATGATGGGTGGAGAGCCATAGAATAACCAAAAGACTATCCAATTCCCATTCTGGGGAGTTCTGCCACATTCTCTAATAGGACAGCAAGAATCCCCCAAGTACAGGGGCAGTGACTAGTGAAGGAGGATGAACCATTGACGGGCCCTTGATACTGATGACTGTACCAATGAACCTTTTCTTTTGAAATTGAAACTTAGACTAATATTATAGGTTGCCTAAGCGTTGCCTCCTGAGAGCCTCCTTGTTGTTCAAATGTGCCTCTCTCTAAGCCAAACTCAGCATATAAATGCATTACCTTCCCTTCAGTGTGCAACATGACTCCTGGGGATAAGCCTCCCTGGCACCGAGATATTACTACCAAGCACCAACTAACAATGCAACTGGAAAAAGACCTTGACCAAAAGGGGAAAAGGGTAAAGACAAATGAGTTTATATGGCTAAGAGACTTCAAAGTGAGTCGGGAGGTCATTCCAGAAGTTATGCTTATGCACGTCTCAGCAGGATCTCATTGATTGCCACAGTAAATATTGCCTCAAATAGCAGAGCTCCTGAGGGCTCTGGAGACATTCAGACACTATAGGCAGGGCTGACAGCTCAGGAGTTTGGTGCCCTGCCAATGGGCCCTACTTTGGAATTTATGCTCCCCAGTGTGACAGAGTTGGACTCAGTTGTGCTTTCCCTACACATGGCTCTTCTTCCCCTCATAGTTGAACCTATAATTAGTAATAAAGTTGATAGATTTATGTCCAAGAGACTTAAATCTTTGGGCCTTCCATGTGCCAGTAGGGCCCCAAATCTCAACAGTTGCAACACCTACTCTCCAGTTCATTGGACTCACCCAGAACAACCAACAAGGAAATGATGATGGACAACAACCATCCCAAGGAATAGAGGGAGTCTACAACTGCAAGCAAGTTAGTCCCATCTATCTGCCCCATGAGATCTAAGCCCCCTCTCAATTAGAGGTGGAGTGAGCATCATAATCCCAGTATCCTCAGGAGTGGGCAATGAGTGATGGACTAGAGTAGACTTACTGTTTATTCTACTATAGACTTATTGTTATTCTAGCAATGGAAGAACTTTTATCATGGATGTGGAGGCAGTGGCCACCGGAGGTTCTGAGGGGAGGCTGAGGGAAAAATAGTTGTAATATGGGGGCATTTTCAGGACATTGGAATAGTCCTGAATGACATTGCAATCACAGAAACAGTCCATTATATATCTTGGCAATGCTCCAATATGGGTTCATCAATTGTAACAAATGTACCACACTGATGAAGGATGTTGTTAATGCAGGAAAGTATGAGGGGGTAGGGAGTAGGGCATATGGGAACCCCTACAATTTTATGTAACATTTATGTAACCTAAGTATCTTTTAAAAAATAAAAATAATTTTTTAAAAAAGGAAAAAAAAAATTGGACAGACCTGGGCGGACTTCTGTACTTGTGCGTTGAGGTGATCCTAACCAAGAATGAAGCTAACTACAGCAAAGCAAAAATACAAAGGCTTGAGTAGTAATGGTAAAACTGAATGGAAGTTTCAAGAGGGGAAAATGGGAACAATCATCAAAGAAACAAATACAGTGTTTTCACCAGAAATAATTGAAAATAAAAGGCTTGGTACCAATCAACACACACTTACAGGATGCAGTGAAGGCAGTGCTGAGAGGGAAATTTATAGCCCTAAATGCTTACATTAAAAAAGAAGAAAGTTGGGGGGTGGATGTGGCTCAAATGGTTGGGTGTCCGTCTCCCATATGGAAGGACCTGGGTTCGATCCCTGGGACCTCCTGGTAAAAAAATAAATGAATAAACATTAAAAAAAAAGAAGAAGAAGAAGAAGAAGAAAGTGCTAAAACCAAAGACTTAACTGCACACCTGGAGGACCTAGAAAAAGAGCAGCAAACTAAACACAAAGCAAGCAGAAGGAAAGAAAAAAACTAAGATTACAGCAGAAATAAATGAAATGGAGAATTTAAAAAAAAATAGAATTAACAAAAACCACAAGTTATTTCTTTGAAAAGATAATAAAGTTGAAAAAGCATTCACTAGACTGGTAAAGACAAAAAAAGAGAAGACACAAATAAATAAAATCAGTTATGGGGGGGGGCGGCATTCTACTGACCCCACAGAAATAAAAAGGATCATAAAAGGATACTATGAACAACTGTATGATAAGCTATTAGACAACCTATATGAAGTGGAAAAATTCCTAGAAACACATGAGAAACCTACACTAACTTTGGAAGAAATAGAAGACCTCAACAGACCAATTACAAGTAATAAGATAGAATCAGTCATCAAAAAGCTCCCAACAAAAAAAGTCCAGAAACAGATGGCTTCATACAGTAATTCTACCATACATTCCAAGAAGAATTAATACCAATCCTGCTCAAACTCTTCCAAAAAATTGAACAAGCAGGAATACTACCTAACTGATTCTATGAGGCCAACATCACCCTCATATAAAAGCCAGATAAATATACTATGAGAAAATAAAATTACAGACCAATTTCTCTTATCAATATACATGCAAAAATCTTCAAGAAAATACTACCAAATGGAATCCAACAGCACTTTTTTTAAAGAAAAAAATGAATTACAGGAATTGTAGGTTTACAGAAAAATCATGCAGAAAATAGAGTTCCCATATACCCCCCTAATATTTTTTTTTTTACTGGATACATATAATTTTTTTTTTTGAATCAAACAATATGTTACACAATATATTTACACTTTAAAAGAACTATACACCATGATCAAGTGGGATTTATCCCAGGTATGCAAGAGTGATTTAACATAAGAAATCCATTAATGTAATACATCACATTAACAAAACAAAGGGAAAAAACACATAATCATCTCTATTGATGAAAATAAGGAAGTTGACAAAAGCCAGCATCTTTTCTTTATTAAAAAAACACTTAGAAAAATAGGAATAGAAGGAAACTTCCCAAACATAATAAAGAGCATATATGAAAAACCCACTGCTAGTATCATAGTTAATAGTGAAAGACTGAAATCTTTCCCTGTAAGATCTGAAACATGACAAGGATGCCCACTGTCCACTATTATCCCATATTGTACTGGAAGTTCTAGCCAGAGTAAGTAGGCAAGAAAAAGTCATGCAAATTGGAAAGGAAGAAGTACAAATTTCCTTATTTGCAGACATCATGATCTTATATATAGAAAGTCCCAAAAAACCTACAGCAAAGTTATTAGAGCTATTAACCTAATACAGCAAAGTGGCAGGGTACAAGATCAACACACCAAAATCAGTAGTGCTTCTATATACTACTAATGAGCCATCTAAGGAGGAAATCAAGAAAAAAATTCCATTTACAATAGTAATTAAAGAATAAAATATCTAGGCATAAATTTAACCAATGATGAAAAAGACATACACAAAAAACTACAAAATTTTGCTAAAAGAAATCAAAGAAGATCTAACAAATGCAAGGACATTCCATGCTCATGGATTAGAAGACTAAATATTGTTAAGATGCAAATAACCCAAAGTTATTTACAGATTCAATGCAATCCCAATCAAAATTCAAACAGTCTTTTTGCAGAAATGGAAAAACTAATCATCAAATTTATTTGGATGGGTAAAGGGTCCTGAATAGACAAAAACATTTTGAAAAAGAACAATGTTGGAGGACTCACACTTCCTGACTTTAAAACTTATTACAAATCTACTGTGGTCAGCACAGCATGGCAGTGGCACAAGGATAGATATATAGACCAGTGGAATCAAATTGGGAGTTCACAAATAGACCCTCACATATATGTCCAATTGATTTTTGACAAGGCTGCCAAGTCCACTCAATTGAGAAAAAAATAGTCTCTTCGACAAATGGTTCTGGGAGTACTGGATAGCCATATGTAAGAGAATGAAGGGGGATCTCTATCTCACACCTCATAAAGAATTAACTCAAAGTGGATCAAAGACCTAAATATAACAACCAAGACTATAACACTCTTAGAAGAAAATGTATGGAAGTATCTTCAGGATCTTGTGTTAAGCAATGGCTCCTTAGACTTTATACCAAAAGCACAAGCAACAAAAAAATATATAGAGAAATGGGAATTCATCCAAGTTAAAAAACATTTATACAGGGAGAAGTCCAGAGGGTTCCAGGAAGATGGCATTGGAGTATGCAGGAAGGGCTCAACTCTCTCACAAAAACAATGGAGAAAGGGCCAAAAGTTGTCTGAGGGACCTTCTTTGGGGGTCAGCAGACCAGGAAAGTGCTGTGCAATTCCCGGGAGGGCAAGGGACAGAGAAACAAAGAAACCAAAACAACAAACATGAGTTACCAAACCCCCACAGCTGCTGGGAAGGGCTCCCATGCCCCAACCTCAAGACATTAAGCCTGGAAAAAGCCCCTGACTCACTGCAGCTGATTGGTAGGGTAATGGATGTCTTCTTCACTGTCAGCTGTTACAAAGGAAGAGGGAAGGTGAGTTGGAGGGCTTCTTTCCAGTGAATTTGACCAGCAGAGCCTGCTTTGAATCTCGGCTCTGGCCAGACCAGAAATACTGGAAAGCAGAGGTTAAAGGAAACACCTCTGTAGAAAAGGTTTGGGGATGAGTACCATCTGCTGGCCAGCCGGGAAACTGCATGGAGAAAAACTGCTTTTAGGTTTCTGTCAAGCCCCCTGGGAGAATATTTGCACCCCATTAGTGAGTCCCTGGCCGGATTTTGATAACTTAAGCTGGGCAATTTTAAAGACTTAGAATGAGTTGAACCAAACATCAAAGAAGAGCTGTGGAGAAAAAAAAAAAAAAACTAGGCAGGAGAGAAAAATTGACCATCAAAGTAAATTCACCAACATATTCAGAGGACTAGACATCAGCACAAAATTACAAGCCATACTAAGAAACAGGAAGAGATGGCCCAGCCAAAGGAAAAAAACAAATATCCTGAAGAGACACAGGATTTAAGACAACTAATCAATGATAATCACACAAATCTCCCAAATCAATTCAAAGAATTGAAGGATGATATGCCTAAAGAGATAAAGGATATTAAGAAGACACTGGGTAAGCATAAAGAACACTGTGAAAGCCTGCAAAGAAAAGTAACAGAGGTGATGGGTATGAAAGACATGATGGATGAGATTAAAAATACATTAGAGGGAAGCGGCTGTGGCTCAATCAGTAGGGCTCCCGTTTACCATATGGGAGGCCCCGGGTTCGGTTCCCGGGGCCTCCTGGTGAAGGCAAGCCCGCCCGCATGGCGTGGTTAGCTGACCCAGCGAGCACAAGCAGCAAGGGGGGGATAAATGAATAAATAAATAAAATCTAAAAAAAAAAAAAATACATTAGAGGCACACAAGAGCAGATTTGAATTGCTCTAAGACAGAATTAGTGGTAAACTATAATCATCGCTTAGTGGCAATTTCCCAAGATGTGTTCATCAATTGTGATAAATGTACCACACTAATGAAGGATATTGCTGATGTGGGAAAATGTGGGAGGGCTAGGGAGTGGGGCATAGGGGAATCACCTATATTTTTTGTGTAACATTTATGTAATCTAAGTTTCTTTTAAAAATAAATAAATAAATAAAGTATATATATATTTTTAAAAAGACAGAATTGGTGATTTTGAGGAAAAACATCTAAACTGGAAAAGACAGGGGAACGAAAGGAAAAATGAATGGAAAAAATGGAGCAGGGTGTC
This sequence comes from Tolypeutes matacus, assembly GCA_026826555.1. Taxonomy (NCBI): domain Eukaryota; kingdom Metazoa; phylum Chordata; class Mammalia; order Cingulata; family Chlamyphoridae; genus Tolypeutes; species Tolypeutes matacus. The sequence goes on along the minus strand of JAKSZT010054497.1, from coordinate 1,707,592 downwards.
AGGGAAATGAATGACAACATGAAACACACAAACATATGTGTTATTGTTGTCCCAGAAGGAGAAGAGAATGGAAAAGGGGCAGAAAGTATATTTGAGGAAATAATGACTGAAAACTTCCCAACCCTCATGAAAGTCATAAATATCAATATCCAAGAAGGACAACGCACCCCAAACAGAATAAATCTGAATAGACCTACTCCAAGACACCTACTATTCAGAATGACAAATATCAGGGATAAAGAGAGGACTCTGAAAGCAGCAAGAGAAAAGCAAAGCATCACATACAAGGGAACCTCAATAAGATTAAGTGTGGACCTCTCATCAGAAATCATGGAGGTGAGAAGAAAGAGGTATGATGTATTTAAGGTACTGAAAGAGAAAAACTGCCAACCAAGAATTCTGTATCTGGCAAAACTGTCCTTCAAAATTGGCGGTGAGTTTAAAGTCTTCATAGACAAACAAAAACTGAGAGAGTATGTTACCAAAAGACTCAAATTACAAGAGATACTAAAGTGAGTGCTGTAGTCTGAAAGGTAAAAACAAGGATGAAAGACTTGGAGAAGAGTGTAGAAATGAAGATTATTAGGAAGGGTAAATTAAAGGGTAATTTAATAGTAAGGTGTGACAACGGAAAGCCAAAGGACAAAATTGATGAAATAAGTAATGCCTTTGCAGTAATGACATTGAAGGTTAATAGCTGAACTTCCCAATCAAATGACATTGATTGATAGAATGGATAAAAACAATATGTGAGCTATCTATATGCTGTCTACAAGAGACTCACCTCAGACATATGGACAACCAGATTGAAAGTGAAAGGTTGGAAAAAGGTATTCCACACAAATAGTAACCAAAAAAGCTGGACTAGATAGGACTAAGATAGAACAAAATAGATTTTAAATGCAAAACTGTTATAAGGGATAAGAAGGTCATAGAGGGGCAATTTGCCAAGGAAAAATAACTATAATAAATATTTTTGCACCTAACCTGGGTGCCCCAAGATACATCATGCACACACTGGCAAAACTGAAGGGAGAAATAGATGTCTCTACAATACTAGTTGGAGACTTCAATACACCACTCTCAGTATTGGATAGAATATGAGGACAGAGGATAAATGAAGAAAAAGAGAGCTTGAATAATATGATAAATGAACTATACCTAACAGACATTTATAGAGCATTGCACCCCAAAATAGCAGGGTATACATTCTTTTCAAGCGCTCATGGATACTTCTACAGGATAAACCATATGTTGGTTCACAAGACAGGTCTCAATAAATTTTAAAAGATTGAAATTATACAAAACACTTTCTCTGATCATAACAGAATGAAGCTGGAAATCAATAATGGACAGAAAAGGGAAAATTCATAAATATATGGAGATTAAACAACACACTCTTAACTAATTAGTGGTTCAAAGAAGAAATTGTGAGAGAATTCAATAAATATCTTGAGACAAATGAAAATGAAACCACAACATATCAAAACCTATGGGACACCACAAAGGCAGTAATGAGAGGAAAATCTATAGACCTCAATGCTTACATTAAAATAAAAAGAAAGACCTAAAATTGAAGATCTAAATGCACACCTGGAGGAACTAGTAAAAGAATGGCAAACTAATCCCAAACCAAGTCAAAGGAAAGGAATAGTAAAGATCAGAGCAGAAATAAATGAAATTGAGAACAAAAAACAACAGAGAGAATCAACAAAACCAAAAGATAGTTCTTTGAGAAGATCAACAAAATCTACAAACTCTTACCTAGATTGACAGAAAAAAGAGAGAAGATGCAAATAAATAAAAATCAGAAATGAGAGGGGAACATTACCACTGAACCCATAGAAATAAGAGAGATCATAAGAGGATACTATGAACAAGTGTATGTAAAAAATCTAGGCAATGTAGAAGAGATCAACAAATGCCTAGAAACACATGAACAACCTACACTGACCCTAGAAGAGATAGAAGATCTCAACAAATCAATCACCAATCACAAGTAAAGAGATTGAAACAGACATAAAAAATCTTCCAAAGATGAAAAGCCCAGGACCAAATGGCTTCACAGGTGAATTCTACCAATCATTCAAACACAATCTAATACCAATCTTGCTCAAACTCTTCCAAAAAATTGAACAGGAAAGAACAGTATCAAATTCATTCTATGAAGCCAACATCACCCTCATACCAAAACCAAATAAAGGTACTATGAAAAAAGAAAAGTATATACCAGTATCTCTAATGAATATATAGATGCAAAAATCCTCAACAAAATACTTGCAAACCGAATCTAAAAGCATATTAAAAGAATTATACACCACAATCAAATGGGTTTTATCCCAGGCACACAAGGTTGGTTCAACACAAGAAAATCAATTAATGTAACAAACTACATTAATAAATTGAAGAAGAAAAATCACATGATCCTCCCGATTGATGCAGAAAAGGCATTTAACAAAACACTGAAGCTTTTATTGATAAAAACACTCCAAAAGATAGGAATAGAAGGAAACTTACTCAATATAACGTGCATATATGAAAAACCTACAGCTAGCATTGTTTTCAATGGCGAAAGATTGAAAGGTTTCCCACTGAGATCAGGAACAAGACAAGGATGCCCACTATCATCACTGTTTTCAATATTGTTCTAGAAGTTCTAGCTCGAGCAATTAAGCTAGATAAAGAAATAAAAAGCACCCACATAAGAAAGGAAGAAGTAAAACTTGCACTATTCGCTGATGATATGATCCTATATCTAGAAAATCCTGAAAAACCCACAACAAAGCTACTAGAACTAATAGACGAGTTCAGCAAAGTGGCACGATACAAGATTAATATGTAAAAATCAATAGTGTTTCTATGCACTACTAATGAGCAATCTGAGGAGGAAATCAGAAAAAAAAAATTTCATTTATAAAAGTGACTAAAAGAATCAAATATTTAGGAATAAACCAAGGACATAAAGGACCTGTATTCAGAAAACTACAAAATATTACTTTAAAAAATGAAGAACACTTAAATAAATGGAAGGACATTCCGTGTTCATGGACTGGAAGATTAAATATTGTTAAGATGTCAATTCTAGACAAACTGATTTACAGATTTACAGATTCAATGCAACCCCCCCAAAAATCCCACATCCTTTTTTTTGCAGAAATGGAAAAGCTAATTATCAGATTGATTTGGAAGAGTAAAGGGCTCCAAATAACCAAAGATATCTTTAAAAAAAAGAAGAATGAAGTTGGCGGACTCTCACTTCCTGACTTTTTAAAAAAGATTTATTTATTTACTTTTTTCCATTTTTACCCTCCCCCCATCCCGTTCTTGCTGTTTTTGTGTCCATTCGCTGGGCGATTCTCTGTGTCTGTTTCCTGCCCCCTCTTCTCATCCTTCTCCTCCTGTCTTCACCAGCATTCGATCTCAGAACCTCCACTGTGGGAGAGAGGTGTCCCACCGCCTGTGCCACCCCAGTTCCTGGTTTTTCGGCACGTCTCGTTTTGGCTCTCCCTTGTGTCACCCTCCTGCTACGTCATCATCTTGCTGCATGGCTCGGCGGGGCCTGACAGTGCACTCGTGCATGGGGCCTGGTGGCTCACCCACAGACAGGGCCTGGCAGTGCATCCGCTCACAGGGCCTGGTGGTGCACCCTCTTGCGGGGCCTGGGGGGCTCACCTGCTCACGGGGCCTGACGGCTGACCCATGGACGGGGCTTGGCGGCACACCCGCATGCCTTCTATATTTTTCTTTTTTTAATTTTTACTGGGAGGTCCCGGGGATCAAACCCAGGTCCCTCCACATGGGAGATGGACGCCCAACCACCCAAGCCACATCTGCCCGCCTGCTATATCTCTTAAGGTTGACCAAAGATACCTAGAGTTATAGCCATTTCCCAAACAGGATGGTCATATAATAAATCAGTCTTGGTTTATCACCAGCATTCTAAAAATCAGACCTAGGGAGAAAAACTAGGTCTGGGGACACATGCGTGGTTTCTAATATAGCGAATGTTTAGCCTACCCTGATTATGACAAAATCAGGACAGCAAGAATATTTGCATTCACTTCCTGACTTTAAAGCATCTTACTTAGCTACAGTGGTAAAAATAAATAAATAAATAAATAAATAAATAAATAAATAAATAAATAAATAAATAAATAAAATAATAATAAAGAAATTCTCCAAGGGAGCAGCAACAGTCCTCTGAGTGCAGGGACAGTGTCTGTCAAAAGAGGATGGCCCACCAATGAGTTCTTGTTATTGATGACTAGCCTTATGAGTCTTCGCTCTTGTAATTGAAACTTAGCCTACTGTTATGGGGTGCCTAAGGGTTGCCACCTGAGAGCCTCTTTGTTGCTCAAATGTGGCCTCTCTCTAAGCCAAACTCAGCATATGAATGCATTACCTTCCCCCCAATGTGGGACATGACTCCCGGGGATGAGACTCCCTGGCAACGAGGGATTAATACCAAGTGCCAACTGGCAATATGACTGGAAAAAGACCTTGAATAAAAGGGGGGAAAGGTAAAGACAAATGAGTTCATGTGGCTAAGAGACTTCAAAGAGAGTCGGGAGGTCATCCCAGAGGTAACGCTTATGCACACCTCAGTAGGATCGCATAGAACACCAAATCGGATATCACCCCACACAGAGGGGCTCCTGAGGGCTCTGGAGACACCCAGGTCCTATATAAGGGGGATAGCCCCAGAGAATGACGCCTTATCAGTAGGCTCTACTTTGGAATCTGTGCTCCTGAGAGTGACAGAGTTGGACTCAAAAAAGTCCTCCCTGCACATGGTCCATCAGTCCCTTCTATTCAAACCTATATGTGATGCTGGAGTTTGTAGGTGTACTTCCAGAGACTGGAGCCTCTGGCCTACCTATGTGCCAGCTGTGCCTGGAATCTCGGTGGAGCTGTAACTCCTACCCTACAGCTCAATGGACTCATCCAAGTCACCTGGCAAGGAGACAACGATGGGTAACGGCCATACCAGGGAATGGAGAGGGCCTGCAGCTGCAGGCAGGATAATCCCACCCACCATATCCATGGGATATAAGCCCTCTCTCACTTGGAGATGGAGTGGACATTACCATCCCAGTCCCCTCAGGATTGGGGGAAGAACTATGGACTAGAGTGGACTTGATGGTATTCTGTTGTACACATATGGGGATTCTAGCAATGGAAGAAATTTTAACAGTGAGGTGGAGCCGGTGGCCACTGGACACTTTCGGGGCAGGGAGAGGAAGTGCAGTTGAAATACAGGGGCTTTTTCGGGACTTGGGGTTTGTCCTGAGTGCCGTTGTGGTGACGGATGTAGGCCATTTTAAATCAGCACACACCATTCATAACTGTGTGGGAGAGAGTGTGGTCTACGATGTGAACCGTGGTCTATGCTTGGTGGCAAGGCCCCAGGATGTGTATATCCATTGAGGGTGATGAGCCACATTGATGAAGGATGTTTGTGTGGGATGTTGTGGGAGGTGTGGGAGGTGGGGAACATGGGAATCCCTGTAATTTCTGTGTAATATTTAGGTAATCTAAGCACCTTTTAAAACATATATATATATAACATTTTTGTAAGCAAATGCACATATATGCATATATATTTATATATCATTTTACAAATATTGGTATGTATTGTGAAAAATTTGATTTTTACCCACAATTAAAAAATAATAATAATAATAAAGAAAAGCACTGTACTGGAATAAACACAGACAGATTATAGAATGGGACTGAATAAAAAACTCAGAAATAGACCCTCACATCTACCGTTAAGTGATTTTTGACAAGGCTTTCAAGCATTCCCAGCTGGGTCAAAATAGTCTATTCTACAAATGGTGCTGGGAGAACTGGATATCCACATCCAAAAGAAAGAAAGAGGACCCCTATCTCACATCTTATATTCAAAATGGATCAAGGACCTAAATATAAAAGCAACAACCATAAAATTCCTAGAAGAAAATGTAGGAAAACATCTTCAAGATCTTGTGGTAGGTGGTAATTTCTTAAACCTTACACCCAAAGCACCAGCAACAAAAGAAAAAATAGACAAATGGGACCTCCTCAGAATTAAACATTTTGTAACTCAAAGAATTTTATCAAATGTGGGGAAAGGAAGCCAACTCAATGGGAGAAAATATTTGGAAATCACATATCTGCTAAGGGTTTAATATCCATGATATATAAAGAGATCATACAACTCAACAATAAAAAGACAAACTACCCAATTAAAAAAAATGAGCAAAAGACTTGAAAAGACAATTGTCCAAAGAAGAAATACAAATGGCGAAAAAATACATGAAGAAATCTTCAACATCACTAGCAATTAGGGAAGTGTATATCAAAACTACAATGAGATATAATTCCACAGCTATTAGAATGGCCACTATTAAAAAGTCAGAAAAGCACAAAAGTTTGAGAAGATGTGGAAAGATAGGAATGCTGATTCACTGTTGGTAGGATTATACAATGGTACAACCACTATGGAGGACTATTTGGCAGTTCCTAAGGAAGTTGAATATAGACTTGCCATGTGACCTGGCAATACCATTACTAGGTATATACTCAGAAAAACTGAGAGGAGTGACACGGACAGACATCTACACACCGATATTCATAGCAGCGTTATTCACAATTTCCAAAAGATGGAAATAACCCAGGTGTCCATTTACCAATTAATGGATTTAAAAATTGTGGTGTATACACAAGATAGAATGTTATGCAGCTGTAAGAAGAAATGAAGTCGTGAAGCATGTGACAGCAGGGATGAATCTGGAGGACATTATGTTGAGTGAAGCAAGCCAGACACAAAAGGAGAAATACTGTATGATTGCACTATTATAAACTAAATATATTGTGTAAACTCACGGAGTTATTGATTAGAATATAGGTCACCAGAAAATAGAATGAGAGTAGAGAATGGAAAGCTGAGGGTTAATCTGTGTAAAAACGTTATTTTTAAATCTTTTGAAATGAATAGAAAGGGGGAAAGCACATCATAGTGTTTGTAAATAGCAGAACTATTATATGGGTATGACAGTGGTTGAAAGGGAAAGTCTAAGATCATGTATATTACCAGAAGGAAAACTAAAAAATGTAACATGGGACTGTATAACATAGTGAAACCTCAAGTGAAATACAAATATGGGTGATATTGCATATATAAGACTGTTTTCATAAACTACAAATACACTAGAGAGATAGAAACAGAATAGCAGCTACATATGGCAGGGGAAGCATAGATTGAGAGGTTATAAATTTTTGTTTGTTTGGTTTTTGTTTATTATTATTATCAGAATAGTGAAAATGCTCTACAAATGATTGAAGTGATGAATGCACAAATATGTGATTATAACAAATACCATTGATTGTACACTTTGGATGGATTTATGTTTTATTAATATGTATCGATAAAATTGATTTCTTTAAAAAAAGTTTGTACATCAAAGAAATATGAAAGTGAAAAGCCAACTTCCTCAATGGGAGAAAATATTTGGAAACCATATATCCAATAAGGGCTTAATATCCAAAGTATATAAAGAAATCCTACGAGTCAACGATAAAAAGAGAAACAATGCATTTAAAAACGGGCAAAAGAGTGTGCAGACGGCTCCGAGTAGGTGTTCGGGGGCTGCGCTTGGCGGTCTCCCGCCCTCGCTGCTTTCGGTCCCGCAATGCGGGTGGATATCAGCAAGTGGTCTGGGCCCTTGAGCCTGCAGGAAGTGGACCAGCGGCTGCAGCACCCGCTGCAGGTCAGATACTCCGGGGCAAGGATCGACGAGCTGGGCCAAGTGCTGACGCCCACCCAGGTTAAGGACAGACACACCAGCATTGAATGGGATGGCCTTGATCGTGGTAAACTGTATACCTTGGTCCTCACAGACCCGGATGCTCCCAGAAGGAATGATCCCAAATTCAGGGAATGGCACCACTTTCTGGTAGTCAACATGAAAGGCAACAACATCAGCAGTGGCACTGTCCTCTCCGATTATGTGGGCTCTGGGCCTCCCAAGGGTACAGGCCTCCACTGCTACATCTGGCTGGTTTATGAGCAGGACAAGCCACTGAAGTATGACGAGCCCATTCTCAGCAACCGATCTGGTGGCGTGGCAATTTCAAAGTGGCCTCTTTCCACAAAAAGTATGAACTTGGGTCCCCAGTGGCTGGCACATGTTACCAGGCTGAATGGGATGACTATGTGCCCAAACTCTATGAGCAGCTGTGGGGGAAGTAGAGAAAATCCAGGAAATGCAAACTGCTCCAGAGGCCCCAAGCAGTAGAGGTCAAATTAGTGCTGCATGTTGATTTTTCCTTTTTTTGTCCCCATTCTTACAAGTGAGACTTGAGCAGTCAGCTAGTGGTTTAGAGTGACTTTTCCTGTTACCTGTTCTTTAGAATTACAGGGACACACACCCCAGTTTATGTTTTGATGAAATATGAAATCCATTTTGGGGGCTATTTTGGTACTGTGATGGGGTCATCAAATTGTTAACATAAAATAACAGCCCAGAATTGAAAGAAGAAAAAAAATCCAAGTAAAAAGACCAGGTGTTTGGTAATAGGGCAGAGCATCAAAGACTGCTAGGGAGCTAAGATTAGTTGCCTCTGCCTTTGTGAGCCCCATTCCAGAATTGTGCATGGTGGCTTCTTCTGAGAAATGCTTTTATGGTGCCATCTCACCAAGAGAGCCAGAGGCTGGCACCTCTGCCAGACCCCATCATGGTCCATCTAAGACGGTCAGCCGGTGTCAGGAGCACTGCCAGGAGAGTCACTTTTCTGGTGTTGAGGCCTGGCCATCTTCACAGGCAGCAGTGCTAGGTGGGAGGTTGGCAGGATCCCTTAGATCTGTGCCTGTTGACTTCAGTGGTGTAAGATAAGCTGGTCTGGAGTATCTGAATGTTGTGTTAATCTTGGTGTTTGCTTATAGTTGAATAAAAAGAAAAACAGTGAAAAAAAAAGCAAAAAACAAAACAAACAAACAAACAACAACAACAACAAAAAAAAAATGGGCAAAAGACTTGAAAAGACATTTCTCCAAAGAGAATTTCCAAATGACCAAAAAGCACATGAAAATATGCTCAATATCATTTGCTATTAGGTAAATTCTAAACAAAACTACAATGAGATTCACACCCACTACAATGGCTACTGTATTTTAATTTTTTTTTAAAGAAGCTTTATATTCCATAAATGTTACCTCAAAAATATAGGGGCAAATATAGGGGATTCCCATATACCCCACCCCCTCCCCTTCCCACACTTTCCCCAATTTACAACATATTTCATTAGTGTGGTACATTTGTTACAATTAATGAATGCATATTGAAGCACTGCTATTAACCATGGACTATAATTTACATTTTAGTTTACACTTTGTCCAGCACAATTTTATAGGTTTTGACAAAATCTATAATAGCCTTTATCTGTCATTGCAATGTCATGCAGGACAATTCCAATGTCCAAAAAATGCCCCCATGTTACACCTATTCTTCCCTCTCCCTCCCCTCAGAATCTCTGGTGGCTACTGCCTTTATATCAATGACACAAGTTCTTCCATTACTAGAATAAGTCTACTTTAGTCCATAGTTGCACATCCCCCCTTATCTTGAGGATTTTGGGATGGTGATGCCCACTCTATTTCTGATTGAGAGGGGGCTTAGATCTCATGGGGCAGAGGATGAAACTGTCTTGCTTGCAGTTATAGATACTCTGTTTTTTGGGATGGGCATTGCCCATTAACATCCTTTCATTAGTTGTCCTGGGAGAGTGCAATGAACTGGAGATTAGGTGTTACAACTCTGCTGATTCAGGACTCAACCAGCATATGAACAGACCGGACAATTAAGTCTCTGGAACATATATTTATCAAGTATAGTGCTAATTATAGGTTCAAATAAAAGGGGCAGAAGAGCCATGTGTAAGGAAATTATAAATGAGTCTATCTGTGTTACATTGGGGAGAATATATTCCAAAGTAAGGCCCACTGACAGGGTGCCGAATTCCTGAAATTGTCTGCCTTGCCTATAGTGTCTGATGTCTCTAGAGCCCTCAGGATCCCCACTGTTTGAGGCACTGTTTACTTTGGCGGTCAATGAGATCCTGCTGAGATGTGCATAAGCGTAACCTCTGGAATGACATCCCGACTCACTTTGAAATCTCTTAGCCATAAAAACTCATTTGTATGTAATATTTCCCCCTTTTGGTCAAGGTCTTCTTCCAAATGCATTACTAGTTGGTGCTTGGTAATAATAATACCTTAGTGCCAGGGAGGCTCATCCCAGGAGTCATGTCCCATGCCTGGGGAAAGGTAGTATATTTATATACTGAGTTTGGCATAGAGAGAGGCCAGATTTGAGGAACAACGAGGCTTTCAGGAGGTAACTCTTAGGTAATATATAATACTGGGCTAAGTTTCAGTTTCATAAGAAAAGGTTAATAAGTACAACCATCAATATTAAATGCCTGGCATAATTGTCTGTTCTCCTTCGCTAGGCACTGTCCATGTACTCATGGGATTCTTGCTGCTCTATTAGAGAATGTAGCAGAACATTCCAGGATGTGAATTCAATATTCTTTCAGTTATTGTTTGGGTCTCCACCCACCAAGACAATGTCTCATGACTACTTGAACATATTCATATGCCATAGAGGCATGCCCCAGCTGCATCCCTCCCCACACATCCCCCCATCACCAAGACTCTGCACCAGTGATCCTCCCCTGCCAGTTGTGACCCTTCTGCAATCCAAAACCTCCACAAAAACACAGCCAAAAAAACAAATAAAAATAATAAAATGAAAAAATAATAAATAACAAACATGAAAAAAAGAATAAAATAAAAAATAGTTTTTTCATTTTGTCTTGCATCACCGTAAGATCTGTTATCTTTTATGTACAGTGACAATTTCTTCCATATATTCCCCCAGTGTCTTTTTTTTTTTTTTTTTTTTTTACTTTATCTTCAAAAAAGGTATAGGTTACAGGAAAGTCACATAGAAAATATTGGGGATTGCCATACACCCAAGCCTTCTAACTTTCCCACTCTCTCCTATTAATAACATTTTACATGTGTATGGTACATTTGTTACAATTGATGTACAAATACGGAAGCATTGCTACTAACTATGGTCAATGGTTTACATTATAGTTTACATTTTGCACTGTATACTTTTCTAGGTTTTGACAAAATTTAAAATGGCCAGTGTATTAGTCAGACAAAGGCATGCTGATGCAAAATACAAGAAATCTATTGGCTTTTTAAAAGGGTATTTATTTGGGGTAGAAGCTTAGTTGCCAAGCCATAAAGCATAAGTTACTTCCCTTACCAAAGTCTATTGCCACATGTTGGAGCAAGATGGCTGCTGACATCTGCCAAGAGTTCAGGCCTCTTGGGTTCCTCTCTTCCTGGGACTCCATTTCTCTCCGGGCTCAGCTGCTGTGTTCTCTCCACAAGGTCAGCTGTAGACTATAAGGCAAATGGCTCTGTCTCTCTCCCCGGGGATTCTGCCATGTCTAGGAGCTGTCTCTATTCCTCTGTTGTTCTTCTCCTACGTGTTCACTTCCCAGGCTCCAGCTCAAAACTCAGCATCGGAACTCCAACTCTGTCCTTTGCCATGTCTTTTATCTGTGAGTCCCCACCCACCAAGGGGAGTCCCCACCCACCAAGTAGGTCTCAATGCCCTACTGATGTGGCCCAATCAAAGCCCTAATCATAATTTAATCATGCCCAGAAGAACAGACCAATTTACAAACATAATCCAATATCTATTTTTGGAATTCATAAATAATGCCAAACTGCTACAGCCAGTATCTGTCATTGCAAGATCATGCAGAACAATTTCAATGTCCTGAAAATGCCCTAATTTCCATTTCTTGTATTCTTCCCTCCCCCTCCCCTTGGAACCTATGATAACCACTAAGTTTCAATTTTTGAAGAATAAGGTTCATAGTTACAAGCAATAATATTGAGGGCTTGACATATTGGTCTATTTTCTTTTATTAAGCACTGCCTGTATTCTCAAGAGATTCTTGCCCCTCTAACAGAGAACATAGCAGGACTCCCCAGGATGGGAGTTTAATATTTTCCTGTTTATTGCGTAGGTCTCTACCCACTGAGATAACACACTATGACAAGATGAACACTTTCATAGTCCATAGAAGCATGCCCCAGGTGTGCCCTATTGCACATATTCCCCTACCCCTGACACCCTGCACCAGCAACCCTCCCCTGCCATATTTGCCAAAAGAACATTCCCACCTTGTAGTTTTAACCACAGAACTACAAATCCCCAGAGTTCACCTGCTCCTTCCTCCAACCCTCCCCCCAGTTCCATGGATAATCCAACCCAAGCCCCCCACATTCCTGACCCTCTTATTTAAAAAAAAAAAAAAAAAAAAAAACAGAAAATTACAAGTGTTGAAGAGGATTTGGAGAAATAGGAACACTCCCTCATTGTTGGTGGGAATGTAAAATGGTGCAGCCATTGTGGAAAACAGTTTGGCAATTCTTCAGAAAGTTAGGTATAGAATTAGCATATGACCTGGCAATCCCACTTTTAGGTATATACCTAAAAGATTTGAAAGCAGAGACTCGAACAGATATTTGCACACCAATGTTCATGGCAGCATTATTCACAATTGCCAAAAGGTGGAAGCAACCCAGTAGTCCATCAACTGATGAATGTGGCATATACACAATGGAAACAAAATGTGGTTTATGCACAAAGGAATATTATTCAGCCATAAAAAGGAAGGAAGTCCTGAAGCATGTGACAACATGGATGAACCCTGAAGACATCATGTTGAGTTAAATAAGCCAGACACAAAAGGGCAAATATTGCATGATCTCACTAATAGAAATAATTAGAGTAAGCAAACTCATAGAGTCAGAATCTAGAATATAGGTTACCACGGGCTGGTTTTGGGTAGGAATTTTTACTGGGGTTGATTGTAAAGTTTTGGTAATGGATGGTGGTGATGGTAGCATAACATTGTGAATGTAATTAACAGCACTGAATTATATATTTGAATGTGGTTAATAAAAAAATTAAGAAAACATAAGAGTGCACATCAAATAACCCTAAACATAAGACTATACAACACATACGGAAACTTTTGTAAATGATGGAATATAGTCAATAGTACAAGTATAAGAATGTTCTTTCATGAATTGTAACAAATGGATCACACAAATACAAGGTGTTAATAATAGGGTGGTATATGGGAACTCTATGTTTTATGCATGAGTTTTCTGTGAATATACAACTTGTCTAATAAAAAATGGGAAACAGACTTGATCAAACATTTCTCCAAAGAAGATATTCAAATGGTCAATAAGCACATGAAATGATGCTTAATATCATTAGCCATTATGGAAATGCAAATTAAAACCACAATGAGTTACCATCTCACACCCACTAGAATAGCTTTTTTAAAAATTATTTGAAAATAACAAGTGCTGGTGAGGATGCAGAGAAATTAGTACATTATTGGTGAGAATGTAAAATGTAGCTGTTGTGGAAAATACTTTTGCCATTCCTCAAAAAGTTATAGAATTACCATATGACCTGGCAATCCCACTTCTAGGTATATTCCCAGAATAACTGAAAGCAGGGACTCAGATAACTGTACACCAATGTGCATAGCAGCATTATTTACTGTAGCCAAAAGGTGGAAGCAAGCCAAGTGTCCAACAGCAGCTGAATGGATAAACAAAACATGCTATATACATGCAATGGAATAGTATCCAGCCATAAACTGGAATGAAGTTCTGATGCATGTTAATACATGTAGGAACCTTGAGGACATCATGTTGAGTGAAATAAGACAGCCACAAAGAGACAGATATATGATTCCACTTATATGAAATAGCCAGGATATGCAAATTAATAGAGACAGAATGTAGAGTACAGGTTTCCAGGGGCGGGAGCGGAGGAGAAAGGCAGAGTTAATGCATAATTAGTATAGGGTTTCTATTTGGGATGATGGGAAATTTTAATGGATGGCAGTGAGGGTAGCACAACATTGTGAGTGTGATTAAACCTCTGAGTTGTATGCTTGGGAGGGTTTGAGATGGGAAAGCTCATGTTGCATATGTTTCCACAGTGAAAAAAAAGAGATAGATTAAAGAGACAATAACAACTAAAGGCAATACATGATCCTGGACTGGATCAAATAATGGAGGAGAAAATGTCCAAAAGGACATTATTGGGACATATGAAAAAATTGGAGTACAAACTATAAGCTTTATTTTTTTTTTTTTACCGGGAGGTACCAGGGATCGAACCCCGGTCTCTCCATATGGTAGACAGACGCCGAACCTCTTAAGCCACATCCGTTTCCCGAAACTATAAGCTTTAATACCAATGTTAAATTAGTTGAACTTGATGACTATACTTAAGGATATAAGTGAATATCCATGTTCTTAGGAAAAGTATTGTGTTCAAGGAGCATGATGTATACAACCCACTCTCAAATGTTTAGAAAACAGTTAAATAGAAAGAAAGATAATGACAAATGTGGTTAAAAGTCGGTGGAGCTGGGTATCTGCATGGGGGGGTATGTTAAAATTCTCTGTATGGAGTTTGTATTATTTTTGCAACTGTCCTATAAAACTGAAATTATTTCAAAGTAATTCAGTTTTTAAAAAAGACTTCAGATGTCAGGGTGGTGAGGGAATCAGATAAATTTCCCAAACTAAACTTTTTCTAGTGCATATGCATTAACCACCTCTCACCACCCATCCTCCCTAGTACAAGAAGCTATAGCAACACTGCCATTTTGAAAGAGGCAACTAAATAGCTAGAGTAGGAGATAGTGACCAAGTGATACATTATAGTTATGGGATTCTCAGTCTGCTATAATCAAGCCAAGGGGATTTTCTCATGGGATTGTCAGTGATAGAAAGGTGTTATATAATCTTGTTATGAAAAATAAAGATTTACCATTTAAAAAAAAAAAACGGTGATGGCACACTTCATCAAAAGAGAACCTTCTATGGCTCCCCATTGCCCTCAGGATAAAATCCACAGCTCTATTCTTGACCCCTAAGGCCCAGCCTCCTCTCCCACTGTTGCTCATTGCCACATGCTCCAGCCTAGGCTTTGGACTTGCCCTTTGCTCTACCTAGAACCCTCGTCCCCACCATACCCCTTCTTCTGGCTAACATGAATATCACCTCCTCCAAGAAACCTTTCTTTATCTCTCAGGCACTTCTCTGGCCCTGTGCTTCTGCCATCACTGCCTGGTGATTCATCTTCTCCCATCTTCATAGGGCCTCTCTGAGGGCAGGGACTGGCTCCCATTCAGGCTAATAGCCCAGGATGCTAACACATAGTATTTGCTCAATAGTGTTGTTGAATGAATGCATGAATTCACAGGCAGACTCAGCTCCAGTAGCCTGTGGAGAATATTAGCCCAATCATCTGATTTTTTAAAGAAAAGCTTGAAACATACATTTCTAAATGCCACACCTTTCAATTTTTAAATATTATCAGTGACTTAATGGTAAACTTTGCACTGGCCAAACAAAATAGTTCTGCAGGCAGGATATGGCCTGGTTTCTTGCAAACCTGGATACAAATCCCAGTTTTACTATCTACTACCTGTGTGCCATTAGGGAAGTTACTTAACCTCTCAAACCTTATGTTTCCTCGTCTGCAAAAAAAAGTAATGAATATAGTACCCACCTCACGGGATTTTTGTGAGCCTTAAATGAGATGATGCAAGTCAAATGCTTAACAGAGTATAGACATAGTGAGCACTCGATAACTGTGAGTTGTATCATTTTCTCCCACACAGCCCAAAAAGTCAGCCCTTTTGCCCAGCTCTGGCCATCCTGTCCACATTCCGGTTAATTTTCTTCAGCCACGAATCTGTGAAGCACTTATAACAAGGGCTTCATTGGCTGCTAAGGACTCTCATACACTCCCTTTAGTGAGGTTCCTAGTCTTGGCAGTAAAGGTGTCCATGGCCTGCTTTTGTGCTCCTTACTACACGTTTTGCTGACAGCTTTAATGGGTTAAAATCTCTGTTTTTTTCACGCATCATCCAAAGCCCTCCTGATAAACTGGGTAGGCCCCTAACCAGTTGGTACCTCATGTTCTCCAGCACATGTTTCAACTTTTCTTTCTTGGAGGACCAGCAGCAAGTTGGGAGAAAAGGAAAACATTCTTAAAGAGTTGGTCAGTGTTTTCATTAGATCTGTTGTGTATGATGAATGCTTCTCCTGCACTGCCCCTCCACCTGCATCCACAAAACATCTCCAGCACCCACTGAATTGAAATGCACATATTGTCCTGACCACAGGGTTGTGACCCGTTTAGGGACCCCCTCAAGCATATTTCCCCTTCTCTGACTCCAGGAAGGAAAGCAACATCCCACGTAGTTTGAGGAAAAGAAATCTGAACAGAACTTTGGAGATGAAGCGTATACTGTGGATTACAAGTCTAAAATAATGCAGGACTTCCCAAAGTGTGGTGTACATGCTCTGCAGGTACATGAGATAATTTAAAATGGTATACAGATTTTTACAAACAGTTACACAGTTTAATATGAATTTTAAAATATAAATAATATATAATCTGTGATTTCATAGTTATGGCTTAGGAAAATACATAAACATCTAAAATTAAGTTTAGTAAAATAGCTTTATTAAATAAACAACTGCATAGGTGATATGCAGAGATGTCAAAAAGCATAAAACTGTTAGGGGAATGATTGAAATAGTTAAATGCTGTTAAAATGATTGTAAGATTAGGAGTCAGACAAACTTGGTTCAAATGTGGTCCAACATTTACTAACTATGTGACTTTAGGAAAGTCACCTAATTTCTCTGATCCTCGGGGTTAATGGGGATAATTGCTTCACTGAGTTGTTGTTAAGCTTAAGTGAGGGGCATCATAGTGCATTCTCGGGGTGCAGAATCTACAGTCAGGTGGCCTGGTTTCAAATCTCAGCTCTACCACTTACTAAGTGGCATTGAGGAACTTACTTAACTTTACTATGTCTTACTTTCCTCATCTGTAACAGAGGAAAAAGAACAGCACCTTCATGGGATTATGAGGGTTAAATGAGTTAATATATTTAAAGGGCTTAGAAACATTCCTAGTACATATTAAGCATTATGCACTTGTTAGTAAAAATAAATATCTGTAAAGCTTGACACCTAATAAATCCTCATAAAATATTACTCATTGATATTGCTCTTTATTTCCAATGCCTGGAACAGAATGTCTATAATCAAAATTTTATTAAGTATCAGCATATGACTGTTCAGCTACTCAGTAATTGACAGAATTGGAGAATTGGAGAATTGACAGAGCCCAGAACCTCTTTGCATTAGGAATAAAAAATCATGCCACATGGAAATCAGGAATTCTTGAAGGACTGCCAGGTATGGGGTTGGAAAGAAAGCTCAGGCTACCTTTCTCTGTCCTACTAAGGTAGGTGTGGATTGCTTCAATTTGCAGACGAGGAAATTAAGTTTCAGAGAAATAAAGCAAGTTGCCAAATGTTGTACAGCCTATAAGTCAGGGATTCTTAATCTTTTTTGTTCCACGGACCCCTTTGCCAGTCAGGTGAAAACCATGTACCCCTTACTAAGTCCACACTTAGTGGACTTAAATATATTGTGTATTATTTAATAAATATATCACACCTGCACCAACACATCCCCACAAGAATAATGTCTTATTGAATTTCAATTTAAGCTCACAGACCCCTTGTTAAGAAGCCCTGCTATAAGTGGTAGAGCCAGATGGCATGCTACCTTGATGGAGGCCCTTATTCCCTAAGATGAAGGATGTAAAGTTGGTCCAGTGAAGTGGGTTGATAAAAGGAGTATTTTATGGGCATTTGTGGTAGAGGTATAGTAATGATATTACTATAATAAGAATCTCATTATTTGAGACTCTACTACTATTACTGAGTAGCTGTTAACATTCTGAGATCTCTCCAGTCCTAAATAAACTCTCGTTTGATATCACATCTCTCTCTCTTGCTACTTACTGACCAATATCTCCTCTCTCACTCATTCCTCAACATACTTCAGTCTGGCTTTTCTTCCCCAACCCACTCCTGCCTTCCAATACATACGCCACCAAATCTTCTTTCATCAATATTCATATATTTATTCAACAAATATTGACTCTACTAAGTGTCAACCATTGTTCTCATCACTGGTTCATGACAGCAAATGAGACAAGGTCTCGCTTCTCCTGAAGTTCACATTCCAGGTGGGAATCAAAGGTACCAAATAAACATGGCGCAATCGCCGCTACCCGGCCTACCTCCCCGGGTGCTGCGCAGCCGCCGCGGCTTTCGGCACTGGCCCTGACGGCGCTGCCGCAGCTGCCCGCGCTGCAGCGAAGGCCGAAGCCGCTGGGGCCCCCTGGAGCGCACCCCGCGCTGCCTGCGACGCCGCCCGCGCAACTGCTGCCGCCGTGGCCGCCACCCCCGGACTCGTGGGCGTGCTTGCCGCTGAACCGCAGCCGCAGCAGCCGCTGTGCGTGGTTCCCCGCTTGCCTACCGCCGCCGCCACAGCCGCATTGGTTCCTGTCGCCGCCCTGCTGACCGCCCGGCCCTCCCTGAGGCCACCCACCCCGAGGGACCGCGGGCGGGTGAGTCCCGGGGCCGCCTTAGGGCGCCAGCAGGAGCCAGGTTTCGGGGAGAGGAGGGGGTGTCGGGCTGCGGGGGGAAAGTAGCAAGTTCGAAAAGAAACTTATCTAAAGACTAGGCTCTTTTCTTCCATTCTCATCTGCCCTACAGCAAGGCTCTTGCCGGGTCATTTGAGACTGTAATGTCCCCTGAGCCGAGAAGGAAGCTGGCCGGCGGTCAGGCAGTAGGCAGAGCCCCAGAGCAGAGAGAGAGGAAAACAAAAGTTTAAAATACTTTAACTAGAGCATCCTAAACGTCGCCTTTTCCCTTACAGAATATAAGGTTTGGATGCCAACGCTAAGGCCCTCCTCAGCGTAAATATGTATGGCTTCTTAGAAGCTCTGAGTCTGCCGCCCAGTCTGGAGATGTCAAACCTTTAAATGAAATAGATCCAGGCATCCCGTTGGCCTGGCACCAGCAAAGCAGGAGCATTGATGGATCACAGATACTTGGCCACGAAGCGAGAGGGTCACACAGCTGTCACGTCATCCCATGGACAGGAGAGGGACAGCAGAACTCCCACGGTGGCTCGAATCAAGTATCTAGACGTAAGTCCTCTCTCAGTGGGCTCTTCAATAGCAGCTGAAGAATGACATCAGAATCAATGGCCCAAGAACCCGGGAACGGGCCTGGGAACCACCTGACTAGCAGAAGGGCCACGTCTGAGTTTCCTGTGGCTGCCATAACAATTTACCACAAACGGGGTGGCCTAAAACAACAGAAACATCTTCCCTCACTGTTCTGGAGGGCAGAAGTCTGAAATCAAGGTGTTGTCAGGGCCTTGCTCCCTCCAAAGGCTCCGGGGGACGAACCTTCCTTGCCTCTTACAGCTTTTGGTGGTTCCAGGTGTTCCTTGGCTTGGGCCGCATCACTCCAATCTCTGCTTCTGTCTTCATGTGGCCTTGTTTTTTTTATGTGTCTCTCCTCTCTGTGTAGTAGATTTAGGGCCCACCTCAAATTCAGGATGATCTCTTAAGATCCTTAATTTCACCTGCAAAGACCCTTTTTTCAAATAAGATCACATTCACAGTTTTAGGGGGTGGGTAGGTCTTGAACATGAATTTTGCCGCTGAACAGCAACTGCTGCAGGCAATGTGCGTGGTTCCCTGCTTGCCTACCACCGCCGCCACCGCCGCACTGGTTCCTGGCCTCTATTCAACCCAGTCCAGGCAGTGTCCTCCCACATGTGGGGCTGGCCCACCTCCAGGCTGCACTCCCCAGCCTGGCAGTGTTTTAGGCCTGGTCCCTCACCGATCCAGAGCCCTGGCTCCTCAAGCAGGAGTTGAAGGCATTAGAACCTCAAAAATCTGTTCCCCAGCACTGAGTATAGAAGAAAATCAAGTGAGTGCTGAATTGTGGTGGGTTCCAATGTCTGTTGCCTTGCTGACTGCCTCCCCCTCCCCTTACCTTGTGTATCCCTCCTCCCTTCTTAGCTAAGAGTCAGACAGTAAATAGGAAGGATAGCAATGAATGTGTAATATTCAAAGAAAATTCCAAAGCGTTAATTGCAGCTGTTTTGAAAGCTGACCATTAGGATTGATAATGAAGTTAATGATTACACTGAAAAAAAATAAGGAAATGAATATGTGGACCAAACAATTTCATATGATAGGGCTTATGAAGAAAAAAATTATGGGTGATGGGGGAGATGAGTTCTTTGAATTGGGTTGTCAGGAAGACCTTATTGCAAAGTAGCAAGCAAGGGTAAATAAAACCAAACAATGACTGTATTAAACAGTTCTATAAAGAATTGAACATGCAGATCTAGTAAACAGATTATGAAGTTAGTTATATGTGATTTTTAGAATATGATGAAAATATAAAATAAAGTGAGGAGAAATATAAAAGCAAACAACTTTTTGAAATCAATTTAAGCCTAATTTAAATAAATATCAGTCAAAGAAGCAAATTACAGAGCATGCATATGAGAAAATGGAAAAAAGAGAAGGGACAAGCTAGTAGGTCGATTCTGCCAATCAACACCAAGAGACTGCTATGTAGACTGAATTATGCATCCCAATTTAGACATGTTCTTGATCTGGATGTAAACCCATTGGAAATAGGATCTCTTTAAGATGTTATTTTAACTACAGTGTGGCCCAACTGAATCAGAGTGGGCCTTAATTCTAAATCATGGAGTACTATACAAGCAGCAGAAATTCAGACAGAGAAAGCCATGGGGAAGAGCCAGACACTGGACATCAGCAGAACCTGATAAAAAAGGAGAGAATATGCCATGTGACACAAGGCAGGAATACAAGCCAAGAACCCCAAGGATCGCCAGCCAACACCAGAATGTTACACACTTTGGAGAGAAAGCTTCCTCTTGCTAATATGATTTTGGACTTCTCTTAGCCTCAAAACTGTGAGCCAACAAATTATTGTTGTTAAATACAACCTATGGTATGGTATTTGTCATAACAGCCTGGCAAAATAAGACAATTGCCAATAAAAGAGGTACTTTACAATGATAAGAATGTGCTTTCATCAATTGTAACAAATATAGTACACCAATGCAAAGTGTTAATAATAGGGTGATATAGGGGAGTTCTGTATTTTACGCATGATTGTTCTGTCAACCCGTAACTTCTTTATTTAAAATAAAAAGAGGTACTTTGACCAAAACTGCTACACTCTTATTTTTAAACTCACACAGCTCTAAAAAAAAAAAAAAAATCTCTGGAACTTATGCCTGGATGCTCCCAAATCAGTTCACTTAATGATAAATCTATCACTGATAGAGGGACACATGATGGTCATGAAACACTCAGAGAAACACTAACACCTCTGTTTTAGCACCTTCTGCAGGTAGGGAGAGCAGCCATCCTGCCCTGCTCCAGGCAGCACACTGACATTCATCATCTTCATCAGGGCATTCTTGGAACCCTTCACGGAAGGCGTAAAAACAGTTACTCAAGCATTGTGAAAACAATTTTTGGAGAAAGAGTAGTGGGTTGGAAAATGAGGTAGGGTGATTAGTGTAGGGCTTGTATTCAAATGAAGTTAAGAAATAGATGTGAATGCTGCTTGAATTCAGAGCAATTGTAATACTTAGATAAATGTGCAGCTTCAAGGTCACTTCTAATTGGATGGCAGGCCTAGAAGGCATCAGCCAATCAGCAAACAAATCAAAAAAGTACTTCCAAGCTGCATAATTCCTCAGTGTCTTCAAGTAAGGCACCCAAATCCTTCTATAAACTGGATGATTTAATATTGGAAAATCTATATATCTGATTTAAATATACTAAATAAAAGACAAAAACATATTCTCAGAAACTGCCAAAGGGGCAAGTGTGAATTTTGATATCTATTACATTACTTAAAATGTTTAGAAACTTTGAAGAAAATATGAGTTTGAACACATAGACTTCAAACAAAAGTGCAATGTCTTGTTTACTGATGAAATACTACTAACAGTCGCATTAGAGCCACGAATGTGACAAGAATTCTGTCGATCAGCATTATTACGCGAAAGTCTTCACAAATATTAGGCGATGAATTTTTAATTAGAGTTTAA
>JAKSZT010054497.1:1492280-1665424 GCA_026826555.1 Tolypeutes matacus | reverse complement strand
TTAAACTCTAATTAAAAATTCATCGCCTAATATTTGTGAAGACTTTCACGTAATAATGCTGATCGACAGATTTCTTGTCACATTTTTGGTCCCTGACAATATCTGCCTTTTTCTTGTTGAGTTATTAAGGCAGTATTATTTGGGGGTGTAATCTGTCCAGTCTTAGGTTTCAATTCCTGCTTGTTGTGCTTTGGGGGTGCTTTTCAGTTCTTATTTCATACCCTCTTTTGAATCCATTGATTCTTTTGTTCAATTTCTGTCCCCTAACACACACACACACACACACATACATACACCTCTCCCCCCCCCACACACACACCCTGCCATGCCAGTTTGGACATTGAAATTCCATTTGTTAGCTTTTAGAGACATCATCAATATTCTGACAAGCATGCTTAATGCAAATCTATATTGAAACAGCACCTCTGCTCTACACCCAAACATTTTAAGGACGTTAGAATATTTTAATGCTTACCCAGCCCCATCTTACGCATTATTATTGCTCAGTATTTAGTTCTATCTGGCTTATTTTATTACCCAAAGTGGCCATTGTCATTATTAGATTATTATACAAACATTATTTGTCTTTATTTGCCCATGGTTGGTATTTTATTCTGTTACCGCTCCTTCTTGCATCTCAGATCATCTTTCTGTGATCATGTTTCATCTTCCTAAAGCATATATTTTAGAAGTTCCCCTTAGGTGATTTCTATTGGTGTACACGCTGGCAGTGTTTCATTTGTCTGAAAATGCCTTTACTTTCAGATTAGGCTCTCCAGGAAGCAGGCTCAGGAATTTAGTGTGCAGGGCACTTACTCAGGACCAACACCTGTGGAAAGGGATGAGCAGGAAGGAGGCACAGGCAAAGAGAGACACTGAGCTGTAATGCAGGCCCAGTGAAAGCCTCGATGGCATCCGTGAGCTCTGTAGGTAAAACGACCCCTCAGAGATATTGCACATTGGAGCAAAATAGCCAGACCTTTACAGTCCCTCCTCCATCAGTCATTGTTGTGGGTCATCTCAGGAAGTGTGTGACCTTGGGCAAGGCAGCTCTCTGCAGCTCGGGTCATACCTGAAGGGGCTAGTGACTGCCTGCTGCCTGCTGACTGCAAGCCCAGCAGCTGAAGCAGAGGGATCTGTGTCGCTGGGGGTTGGGGGAGGTGGGAGGGGTCCCATCTTCATGTCCATCATTCCCTCAATCTTAAATGATATTGTGGCTACGTATGCAACTTGAAATTGACAGTTGCAGTCTCTCATCATTTGCTTTTGGCTTCCATTTGTGATATACCTAGTTGTATTTTCTGAATCTAGGGACTCACATTTTTCCTTAATTCTGGAAAATTACCAGTCGTTTTCTTTGAATATTATTTATCCCCCGTCCCCCGTATATTCTCTGGCTGGTGCGCCTGTGAGATGTACCTTATTTCTTCTTATTTCATTCCTTCTCTTCCCCTCTCTTTTATCCTTTTTTTTTGCTTTATCTCTCTGAAACATTCTGTGCAATTTCTTTCACCTATATTACAGTTCACTAGTTCTCTGTCGAGCTACGTCTCATCTGTTGTTTACAATTATATGAATCTTTTTAGTTTCTGTTGTTTATTTTTAGAAATTCTATGTGCTTTAAAAAATAATTAGTGCTTTTTGGCTCATATATTTAAACCTGTTGAATACATTTTTAGTCTGCATCTGACAATAAGTCTTTGGAGACCTATGTCTGTGGTTTATTGCTTGTGCTGACAGTGGCTTGTTTGGGGGTTATTTGCATGCTTGGGTGGCCTTTATCTGTGGGAATATTTCTTCAGCCTCAATTAGAAGTAGGCACCTCTAGAAAGGCATACATTTGCTTTTTCCATTATATTTTTAAGCAGTTTTATTGAGATATATTCACATACCATGCATTCCATATCCAAAGTGTACAGTGGCTTGTAGTATGAACCCAGAGTTGTGCATTCATCACCACAAACCATTTTAGAACATTTCCATTTCTCCAAAAAGAAAAACTTCAAGCTCCTTAGCAGACACTTCTCAATCCCTCTTATCCTTCCCCAGCCCTACATAACCACTAATCTATATGTCTTTATAGATTTATATATTTACCTTTTGTACAAATGAAATCATACCACATGCAGTACTTTGTGTCTGCTTTCTTTCACTTAGCATAATGTTTTTTTTTAAAAAATTATTGTAAGTTTCT
This sequence comes from Tolypeutes matacus, assembly GCA_026826555.1. Lineage (NCBI taxonomy): Eukaryota > Metazoa > Chordata > Mammalia > Cingulata > Chlamyphoridae > Tolypeutes > Tolypeutes matacus. The sequence continues at coordinate 1,663,230 of JAKSZT010054497.1, read as the reverse complement.
TTAAATTAGAGAAGTTTTAGGTTTGCGTAAAAGTCATGGAAAAAATACAGCATTCCCATATACCCCCCTACTGTTGACATTTAGCATTGGTGTCTTACCTTTGTTACAATTGATGAAAGAATACTAAAATCTTATTGTGGCTCTCTCTCCTTAAAGGAGCCCGCATCTACAGTTTTGATCTGTAATTCTTGTCTTTTCCCACAGTTCTCAATAAACTCTGTTCTTTTCTCCCATTCTGTTCTTTTCTCCCATTTGTAAATAAACTACTGGCCTAACTAAAACTATATATTATTGCTAAGTGGAGTCCATAGTTTGCATTATGTGTATTTGGTTTTTTACCATAAACTACCCTGTTATTTACACTTTGCAATAGTGCATGAAAGAACCTTTTTATATTTGTACTATTAATCACAGCCATCGTCCAAAACAGGATAACTCTGTTATACAGTCCCATGTTTTTTCCTCTAGCTTTTGATAGGTTTGCTTTTGCTACACGTCTGGGTTTGCTACCAGGAATTAATCGGGCCATGCTGACAGTGTTCATCTGAACTCCAAAGCCACATGTGGGCAGGCTTATGATTACAAATTCTCCAGGGACACCTCACTGTCTCCCCAATCCAGAGCCAGAGCCAAAGCCAAAGGATTCAGTTTCCTTGTAATCTCCCTGTCCTAGAGGGAAAAGGTCTTCCCTTTCACTGAGGGTGTCGTCCTTCCAGGGTCTAGGCTGTACACAAAGTTCTCAGTTCTCTATTATTTTCTGACACATTCCAAACTCAGCTAAGCATTTAAATAAATATTTATTGTATTTTTGCCATTGTTTTCCATATGATTGGGACGGGAGGGTTTTCACATAATCTATTCCACATATTACTCATCCCAATAAGAGTAGTAAGTGCCCCTTGAGAAAGAGAAACCAGTCTGGGGTCATTCAGTGGTATCCAGCGGACTTCGGGCTTATTCAGGAAGTTCCGAGAAAACTTCCATTCATGGGCCAGGTGCCTTGGAGGAGCTCATTGCAGGGCTGGGCTCAGATGGGTGGCTTTCCCTCTCTGAAAAGTCTCAGAGCGTCTCCATATGGTCTCTCCAGCAGGATAGGCAGACTTCTTATGCGGCATCTCAGGGTTCTCCAGCAGCAAGGCAGAAACCACTAGTCCTCTTAAAGATGAGGTGCAAAATTGGCATAATGTGACATTCACCATACTCCATTGGTCAAAGCATGACAGGCCAGCTTGGATTTAAGAGGATGGGGAGAACGTGGTTAGAGGGGAAATATTGGGTTGTACATATGGTAATAGAACAAATTTTTAATATAAATGCATGGAACTGCACAAACATGATCCAAATGTTAAACCTTGGGCTACAGTTAATAGTGCAATTATAAAAAAGTGCTTTCATCAATTGTTGAAAAAAATTCCACAGCAATGCAAGATGTCAATAATACGGTGGTATATGGCACTCGTGTATTTCATGCAGGATCTTTCTGCAGATCCACAACTTCTCTAATAAAAAAAATTAAGAAGAATCAGAGGGGGAAACAGACACGATCCCTTGATGAGAGGAGGATCTGAGAATGAACAACCTGCCTTATTCTGCTGCAAAGCACATTGTAGCAAACAATTCTTGACATCCTGCTGTGTGCCCAGTGCAAGGTTTATCCATACAGACAAGTCCTTTGTTTGCTAGGCTAGAGTGGTAGACTTTGGGACTGGCTTTAGGCTTGACTTATCCCTAGGAGGGTGACTCCTCCATTTCGATGATCCCTAATCTTTATACCAGAGCCATCAAGCTTCATATGTCACGAAATTTCTAACCATTACCGTCATGTTCTCCCAGTGGTGGGGCTCTGGATACAGACAAACGGACATATCAGTAGACAGAAAGGAGAATGTAGGGACTGAACTGGGTCAGGACCTGCCCCCATATCTGTGTTTCTTGATTAAGGCCACCAAGCTTTCACATATTCCTCACCGTCCTCTTCTTTCAGGGTCCCTTACACCAAACCTTCGATTGTAAACCGTCCCTTTCCCTCATGCCTACAAAAGTTCGTACCCACAACATCATAAACAGGGAAGGCTTGAGGCCACAGAAAGAATTTACGAGGTCGAAAAGGAGAAGCAGCCCCCACTATATGTGCCATTCCTAGCTGTTAGTATTTGGTTAAGTAAATAGCATGCTTATTATGCATTTTCATTTGAATTAATCACCCAATGGAGATTGAGGTCTGGGAAACAAATCAACACTGTGGTTCCTTTTATTTTAAAGTACTTCTCAACATGCAGTTTAGTGGAGAGATACATGGGTTTTTCGAGCCAATGTTAGGCCCACAAGCCCAAGGCTAGTACCATGACTGATGGACCAGACAATCGAGTAACAGTCAGTAGACCTGCCTGGGTCCTGATGTCAGATCTAATATGGACAAGGTGTGTCACCTCCTGGATCCCTTCTGGGAAAGGTCTCTCAGTTTCTAGAAGCGATAGAATTCATGATGACAGTTTACTTATTTCAACAACATGATAACTAGGCATATTATTAATTTTTAAACAAAATTCCCACTGGTACAGGTCAGAAAATCTGGTTAATCGTGATTTCCTCCCAAGGAGATAGGGTCCCTCCCTAACTGCAACTCCCAAAGATTGACGTTATTCCCAGTAACCCATTATGTAGGAAGACCTTGAAGCTGAGTAAAATCATGGGCAGTTTTCAGGATTTCAGAACAATCATGTGGCAACAGCAAGGGCGGTGAGTGTCAGAAATGCCCATGTGACAACCCTCAGAGGGATGCTTGGCAGAGAGGCAAAACCTGCATTGATGATCCCATGGAGGGGAGTCCTGATGCCCTCCTGCTTCTCCAATGCCTGCCTCAGGGGTCATCGTGTCATGCCCATGCTCCTAGATTTTTTTTAATCCCTTCTAATAAGGAAAAAGAATACATAGCTACATTTCCAAGGTCCCTCTCCTTGTCCACCCCTTATTCATTTCTTATACCCGATGACAATCCTGACAATCCGTGGTCAAAGAGGAGGGGTGTGATGATAGGTGGAGAAAAGACTAATCCCATTTTATTGCCCATTGTGCTGGGGACGGAGTTATCACCATGGCAGGTGACAAGGCGATTGGCTTCATTTTACAGGCACATGAGCTTGCATGTGAAAAGCTAAAATAAATCAATAATCAAACAGGCTGAGCAAAATGCATAGATCATTAACTTTTTTCTTAGTGGATCACCACCACACTTAATTTGATGGAAGGGGCAAGAGACATGCCCACTCCCCGCTCTGAATTTATAACCGGAAACCCCCACATTTAAAAGCAGCCGATAAGAAAACAAAACAAACAAACAAACGGGCAAAGACCCACGCCACCTTCCGGCTCCATCTCCAAGTCAGAACGTTACAGAACAGCCCTTATTGGCTCAGCCCGATATACCTTTCCCCATTTTGGTCCAATTGCGTTGAATGTCGGCTGCAGGTCCTTCATTGGCTGAGCCCGTTTTGCAAGGCTTGCTCTCACTGGTCGTTCTCAGCATCCGAGTGATAAACATAAGCGCCGTTTTTGAAGATTTGCGATTCAAAAAACAAAAAGTGATAGCCTGGAAAAGAGTACATTTACCTAAATTTAAATGAATTTGAATAGTATTTTCATAGTCTATGGACAGATATGGTTTATTGACATTTTAGTTTTAGCTACTTCTGTCTTGTGTTTTGGGTCCTGTGTTATGTATATCCACGAATTCTTTAATATGGGTCCGATGGAAGGAAGTTTGATTAAGGTATGTTTGTTCTGTTAATTCTGAATCCTCGAGGGTGTTGCTTATAATTTTTCATTTACAACCATAAATTTCCTTCGGTTATATTGTTTATTCTGTCAAACACAACTTAGATCAAGATCGCTCACTTAATGTCTGTCTTCCTCATTCACTGCTGTGTGAATAATCAGAAGTACTCATTTGCTCTTCCAGTCTTCAACATCGAGTTACAACTTTTCCTCTGTCCAGCCTAGATTTCTTATGTCTCACTTGCCTTGCACGTGCAATCTTCCTTCCACAGCAAAGTTTTCATGCATTTATCTTGGTTAATATTATTTTACTAATGTTTCTCTTTGCTTTCTGAATTTAAAAATGCAAACAACCACTTCACACTGTAACTGTCCTGATGGAGTTGATGTTAAAATGATGTCCCATGTAATACAATATGTGATCACCAGCATGAAAAATAACTTTGATCAAAGATTTCACTGGCATGTTGTTATACAGGGACCATTTGAAGCAGCAACAATTAGCATGGTAGAAATTAGGTAAATAGTGAAATGCTGGTTTTGAACTTGTCCACAGCTGTTTTGAATAGCATGGAGGCTCTGAAAAGAGTCTTTCTTTCAAAACTTTTATTCAGGGTTTCTAAGAAAAATACGTGGCTCACCCATTGAAGATTTAGTTGTTGTTGATTTTGCCATATATTTTAAGGTGTCTTCTTTGAAAGACACCTTATTTTTTTTCAAATACTTTTATAAGGTTTTCCTAATATTTCATAATAATAATAAGCCACAATCCTAATTATAGGGCTCATGTCTACTCAGTCCTGACTCTAATGATCTCTTTGATGTTCTGGAAGCAAAGTCGTCCTTGGGAGAGTTTTCTCTGGGACCCAAAATGATAGACCTCCTTGTAATCAGTCATGAGCCCCCTTCAAGCCTGTGCTTCTCATGGACAATCTAACTAGTACCTGCCCCACCACCATCTTAACTTTTGAGCACAGTAGATATTCTGCAGAGTTGAAACACTGTGCCTTCAGCCTCTCATAGGAAACCCTTATCCCTATTCTGATGTAGTCAAGAATATTTTGATTTTTCCCCAGTGTTAAGCTGAATGACATCCTTTATAGGTTTCTACATGCTAATTAAATGAGAAATCTCTGTATTTCTTTAAAAGTGCAAATGGAAATCTTAACAAATTTACTAAATACTGGGCTAAAGCAAGTCTCAAAGGATTGAATTAGAATATTTCTGTGTCCGCAGAGGTAGTGAGGTAGAAATCAGTAGGAAAAGAAGCAACTGGAAATTTACCAACGTGGTGTATAGCAAGCATTATACTTATTTATAAACAGTGGAAAATCTACTCCATGAAGAAAACAGAGGACATTAGAGTATATTAACATTGACTTTACTATCAGCATTCAAATCACTTGAAGAAAATGAAGGTAAAAGTGATCATTTTTTCCCCAGATGATCACTCTTTAATATGGTACACAATAACAAGAAGAATCTAGGTATCCTAGGTAACCTAATGTTAACAAATTGCATTGTAGCTTGGTGGTAAGAGGAGGGGTTTGGGAAACAAGGTAGAATCTGCTTCAATTGGAAATTGCGTTCAGCTGATAGTCAGAGGCCTATGATAAAAGTGGCTTAAACAAGACAGAGTTTATCTTTTCTCAAATAAAGGAGGCAGGAGGTAGGCAAATCAAAACTCCCATGGTTCCTCTATCATCAACAGGGACTGAGGTTCCATCGACTTTTTTGCTCTACCATTCTCAGTGCATACTTCCAGCCTCAATGTTGCCTAATGGTGCAGAATAGCTCCTAGAGCTCTGGCCATCACATCCTTGCTCCTGCAGCTGAGTGGCCCGAAAGTGCATGGTCCCTTCTGCGGCAGGGACCCAAAACTCATGGCGCTCTGCAGTTCTTCCCCCATGTCCTCCCGCCGCAGGCCTTCAGTTATCAGCTTCGCCCCAAGTCGCGGCTGGGGAGACTGCGGGCCAGTTAAGAGCCCCAGAGCCCCTTGCCACAAGCACCTGGCGCCGCACACCGAAGCCCTCCGAAGCAAGGAAGTGGTGGTGGCAGCTGCAGAAATGGCCCCCTTTGCGGACTCCATCTGCAGCCCTAGGAAGAGCCATCTTAATTCTCCTAATTGTCCCCTTAATTCAGTTCAAAAGGAAGAGTCTTGAGTATCTCAGTTCTTTATTCATATTATGAAATCGGATTAAAAGTGAGCAAAGAAATAGGAAAAGAAAATACATTCCTCTTACTCTCCAAAGGTATGCATATCCCAAGAAGGTTCTTATTGGCTCAGCCCAGTACACCCTTACCATACTTTGGGCCAATGGCTGTGGCTCAGAGGCTGTGGTTCTTCATTGGCTGAGCCAGTGGAGCTTGTGACGTAGGCTGCTCTCACTGGACACTTCCATCATCTGAGTTATGCTTAATTGCGAGTTAAGAAATTTTGCTTTCAAAAACGATGATATCATGTCCAGAAAACAGTAGAATCTGATAAATTTGAATGAAATAAAATAGTATTTCAGAGTCCAGGGAGCTTTTTTTTTTCTCTTTAAAATACACTGTTAGGTTTTGATGAGTCACTTAATTCCTCATTCACCCACTGAGCGACTAATCTGATCAACTAGTTTTCCCTTTCAGTCTTCAATATTAAGTCCCAATATTTTTCCGTCTATTCTGGATTTCATCTGTCTCAATTGCATTCCCAGTCTTCATTCCACAGCTCAATTACTGTGTTATTTAGCATGCTTGATTAACGGTTATATTTGCTTTCTGAATTTACAAATGCAAAAAATACCAAAAAACCCCCCACAAAACACTAAAAATGTTCTCAAGGATTCCATATGTTAAGATGACTTTTCACACATTAAAGTATGTATGAGACTGACATGCAAGAATAACTTTGAAAAATATGTATATGACATAATCGCAAGCACTGGATATTTGAAGGAACAACAATTAGCAGAATATACATTAAGTGAGTACTGAAATACCACCTTTTGGGACTTGTCCACAGCTCTTTCTCCAAACAGGTCACAGCTCTGAAAATATCTTTTTTTTTTTTTTTTTTTAAAGATTTTATTCATTCATTCATCTATCCCCCCCTTGCTGCTCGCGCTCCCCGGGCCAGCCAACCACGCTGTGAGGGCGGGCCCGCCCTCACCAGGAGGCCCCGGGAACCGAACCCGGGGCCTCCCACATGGCAAACGGGAGCCCCACCGATTGAGCCACAGCCGCTTCCCTGAAAATATCTTTTGGTTTCCAAAAATGTTCTTCCGGATTTGTAAGAAAATCACATGGCACCCACTGGAGGATTTACTTGCTGTTGGCTTTGTAGTATGGGTTTTGGTTTCCTTGGGCAGCACATTATTCTTTTCAAATCCTTTTATAAGATTTTTTAATTTTCCAGAATAATAATAATAATGAATAATAACACTGATGATGAGGCTCCTTTCTCCTATATGCTGACTCTAATGATCCCATGGTAGCTCTGGAGGCAAAATGGCCTATTAAAGTATTAATATTTAAGCAGCCAAAGATCATCGTCTTACAGAGAGAGCAGCAGGCAGTTTCCTCCAGGAAGCTTCCATGACCTGGGAAGAGCCACCCTTCCCTGTGCAAATAGCCAGACATTTACCCTCTCGTCGATCAGTCATACTCCTGATATTCTTTCCTGTCCCCATCTTTCTCTTTAGCTCGTGGTGCCCTGCCAGAGGTGAAGCCCTCTGCGTGTTCGGGTTCTCCTAGGACTGCTTTATCCTTCCTATGATAGTGTCAAGAAAAGTTATGATTTTTATAGATTGTCCAGCTTTTTTCTGATTGTTAGGCTAAGAGTAACATATTTGCAGGTTTCTGCAAATTAATCAATAGGAGAATTTCCAAGTTATTTTAAACATTCACATGAATTGCCTAAAACAATTGACAAAATATAGGGAATTAAAGTAATTCTTAGCAAATTTGAAGTATTCAAATCACGGGTTTTGTTCACTCTCCAGAAGGAGAAAACTAGAAATCAGTAAGTAAACTATCAACTGGAAAATCCCCAACTGTTTGGAAATTAAGCAACACATTTACATATAAACAAACAGAAAACCGCTGGACCTACAAAATGTATAGAGACCTTAGAAATTATTAACATTAACGTTAAAATCACTTCAGCAAAATGAAGGGTAAAGACATCTTCATTTTCAGAATTTGTCACCATCCTTATTTTGATACAAAAGAGAGAAGACATGCCCACTCTCAGCTCTGGTTTCACATTTTGAAATCTCCATGATTAAAACAATACAACAAAGAAAAAACACGTGGCAAAACACCTCATATTCCTCCTTAATTCCCATGGCTAAGCATCCCAGAAAGGCTCTTATTGGTTCGGCCCGACATAACTTTGAACACGTTGGGCCAATGGATGTGGCTTAGGGACTGTAAATACCTCATTGGCTGAGAGAATGGGGTGTGGAGCAGGGCCCGCTCTTATTGGTCGTGTCCAGCATCCGCGTGATTAACATAATCACCAGTTTTGAAGGTTTGCCTTTCAAAAAAACAAATGGTTTTTGCCTGGAAAAAGAGTACAGTCAGATAAACGTAAATGAATTAGAATAGTATTTTCAGAGTCTAAGTAGCTTATATAGATACTGTTTATTGACATTGTAGTTTTAGGTATTTCTGTCCTGTGTTTTGGGTCCTCACGTATACCCATGAATTCCTTAATTTGGGTCACACTGAAGGAAGTTTGATTAGGGTGTGTTTGTTTCATTAATTCTGAATCCCTGCGGGTGGTGCTTATAGTTTTTCATTTACAACAGTAAATCTCCTTCCCTTACATTGCCTTTTCTAACACACCGTTTATCTCAAGATTTCTCACTTACTGCCTGTCTTCCTCATTCACTGCTATGTGAATAATCATGTACTAATTTCTCCTTCCAGTCTTCAACATCAAGCTCAAATTTCCCTCTGTTCATCCCATATTTCATGTCTCAAGCAACCTGCATTCCAGGTCCTCGTTCAACAGCCCAATTATCATGTATTTTAACAAGTTTTACACAAATTCATATTTGCCTTCTGAATTTACAATTGCAAAAACACCCCAAAATCACTTAAATTTCCTAATGGATTTGATGTTAAAATGTCTTCTTGTATAATACAATATGAATGAGATCAGCTTGCAAAATTAACTTTGTTAATATCTTTGTATGGGTATTGACAAACCCTGGTACTTTGAAGGGACAGCAATTATCATGATAGCAATTATCATGATAGAAATTATGCCAAGGGTGAAATGCATTTTTTTTTCAAACTTGTCCACAGCTCTTTCTATGCACAGGCTATGAAAATTGCTTTTGGCTTCCAAAAATTTTGTTCTGAAGTTGTAAGAAAATCGTATGGTAATGTTCTGGAGGATTTACTTGAGGTTGATTTCCTGGTAGTTTTTGTAGGTCTCTTGGGCAGCAAATTCTTTTTGTATCATTTTGTGTGATTTTTTTCTATACTATTCCCAAATAATAATAAGTAAAAATCCTGATGATGGGGCTCATTTGTCCTAAATCCTGCTTCTATCGGTCCTAAGAGAACTCTGGAGGTTAAATGGTCCCTCAGAAGTATACTGCTTTGGATGGAAAATTCTAGACTTTTTATACCCTGTCACTGGTCAGTCATCCTCATACATGATTGCACTCTGATATTCAACTCTCTCTCATATTCTGTCCTTTCCCCAATCTTTCTCTTGAATATGTGGTGTTCATATTGGGTCTTTCCTGGGACTCTTAATCCTCTGATGATTGCATTGTAGACTATTGTAGATTTTCTAGCTTTTTTCTCATTATTAGACTCACAGTGGCTTATTTATAGATTTTTACAACCTAATCAATAAAGGAATTCCTGAATTATTTTAAAAGTACAAATAGAATACCTAACAAAATTGACCAAATGTTGTCTTTTTTATAAGAAAAATGTTTCTGCCAGTTCTTTTTTTTCCCTAACTCTTTTTATTTTTTATTTTTTAAAAGATACTTAGATTACATAAATGTTACATTAAAAATGTAGGGAATTCCCATATGCCCCACTCTCTACCCCTCCCACACTTTCCCACATTAACAACATCCTTCATTAGTGTGGTACATTTGTTACAATTGATGAACACATATTGGAGCATTGCTACTAAATGAGGGGGATGGGACCAGACTGCCGGGGCCAGGGCACAAATTTCCTATCTGGTCTTGGAGATTATTTTTCTTTTTCTTTGATTCAGCAACTGCAGAGTCTTTCTCCAGTTCTATCATCTTCCAGAGTTCTAAGAAAGTGGGATTTGTCCTTTTATTGTTGATTCTTAGGGGAAACTTTTCCAGGGATGACTTAGGTCGCCATTTTGATGACATCACTCCCTTGGGAGGACCTGAGCATCAAAACCAAAGGCTCTTTTCAGAGCCACCAACGTTCTCACTAAAAGAGCTGTATCCCGCTATAGTTAGAGCTACTTTACTTTTAGATCTTGTGGCATTCTGCTGATTTTAGAAGCATTTTTACCATCAACTAAATATCAACTCTATGTCAATCTATCTGTAGTGTAGTTTGTTCAAAGGAAAATAGATTTTGTTTACCAATATTGCATTTAACCGCTTTAGTTATTTTTCTAGGTCAGCCTGATTTCCCACGCTGTACTTATCTAGGTAACCAGATCAGGTAGAAAATTGTAGCTAGTAACTCTCAGATCCTTGTTGAATGGGCAGATGAATGAATTAATGAATGTATATTGGATAGGAGAGTGACCCCATGATGCCCTATGAGAACACTGTTGCATTGCATGGCTGGTCTGCATGATATTTTTCTGGGCCCTCTTGGATATGTTTGCCTTCCTCCCCTGCACTGCACTTTTCTTTGCTCTCTCTACGAAGCTGTCTGATCTCCAATGTTAAACCCCTGAGAATGGGAGCATATGTTTCCTCTGGTCTGCTCATCTCATTGACTCCTCCCAATAACCCTTTGAGGTATAAACTCCTTATACCCTAGTTTTTTGTATGAAGAAGCAGACAAGTCACAGAGAGACTAAATAACTTGTCCAAAGGTTGTATAGCTGGTAAATGGTATTACAGGGATTCAAATCCAAGTCAGTCTGAGTCCAGAGCCCAAGTACTTGAACACTTTCCTCTGCCATCCTCTCTCTCAGACTGTGGTGATGGCGCATTCAAGGCTGGCTACCCAGGAAGGTAGTCTCAGGTGGCCCCTTTCCAGCAAGCCTTTTCATAGTTTGATCTTTTCCTTGAAGGCATTGTGATCAGCTGGGAGAGGTAAAAGCAAATGCATCAGGTCAGCCTTCCTACAGAGGAATATAATGAACCTGATTTGCTTGTACAACCACAGAAGTTGTTTTTTTTTCTTTCCAAGTAGCAGTTAGCAAGTTCATCACTTCTAGTGCTCAATTCCAAGTTTCTATAGCTGTCTCAAAAATATGCAAAGCCATTCCTTGTTCCATAATTGTGGCCCAAATACTGTGTTGTAAATTGGTGCAGGAAAGGGTATGAATCTTGGAGTGGGGAAAGATTTCAGGTTGGAATAAAACAGCAATTATTTGATGATCCATTTAACTCTCTATACATGAACATTGCTGCAGAGACCTGAATGCTGTTCCCACATCTAGAATATCCAGTTATATATCAGATGTGTTGAAAATCCCATCAATCGATGGTCTTGTCTTTAATTAATGACCACACAGTTATGTCAGCATCCTTACCTGGCTCTTTAGAGATGTTTCCTCACCATTTGATACAACTGAGGAGAACAAAATATGCAGTGCAATAGTAATGCTGAGGGCTTAATGATAATTATTATTACTGAAAACAGCAATTACTCAAATATTGGTAGTTAATGTGGCACTTCTCTATTGGCTGGAATATTGAATGAACCAGAACTTACTTTTCCTCTGACCTTGTGAGTTTATTGCAACCCCTTTCCTTATCACCCTTATATCTGACACTCATGACAATTTGGTGTTGTTCGGAGCAGGCATTGTTACAGTATTAAGGAAACTTATTGTTGATTAAACAGCAACTGTACTCTGTGCTAAGCACTTTACATGGAATACGTCAATTACCTTTCATGACATCTCTGTGATGTAAATAGTGTTATTATTTCAATTTTTATGGATGAAGAAACTGAACTACAAAATATTAAGTCACTTACCCATGATCAGACATGAAGTTACCAAGCCAAGAATCAAACATAATTCAATGCTTTTAAGAAACCAGGGTCAAAATATTCTTATTAGAATATGTATTAAATTTTAAGGTGTTTATAAAACTCACTTGCCTGTGCCATTTCATAAGGATTTTAAGTCATGATACTAAATGATATTTTTGACCTTTTGCAAAGATGAAGTGGGCATGAAATTCTATTTAGCTGCTCTTTCTCTTTTGATTAATTTCCATGATATGATTTCTTTCTGACATTTTGCCCTTTTCTATCCTCGACAACTAAGGTCATGTCTCCCTTTGTACACTGACAGGACAAATGTGTGAAATCACTGCCTAGTGATTTTGCTACCTTTGCAAAGGTTGTAGATGAGAAGACAACCACTTAGCCTGTGGGAGTTGCTATTACAAAGGCAGACCACAGGAACATGAGCTGAGCCACAACCTAACTCACCATGTGCAGACACAGTCAGAGCTGGGGCTGAGGGAAGGAGACTCTGGATTCCAATCATTGTTCCAAAGCTGTGTCTAGTATCATAGAAAAGTAGACCTAAACTGCCATGTGTGCAATGATGGCTACTGGACCAGAGTGAATTACGTTCAGGCCTCTGGGAAGTCATGTGCCAAGAAGTCGTCTCCACATCCATGGGCAATCCTCATCTAACAAAACCTACTGAAGCAAGTGGAAAGTTCAGGGCTTGAGTCAAAAGACAGGACTACATAATCTACTCTGATGCAAAGCAGAGACCAGAGAAGGGGCCCTTTGCATTCTCTTTGTCCATGTGGCAATAATAATAACAATTAATAATACTGCAGTCCCTTCCTATTCTCCCCCACACTTATCCCTGCCCCCACTAGTTCTTTGCTTACCAATTGCTTTTCTCCTTACAGATCCAGCCTCTTTGAAATTACACTCGAGCTTCAAAATCTAACTGCATAAAAATGCGTGATGGGGGAAGCGGCTGTGGCTCAATCAGTAGGGCTCCCGTTTACCATATGGGAGGCCCCGGGTTCGGTTCCCGGGGCCTCCTGGTGAAAGCAAGCCCGCCCGCACGGCGTGGTTAGCTGACCCAGCGAGCACAAGCAGCAAGGGGGGGATAAATGAATAAAAAAAAAAATGCGTGATGGCTGGAGTGTGTGCAAGACATATTTTCCCTCCTATGACATACTAAGCAGAGTTTATTATTTTTTACTTGAATTTCCAACTCTAACAAGGCTACTCTGCCCATGGATCATTGTACGTCAGTGCACCTTGCAGGAGCAGGAGACTGTTACAACACAAGAGGCTGCAAAGGCTGAATGCACATACCCAGATGTGGCTCTCCCTCCTTTGTATCCACTTTTTTGTTTTATGAGGTACCAGAGATTGAACCTGGGACCTCGTACATGGGAAGCAGGCTCTAAACTACTTGAGCTACATCTGCTCCCCAGTATCCACTTTTCCTGGGACAATTCACACTGTCTATTTGGTCACAGAGTCAACTATCTGCATTCTTACCTTATTCTTTCTGTGAGACTGTAAGTCCCTGGAGGACAAGAACTTTCTCTTACTCATCACTGTATTCCCTATACTGCCCCCTAGCCATAACAGGCTCTGGACAAATGCCTGCTGAATTGAAGAAATGCCTTTCACTTCCCCCAAGTGTCTCTCTTGGCTAGCTCTTACAGCCCAGTCCTGAAAATGTTTTCAGTGGTGAACTATTTATCCAAAGCAGTGGTTCTTATACTTGAGTATGCATCAGGATCGCCTGGAGGGCATGCTAAAACACAAGATTCCTGGGCCCCTCATCCAGTTTCGGACTCCTTAGGTCTGGAGTGGGGCCTAAGAATATGCATTTCTAACAAGTTTCCAGGTGCTGATGCTGCTGGCCCAGGAACCACACTTGGAGAACCAGTGATCTAAAATAAAAGTCCTATGGACACATTAACCCATCTGTTCCCACTCACAACATCAGAGTTCCAGGAAAGAAGCATTCTAAATGAGAGAATCCTGAAGATAGATAGTGGAAACAAAAGATTAAGCCACACATCATAAAAGGAGAAAAGTATTAATATATATGCCATCACTTTGTATGCCTATGACAGAACATCTCTTGGCCTGACTGAATCTGAATCTCTGGGGCTGAACCCCAGGAATATGCACTAATTACCTAGGGTGATTCTGATTCTCCTGGCTCAGGGACCACACTTTGACAAGTTCTCCTGGATGTATTCACAAATAATCTTTGACACCTGAGTGAAGTCCTGTGCATTGTCCTAAACTACTTCCTTTACTAAATGAGTGGCAACTTCTCCCGTGTGACCTTAAAAACATCTCTTTCCCTCTCTGGAGTTCAGTTTCATCACTTATGAAATGCAGCTCTGCCATGCAGCATGTTCTAGTTCTGCTCTAGGGTCTGCTATCAAATTTTCTCTTTTTCTTTTCCCCATAAATGTAGCTGCTACAAGGACTTAGTGCTGTCAGTCTTGTAATTAATAAATGGATTCAGGGTCCACTTTCAATCCCTGCTTACAGTGGGCTTATTGGAAATAAAAAACTCACCTAGGTTGGAAAGTGAACCTAGTGACTAGAAGAGCACCCCCACATTATATATTTAAGAAATGTAGGGCAAAACTACTCCAGGCAAGCAATTATTTTTCCCATCTCCTATCTGTATAAATATTCACTTGGCAGCTATGTATCTTTCACCTCCCACCTCTCATTTGCTCCCACTGTTTCACACTTACATGGCTCAGGGTATAATCAATACTTTAATAAAAAGGATGGTTACCAGATGTACTTGAACACTGGGGGTTACTGTTCAGCCCCAGCTCACCTGACAGCATTCATCCTGTTCTTTAGGTCCTTTTACAGGGGCCTCATATTAAAGTGCAAATGCAGAGGTTGGTGAATCTATCATAAATGTAGAGCATCTTTATCAAATTTTCAATTGACAACACTGAAAGGACAGCAACTGTGTTGGATGACAGAATCAGAGTCTAAAGAGATCCAAGTGAGCAAACTTGAGCACATCCAGAGTACAGATGGTTCCCCATCCATGTAACTTGGGTCCAAAGAACCTGAAAAGTTTCAGCTGGAGATGTAGTGACAAGAGGTTTAGGCACAAACAGCTGACTTCAAATACTGGATAACAGATTAAGTACTGTCTGGGGCTCTAGCGTGCAGTCCTAGGACAATTGGATAGGAGCTACAGGGTTTGGGCACAGTGTAAACAGCATGCCAGTGGAAGGGGCTGAGTGACTCTGTTACTAACAAACAGTGGTTTCAGGCAAGTAGTAAGGTACTGGTGACCAACATGATCACTTCTAAGGCTCAACTAAGCCTTGTGATTGTGTCACCTCATTGCCACTTGATCAGCCTTGACTCACCTGTTTTGCTTGTAGAGGTTTATATGACAGAGGATATAGCAGGAATCTTCCACTTCCTGTAACCCTAGTGGGTAAAGATGTCAGCCCTTAGATCGGGGAGGTCGATAAGACTTGAGCTTGCAAATATGTATAAACAACATAATCCCTTTTTTGTAGGAAAAGATATGTATATTAATAGATCAGATTCAGGGTGGTAATACAACCAAATGCTAACATTTGTAATTGGTTGGATTATAGGTGATCTATAAAACTAAAGTGATGAATGCATTAAGAGCAGGGATTAAGACACGTCCATTTATATGTACTCCTTGTGTTCACTCTGAACATCAAAAATGTTTGGTTCATAAAAATGGTAAATTCTATTCAGTACAAGAACCAGACCAGAGGTTCCATGCTATGGGTCATGAGATATATGAGTATCTGAGTTTAGGCTCAATAGAATACGTGAGGTGTTTAGCACAGTGCATGTTAACAAGTACCTCCTGTCTCATTCCCCATCCAACCCCGAAAAATACTCTCCAGGAGGCAAAAGAGCCCAGTTTGAATTTCTATCCCTTATTCACCTTGAGCAGATCACTTAAGATCCTACATTTTCATTTCATCTCTTCTCTTCAATAAGGTGATTTGTCTACATGACCTCCTCTCCAAAGGTTCCCTAAATCTGATTCCTACTCTAGGGAAAAAGCACCAAGTAAGGACACAATGGACCTGGACAGAGGAGAGCATTTCCTATATGAATAATCTGCTAAAGCAGCTTTCCCTAAACCATTTTGTTTGGGTGGAAAGAATATCCTTGTGTATGTTCATTCCTTAGAAGACCACAAAGAATAAATGACAAGAGACTCAAGATAATGATTATATTAATTATTTTATTGTACATTAGAAATGAAAATAAACTCTGAGAAGTTGCTAGGGCATGCAACTTCCTGAAAATTATGGAACAATGGAGGCAACCATTGGAGGAGGTTAAAAGTGACCTAACTTGTAGGGAGTGCAAGGACTACATACACCAAGATCAATTTATGCACCAATGGGAGTTTTAAAATGAAGGTAATGGAGCACTGGCTACCCCGGGCCCCTCAACTACTGAGTATGGATGAAAAGATAGAAGATTATGCCTAAATTCTCTACACATTAGTTTACAAAAAACAATCCTATAACAAAGACACCCAGGCAATGCTGAAATTTGCTCTTGCAAGGAGATCCCCATTTTATGATGTTTGGACACATTCTTTCTCCTGCTGGATAGCTAGGGGGAAAAAAACAGTAAGTCATTAAAAGGCTGTTTTTCTAAGATTAAGTTCAGTTTCTTCAAAAAGAGCTCTTTGCCAAGCCATGGAAGGCTATGATACATGCTTTACAGTTAGTGCACCGCAGCACTGATCACAAATCCTCACAGTGAGTTATGTGTGTGCACGTGTGCGCATGTGTATTTGTGTGTGTGCATGTTAGCCACCTGAACATTATTAGAATCTATATCAACCATTTTCTTATTTTTCACAATGAAAGGTAGATTTATGCTGTTGCCATTTTTCCCATAAATTATTCTGAGATTGAAGAGAAAGTGAAGCATTTCCTTCAGGATTTATCTGTCACTATACAATTAGGAAATTACATTCTTTCAGGCAATTTTAACTAACTTTGGAACCCTCAAATAATGGTGAGATGACAAAAAGGTCCCCTTAGCTTTTGTGAATAAACTTTCTCCACCAGCTGTAACTTCAAAAAGCAAAACTGATCTCCTGAGCCTGGAAGCCTTGAGTATACCCAATATCTAAACTTGCTCTTCCATCTTATGTTACTGTCAGGCAGAGGACGCCAAAACTACACAGTTTACCTCATTCTTTAGGGATCAGATTGTGAACCCAAATCGCCACATGCAGAAAAATTATAAACAACCATAAAGTGGACAAAATAGATTTTTCTCGTTTTAAATCCAATTCAAAATTGGTTTTAATGTGGTTTTTAGGAATTTTCCAAGAAGAAACTAGTTCTTATTCCCCTATTACCACTAGGGCCTATTATGTGAGAATCACTTAAATAACCTAAGTAAGAAGACAATTTAATATTTTTAACTATTTCATTAAATACAGGTGTACTCTAATTATTGCTTATATTGTGTCAAAGTTTACTTAGAAGAGCTTATTTACTGAATTTATAAACTTTCACCAGTGTTTGCATTCATTAGGAAACCCCCTTGACTTACTTTCCTTCGAGGGGAGAGTATTTTTTTCTTCAGTGTTGGTTTTCTTCAGTTTTGACCTGTCGAACTTCGCCACTTCAGACAAGTCTGGCTTATCACTCATCTTGCCTAAAAGAAAGAAAATAAAACATTTTTTTAAAAAAGCTTAATTGGCATAACTATTGTCAGACTAAGGAGTCACAGCCAAAAATTTTCACACTTGCTATCAGTGTGTATTCTACCTGCTGATATTCCAGAAGAAAATAGCCACAGATCTTAGAAAAGTCAGGTTTTTATTAGAATACTTTCAGTTCCACAACATCACTCCACTTCTAATAGGTAGTAACTGCCTTTGGATCAGGATGAACAAGAAACTAACATGCTTTAGAAACCAGGAGCCAATATGTCCGACTCTCTTAAAATCACAACAAAGGTAAAATGGAGGTGATAAAAGCACAAGAGCAGATAGGGATAGAAAAGAAAAATAAGGACTGGGTTTAACCAGTTAGTGATTTTGTGACAGGAGACAGCCCTATTTGAGCACCTTCACTTTCTACTCAATCACTTTTTTGGGCGTTTTTTACTTGGGGGGTAGGGAGCAGCACACAAAAAGTGTGGCATAAGTTGTACAGTTTCTTCCCATTTTACCTATCCAAAGATAGTAGATTAAAATAGCTATAATACGACAGTAAGAGAGGGAAGGGATTTAATCAGGTCATAATTTAATCTCACAACAGCTACTGGTGGCACATGGACAGCTAATTATGATCAGACCCAGGACTTTAAGCAGAATGGACACACCAGAGTTGAGTCTTACTTTACCATTTTTTCTGCCCAAAGGGAGAGGCAAGGAGATGAGGCTCAGAGGTGCGTGGCTGTGGACGTGATGAAATGCCTGGTGCCCTGGGAACATTCGGGTTTGTCCTGAAGAGACAACAGGAGACCCTGGAAACCAGAAAGCAGCGCTCCCCTGCGCGTGCTTGCCCCCCACCCCACCCCCCGCGGCGGGCTAAGACATGTCCAGGGCCCGGAGTAGAGTGGAGGCCCCCAATCGGCCAGAGTCCCGGATATGCTTCCATCCAGTCGAGGTCGCCCTAAAACCCTCCTCTACCGAGCAGATCAGACGCCAATCTCCAAGGCTAAGGAAACCAGGGCTAACCGTTAATTCCAAACAGAGCTGGTGCACAGATTCTCGGGAGCAGTTTGCTTACATCTTTTAATGACTATCTCTGTCGACGCTCAGTCTAATGCCACCGAGGAGAAGTGGGGCGAGGGGCGGCCCCCAATCTCCTCGTCCTCGCAGCCTCGAAGCTGCAGTTGCGGTGGCTGGGTCCTCTCCCTCGGCCTTCCAGGGCTGGCACCCGGGATTCGGCTTCCGGCCGAAGGCGCCGTGGGAAGACAAAGGCGCAGACTCGCCCCGCGGCGGCGCACATTCGCAACGCAGCCCCGACCGCGGCCGCTCCAAAGTGTGAAGGCCCGACACGCCCCGCCCGCAGCACCGGCGCCCTCGCGCCCTCCGGCTCCCGGGAGGGCCGCTCGTCCTCACCTGAAGGCTAGAAGACCTGTTAACAGACAACCTCGGGTCGCCAACAGCTCCTCACTCGGCAAGGTTAGCGTTCCCGCGCAGAGCCCTGCAGCTATAACCCCAGGGCAGGCCCCGCGCCCCGCCCTCTGTGATTGGCCGAGGGACGGCAGGCTCGCCTCCCCGCCCGACCTCCGCTTTAGCCTTGCGGGCCTCCTCCCACAGTGTCCGCTCTCCTTAAGACCTCACCCTGGCAACCGTGCTTGACGACGTCTGCCAGGTCCCGCCTCCTGCACCCCGCTCCAGCTTTCTGAATGGCCGAGAGGGATCGCGGGAGCCCCTCCCCTACCCCACCCACCACCCCACTGCTTTAGGGCCCTGGCACATACTTGCGGTCCACCATAATAGTATTCTCCGCAGTAAGCAGAGATATCCTGCCCAGTTAGCTTTGAATGTCTACAAACTCTGAAATCCAAGCTGAGTGAGCCGGAGTCTGGCTCTCTTGGCTCGTTATAGCCGTAGGAGTGGAAGTACACAGTGATGACCCAGCAGTTGGTTTGGAAGCGATGCTCAGCGTTGTCTGGTCGTGAAGGAGGGATGTTTGTGGCGAGGGTGGGTGGTTCAGGGTCATTCACCCCCACAGCTGGACATTTCTGTGACAGTGATGCTTTCCTATGTAAAAGTCACGTTTTCAATATTCTCAGCCACCGGACATGATAGCAGTCAGCTTAGGACAACCAGAGGAATGTCTAAACGAGGCTCTTCATCTTTATATTCGCAATCCCTAGCGCTTTGCTTGGCCCACAATAGACACTGGATAAATACAGGACTGTAAATTGCGGTGATAAATCCATGTTAGAGCGGAAGTTTTTGACTGCAGCACCACCCAGTGTCTATTGTTAGGGAAGAAAACTGAGGATCTGGTAGTAACTTGAAAGGACTAGATGTTCAAGGTCATTTTTCTGGATACTCACCCAGACGCTTAAAATGGAGGTAGGACTATATTTTCAGCTTGCACCCCATATTTTCCCAAAGGTTTGTTTATGATGGTATAGATCTACACAGATCAGGAATCACACTCTCCACAAGGATTTCTCAAGCCTTCCCCTTATTTCACCTCTACCTCACCCCATTCCCTTTTCTATGATCCTGTAGCACTTTGTGTTGGTTTGAGAGTTTTGTATGCTTTTTGGAGAAACTTTATAATACAAAGGCCCACTCATTCAACAAATAATATTCATTGAGTATAATGTCCCAGGCATTAAATATGATAAACACCAGTATTTCTACCACTCAGATTTGAACCTTGTTAACATTTAGTTGTATTTCCTTTTTTTTTTTTTTTCATTTTTAGGAATGAAAACATTACAGAAAAATTGAGGTTTTCTTGATCCTCACTCCATTTCCATTCACCTTTCCACTTCCAGAGGGGTAGTCCTGTCCTGTAGATGACTGATTTTTATCTCATTACCGATATACGTGATCTCTGTTTCCTGTGAGCCAAATGAAACATTGTTTGAACCAATGCTCAGGGTTCAAACTGTACTCCCCACATCACCTGGGGTCGACAAGAAGCCCCAGACACCCATCTCTCCCTGCCCCAACATTCAAAACCCTGTCACCTTATCTGCCTTAAATACACTAGAATTCATCTGGTGATGACACTTATCCCCATTTGTGCCAGTCACCACAAGAACCCCAACGTCCCCAAGACACCCCTCAACTTCTGCATTCTAACCTCCATAAGGCTGTGTACACATACTTCTCTTTAGTTCCCTTCCCACACTCATCCTCTACTCCTGAAACACAATGTGTCTTTAGTAATTCTCCTATACCCTCAACCTCTTCTCTGTACACTGTCCTTCCTGCCTTCCCCTGAAGCTCACACAAGAAGAGCAGATGATTTTTCTCTCCCACCACCATCCTACCACAGAGCCTGGAGGTCAGGTTTCTTCCTTGTTTATCATTATTGCCTTTAGACCATTCCCCCTCCCATATCCCTAAAATCCTCCAGCTTTTGATAGCATGTGTCACAGACTAGACTTCACTGGGATATCAACTACCAAATTCCAATTATTCACCCTCATTTTTTTTAAAAGGTTTATTTTATTTATCCCCCTGCCTCACTGTTGGTCGCTGTCTGCTCTCAGTGTCCATTTGCTGTGTGCTCTCTCTGTTTGCTCATCTTCTTTTTAGGAGGCACTGGGAACCGAACCTGGGACCGTGTGGAAGAGAGGTGCTCAATCACCTGAGCCACCTCAGCTCCCTGGTTTGTTGTGTCTCTCATGGTCTTTCCTCTCTGTGTCTCTTTTGTTGCATCATCTTGTTGCATCTGCTTGCTGCGCCTGCCTGCCACGCCAGCCTGCCTTCTCCAGGAGGCACTGGGAACTGAACCCGGGACCTCCCATGTGGTAGGTGGAAGCCCAATCGCTTAAGCCACATCCACTTCCCCACCCTCACTTCTTGAAGATATTAGTTCCTGGCACCCATACACGCTCAACAGTAGTACTCCTGTCAACTCTTGGTGACCTCAAGAATGATCATTCTGACACACTGACTCCTTCAGTTCCTTCTACTTTTCTCCTTGTCCTCTACTCCACCTCAGATGCTCACTCACATGGCCACCCCCTAGACCTTGTCATTGCAATTATGGCACCCCCACCATAATCTTAATTTCAAGCATACCTCTTTCTGACCATCACTTTTTCTCTTTCTAGCTTACTCCTTTTGGTACTCTGGCCCCACTATCCTTCAACCTTACCAGAATCTGCAATCCATTGATCCAGTGTTCCTGGTCTAAGACCGCACTCCCCAGGCCTTCTATCTACAACAATCTGGTATCAAGAGGGAGCCCCAGACAACCGTTCTTTTCTAACCCCCTATCGTCTCCACCTGCTTTCCTCCTCACTCACTCTGTCCCAGCTGTGGCCCCCCTGCTGTTCCTCAAACAAATGAGGCTCACTGTTGCCCATGACCTTTGTAATGTCTGTCCCATTGGTCAGACAATGGTTGTATGTATGATTGGAGAGTATCCACTTGGATTACTCTCATCCCATAGTAACTGCTGTCTCTATTCATTGCTTCCAGTTTTTCTCCTTGCTTTTTCTCTCTCTCTCTCCTTCTCTCCCTTTAATTGTGATAACTTATATACAATATAAAAAGTCCACTTAAACCACTTTCAAACATAAAATTCAGTGGCATTAATTTACATTCATAATGTTGTGCTACCATCACCATCACCAATCACCAAAACATTTCCATTATCCCAAACAGAAACTCTGAGCTCATTAAGCATTGATGCCCCCTGCCCCCATCTCTGGTATCCTTGTACTCTACTTTCTGTCTGTATGAATTTGCATATAGGTGAAATAACACAATATATGTCCTTTTGTGTCTGGTTTATTTCACTCTACATAATGCATAATGTCCTCAAGGTTCATCCATGTTGTCCCACGTATCAGAACTTTGTTCCTTTTTACAGCTTAATAATATTCCATTTTGTATATGTATATATATATATATATATATATACACACACACACCACATTTTCTATATCCATTAATCTGTTGATGGATGCCTAGACTGCTTCTACTTTTTGGCTATTGTGAATGATGCTGCAGTGCACATTTGCATGCAAATATCTGTTCAAGTCCCTGATGTCAATTCTTTTGGGTACACCTAGAAGTGGGATTGCCAAATCATGTGGTAATTCTATTTTTAACTTTTTAATGAAACTCCAAACTGTTTTCCACAACATCTGCACCATTTTACATTCCCACTAACAGTGTATGAGGGTTCCTATTTCTCTGTATTCTTGCCAACACTTGTTATTATTATTTTTTAATAGTATTTCTAGTAGGTGTGAAGAGAGATCTCATTGTGGTTTTGAGTTGCATTTCCCTAATGACTAATGATGTTGAACATTTTTTCATGGGCTTAATGGCCATTTATATATCTTCTTTGGAGAGATGTCTATTAAAGTCCTTTGCCCAATTTGAAAATTGGCTTGTCTTTTTGTTGTTGAGTTACAGTTTTTATATATTCTGGATATTAAACTATAATCAAATGTATAGTTTCCAAATATTTTCTCCCATTCTGTATGTTGTTTTTTCACTTTCTTGGTAATGTCCTTTGATGCAGAAAAGTTTTTAATTTTGATCAATTCCAACTTACATGGTTTTTTTTTTTTGCTGTAGTTGCTGGCACTTTTGGTATAAAGTCTAAGAATCCTTTGCCTAATACAAGGTTCTGAAGATATTTCCCTATGTTTTCTTTTAAGAGTTTTAGCTCTTATATTTAGGTTATTGATCCATGCTGAGTTAATTTTTGTATATGATATGGGGTAGGGGTCCACTTTCATTTTTTGCCTGTGGATATCCAGTTTTCCCAGCACTATTTGTTAAGAGACTATTCTTTCCCCCCATTGAGTGGACTTGTCAAAAGTCAATTGGCCGACACTGAATTATATATGTGAATGTGGCTAAAAGAGGAAATTTTAGGTCATATATATATATTACTAGAATAAAAATTAAAAGCTAAAACATAGGATTGTACAACACAGTGAACCCCAGTGTAAATAATGGACTATAGTTAATAGTAGAATACTAACATGTTTTTTCATTAATTATAACAAATGTATCACACTAATTCAAGGTGTTAATAGTAGGGTTATATATCAGGGAAGAATAAAATACAATTCTAATATTCTTTCATCAATTGTTACAGGTACTACACTAATGCAAAGTGTTAATAGTGGGGGGGTCATATATGGGAACACTGTATTTTTACATGATTTTTCTGTAAACCTACATTTATCTAATTTAAAATTTTTTAAAGAAAATAAGCAGATAGCAAGTAAGACAATGAAAAACAAATCAATTGACCATAGATGTATAGGCTTATTTCTGTGCTCTCAAATTTCATTGGTCTATATGCCTGTCCTTGTGCCAGTACCACATTGTTTTTTTTTTTTTTTTTTTTTTTTTAAACTTTATTTTATTTTATTTTTTACCGGGAGGTCCCGGGGATCGAACCCGGGTCCCTCCATATGGGAGACGGACGCCCAACCAGTTGAGCCACATCCGACCCCCGACATTGTTTTGAATGCTGTAGCTTTGTAATACCATTTGAAGTTGGGAAGTGTGAGTCCTCCAACTATGTTCTTCTTCTCCAAGATGGTTTTATCTAATCAGGGTCCCTTGCCCTCCCATATTAATTTGACTGTTGGCTTTTCCATTTCTGAAAGAAGGCTATTGGAATTTTTATTGGGATTGTATTGAATCTGTAAATCACTTGAAGTAGTATTGACATTTTTAACAATATTAAGTCTTCCAATCCATGAACTCGGGATAGCTTTCCATTTATTATGATCTTCTTTGATTTCTTTCAGCAATGATTTGCAATTTTTTGTGTACAAGTTCTTACATCCTTGGTTAAACTTATTTCTAGATATTTTATCCTTTTAGTTGCTAGTGTAAATGGAATTTTTTTCTTGATTTCCTTTTCAGATTGTTCATTGCTAGTGTATAGAAACACCACTACTTTTTGTTATTGATCTTGTGTCTTACCACTTTGCTGAATTCATTTATTACTCTAACAGTTTTCCTGTAGTGTTTTTTTTTTTTTTTTTTAATTTCTATATGTAGTATCTTATCATCTGCAAATAGGGATGGTTTTGCTCCTTCCTTTCCAATTTCGATGCCTTTTTTTTTTTCTTGCCTAATTGCTCTGGGTAGAACTTCCAATACAATTTTGAACAGCAGTGATGAAAGCAGGCACCTTTGACTTGTTCCTGATTTTAGGGGGAAAGCTTTCAGTCTTTCACTGTTGAGTATGATGTTGTGGGTTTTTCATATATGCCCTTTATCATGTTGAGAAAGCTTCCTTCTATTTCTAGTTTTCTAAGTGTTATTATCAAGAAGTGGTGATAGATTTTGTCAAATGCCTTTTTTGCGTCAATTGAGATGATCATGTCTTTTTTTTTTTTAACCTTCACTCTATTAATGCAATTAATCTATTGCATTGATTGATTTTCTTATGTTCTGTTTTTTAATAGTAGTCATTCTAGTGGGTGTGAAATACTATCTCATTGTGGTTTGATTTGCATTTCCCTAATAGCTAATGATGTTGAGCATCTTTTCATGTGCTTTTTGTCCATTTGTATATCCTCTTTGGAGAGATGTCTATTCAAGTCTTTTGCCCATTTTAAAAATGGGTCAACTGTCTTTTTATTGTTGAGTTGTAGGATTTCTTTTTATATTCTGGATATTAAACCCTTATTGGATATGTGATTTCCAAATATTTTCTCCCATTGTGTAGCTTGTCATTTTAGTTTCATGATAAAGTCCTTTGATAGACAAACATTTTTAATTTTAATGAGGTGACATTTGTCTAATTTTCTTTTGTTACTTGTGCTTTGAGTGTAAAGTCTAAGAAATCAGTGGTTAACACAAGGTTCTGAAGATGCTTCCCTACATTTTCTTTGTATATTTGGGTCTTTGATCCATTTTGAGTTGATTTTTGTATACAGTGTGAGGTAGGGGTCCACCTTAGACTTTATTTTTGTATAAGGCATCGATCTAGATTTTTTCCCACAAGGGAAGCCAATTTGTCCCAATCACATTTATTAAATTATCCATCCATTCTCGGCTCCTTTTGCAATGCCATATCTTTCATAAGCCAATTTCCCATATATGTTTTTTCTAATTTTATAATCAATTTGTCAAGTTCCACAAAAAAATGAACCTATGAAGATTTTTATTGGAATAGTATTGGATTTATGGATTTAAGAAGAATTGCCATTTTAATGACATGAAGTCTTCCCAAGCATGGAGTATTGGGAGAGGCAATCCTTATGGGCCCTGAGTGTACCTGTGTTTTCTTACAGAGTATGCCAAAATTGTAAGGTCCTGACCACTAGTTACCTGGGCCATTTCTCAGGGTTGTGTTTGCAGCAAGCAACCCTGAGAATAAAGAAACATCTCTCCACAGACAAATAGCAGGCTTGCTTCTGCTTTCTATGAAAGCACTAAATCCTCCAAGGTCATTTTTCCTCTCCTGTAACACAACCCATTGTGTGTACCTTCACCCATCATGGGTCCTTTGCATTGTCTTCGTGGAACTTAAGGGGCATGGGGAACAGACACGAACCAACATGAAGCTCTCGTTACTACCTTTGGTTTGAATAGAAAAGTCCTGTGTCTTTGACCCAAGATTCTCATGACCTATGACATTATGGCAGGCTAACGTGTTCGTTTGTATCGAGGGTAAAATCCCAGACCTTATGCAGTTCTTGACAAGTATATTTCTCTACTTTCATATTTGTCAAAAATTTCCCTTAGTACAAATTTATACTTTTTTGCATAATGGCTTGTACATCTTTATTAGATATCTTCCTAGCTGCCATTTAGATTTTGTGGCTATTGTGAATTGTTGATTTTTCTATTGCATTTTCTAATTGGTTGTTGCATTCTACATGCTTTGTACTTGTCACTAGTATAGTTCCTCATATGGAAATATATAGTTTCCCTCAATAGAATGTTGAATTCTTTTAGAGCAGAAACCGTGCCTATTGATGTCTGTATTCTTCCAGCAAAACATTTAATTCAGTAATATATATTGAGCAACTGCTATGTATCAGATGCTGAATAAGGTATGAGAAGTACACAACCATAGAGTGCCTGCTCTCAAGGAATTTACAAAATAGTGAAAAAGACAGACACGTCCACAAAATATTACCACTAATAAAGTAATATTATGTATCATAGCAGAGATATAAACAAAATACTAGGGGATCAGGGGCAATTCATTGTGACATGGAGGATTCTGGAAGTCCTCATTCAAAAAGTAGTGTTTTAGTGACCAGGATCTAGACTGGTACAAATAGAGAGCTGGGGAGAGGAGATGTTTTCTTATACATACCTGACATTTAAGGCCTTCCACAATTTAGCCCCAAACTATTTTACAAAGCCAGATGCTATGTCCTCCAGGAAATAAAAATTACCCTTTCAAGTCAAACTCATCCATTAACCATCTTCCAAACTCATAATGTTTGAGTTCCCACCTAGTTATTTTGCATTATAGCACAATGATTAAGAGCAAAGGCTCTAGAGTCAGACAAATTTGGATTCTGGTCCAAGCTGTACAACTTACTAGCTATGATATCGTGGGCAAATTAAAACTAGTAATGGTGCTTATTGTATTGGGTTGTGTGATAATTAAATTAGATGTTCTTGTAAAGCTTCTGGCACATAGCATGCACTCAATAAATATTAACTCTTATGAGTCTTACCTCTACCATATCCATTCTCAAGTCAGTTAACACATACTTATTGAGTATTCATTATGTGTAACAGATTGTATTAGGTATTATGAAGAACACAAAGATGAATAAGACCCGATTTCTGTCAGTGAGAGGATATAAATGCATATACAGATAATCACAAGGCAAAAGAAGATTGAAAGACTAAGATTCTCACTCCCCTTAGCCCCATAGCTGTGACCACATGATCACCAAAATCATTTCTAATCTAACTATGATTCTATGGCTTCTATGATTGTAAGTGCTACATGGAGGTTGATAAGTACCAAGGAAAAGTGGAAAATATGGAAACCTAATTTACTTGGGAGAGTTAAGGAAACCTGCAGAGGAAATAACATTTGAATTGGGTTATAAAGTACTGGCAGCATTAGGTGAGGGAAGAAATGGAGGCAAGGGAATTCCAGGCAGTGGGAAAAATAAAAACCAAGGGAAGTGTAGGGCACACTCAGGGAATACCTAGAAGTCTTGTGTGGTTGGAACATCAGTATTTGTGATGTTTAAGTAGGAAGAAGTAAGGGGAAAATGGTAGACTGGTGTCAGATCATAGAGAACCTTGGATGTCATGCTCAGTGATTTGGATTTCATCCTGTATTATATTATTACCTTAAATTAAGAACTTCTGCTTACTAAAAGAAACCATTAAGAAAATGAAAAAAAAAAAAATACAAGCCACAAAATGTGGAAAGAAATTTGCAACACATATAAAGGACAAAGGACAAGAAGGTGGAATATATAAATAACTTCTACAAATTAATTTGAAAAAGTCACACAATCCAACATAAAAATGGGCAAACATCTTGAATAGGTGCTTCACAAAATAAGAAATCCTAATTCCAATAGGCAGGTGAAAACAGGACTAATAATCAGGAAAATAAAATTATGAGATGCCATATTAGGTCCACTAGATAGGCAAAAATTTAAAAGTCTGATAATGCCAAGTGTGGGCCAGAAGGTGGAGCAACAGAAACCATAAAACACTGCTGGTAAGGGTGTAAATTCATTAGGAAAAGTTAGTCATTTGGAATCATTAGGCATCATCTAGTAAACATTAACGTGCCCTTACACTATAAACCAGCCATTCTACTCTTAGGTAAATACCCTAGAGACACCTGTGTTTATGTATATTACCAAGAATATTCACGGTAGCACCATTTTATAATAGTCAAAAACTGGAAATAAACATAATGTCCCTCAAGTTGAGAATGGATAAATTGTGTTATATCCATACAATGATATACTATGCAAGAATGAAAATGAACCAACTACAGCTACCTGCAACAACATGGATGAATCTCGCAAACAACATGGAGTGAAAGAAGATAGTCACAAAAGAATGCATACAATCCCAAGTTCTATAACATTCAAACATCTGTAAAACAAAACTGTTGTTTAGGTATGCTTATGCAGAAAATAAAACAAAATAGAATAGCAAAGAAATGATTCTCACAAAAGTCAAGATAGAGGTTACCTCTAGGATGGAGAGAGAGGATGTCATCAGTGAGGGGGATGGTGGGAAGGGCAGGGTGGGGGGAGGATTATCAAGGTGTTCTATTTCTTGTCCTGGGTGGTCATTACATGCGAGATAGCTTTAGAAATGTTCTTATAACTGGCAGTTCTCTTCTGAATGCTTCTCTTTTCTTAATGAAATAGAAAGCAAGGTCATCAGCTGGGAATGAGGATGGAGGAGAACATATTAGAGATTTGAAGAGTAGGAAGATGGTATGAAAGAAACAGAGACATTGGACAAAAAAACAGAATAGGGAAATATAGTATTTTTAATCTTATTCCTTATTTATTATGCTTTTTCATTTCATGTATAATATTATTTAAGTTTTTCCTCATTTTATTATGCTTTTTCCTTTCATATATATTATTTTTTTTTTACGTGAATATTGTCTTGTTTTTTTTTAATGTTCGCTTAAAGCAGCACAAAACCCTCTCACCAAAAGCAGTCTGGAGGTCAAACAACCAGTTTAC
The DNA here is from genome assembly GCA_026826555.1 of Tolypeutes matacus. Lineage (NCBI taxonomy): Eukaryota > Metazoa > Chordata > Mammalia > Cingulata > Chlamyphoridae > Tolypeutes > Tolypeutes matacus. The sequence continues at coordinate 1,633,911 of JAKSZT010054497.1, read as the reverse complement.
AATCTGTCTTACAGTGTTTTTCTAACACCAGTAGTATTCCAACAGTGTCCAAAGTGGAATTAAAATATTCAATAGCCCTATTCTGTTCCCCTGATTAATACAAAGCCTTAGAGTCTAAGTCATTTGATTTTAAATGGCAAGCGGTATTTCACTGGTCATAATATAAATTTGATTCACTGATACAATTCAGTCAGAGCCATAATCTAAGTTATATTATAGTCAAAGCTCTAAAATAAATTGGTGATATTTCCTATATTTTCTTTTATATGTTATTATATTAACCATTTCAAATACTCTAGTTTTATTCAGTCTGAACAAGAGTCATACTGGTTAGGGTTCATTTATCAAGGCAAAAATTTCAGTTGTAGGCTACAAACATTTTAGAGGGAAAAATGAAGCTCATACACATCTAATCAACCAGAACTTGAAAGGATATAAACTATTGGTTTTCTTCATGATTACCTAATTATAACACATGGAGAAAAACAAATTTACTCCAAAGTAAAGGGTAAGAAAAAAATCTCCCTTTAAATAAAAAATTATTTTAGGAGTTGGCGTCTCTCTTTTATAATGTAAATTACCCCCAAGGACACCACTTAGATATCAAAAATAAAATCCTACAACTTGACCATGAAACAATCTAAATCACACACACCTATTTTAACCAGGAAACTAATACTGGAATATTACCAAAATAAAAACCAAGCATATACTCAAACAGCACAGTTCATATTTCAGTGAATAAGAGGCATTAAGCATTCATGTAGTTAAGTTTATTTACAAACACATCCAATATGCTATATAAGTTTAACAGAGGATGATCTGTATTTCAGGATTGAGCTTCTTAAAATGCTCCTCTTCATAGCTGTTTCCTGGATGAACTAAAATATCCTTATTTCTTAAGCAGTTGGTGCCTTACTATAAAGAAAGGTGCGGCAAATCCAGATCCAAAATACAAAGTCATCATAACTAGTAACCGCCACTTATTTTCCACCGAAAAGGGCAAATTCTTCCCTGGACCCTCCTCATAGTGGCTCCTACGGACCACAGAGGTTGTGAACCTTCGGATGCTCTGCCCCAACATGGCGCTGTTGGAGGCTCTGCAAAAAGCGCAGAGACCCAAGGCAGCAGAAATGGCGACACCGACTCCTCACGCTTTCACGACCTTGTCTCTCATATATATTATTATATTAACTTTAAAGTACTGTACTATATGCAGTTATCTCAGTTGTTATAATGCTATTTGATGTGTAAAAATAATTTTACAAGCACAATTAAGTCTTAATAAACCGTACAATTAAGATAAAAGTCATAATACATTAGTTATTATTTTGCCTTGAGATTTAGAAAAACTGATGTAATTTGTATTTAGACAAAAATACACAGAGTTCATACAGGAATTGCATGATGGATTTTTATCCTTTTTCATTCACCTTTTTATACTGAGCAGCTTTAGTGCTAAATTCTACATTTTGTAATTCTTTAAACAGATATAGGTATTTATTACCTGTTCATTGATCTGGAGTTCTAAAAGTCACTTTTTTAAATTTCAGAAAATATAACCATATTAACATCACACAAAACTAAATATTAGTATTGATATTTAAAATTACTAGAAACACATTACACTCCTATGCTTTACTCAGATTTAAATGGAAAAAGTTGATTAGGTCTATATAATTTTCTAATGTTGCCTGGGTTTTATATGAACTAATTTACAAAAGCAATTATTTAATTTATAACATACTTTACTTTCAAATCCATGTTTACGTTATAATTAAATACCTTCAAGCATCAAGTTACATAATGTAAATTTTAAGTTTTTATAAAGGCAAATATGGTAAATTTAAATGATTATAATCAATTTAGCTTTAAAATATGCCATGTGGCTTTTCCTTTTGTAATATTCTATAATTACCATACCATTGCCATAGAGATAAGTCTTTTTTAAAGAATGTGAACTTACAAATATCTAATCTAGAAATATTAAAATTGATATATGCAACTCTCTGATAATACAGGAAAAATTATTGCATGTGTGTGTATGTGTGTGTGTAGACACAAAGAGAGAGAGTGCTCAAATAATAAAGCAAATGGGTTAAATGTTAACAATAGATGAATTCGGGTAAAGGGAATATGAGTGTTTGTTGTGCTTTCTTTTCCTTGCAACTTTTCTCTAAGTTTGAAAATCATTTCTAAATAAGAAGTTAAAATGAAGAAAAGGGACATAGATTGACACAGTTACATAAATGGAAATTGGTGGTGTGTTTGGAAAAAATGTTTCTCTGGAATTAAAAAAAAAAATGAGGGGAGTAGTAGTTTGTACTCATCTTTTCAGCTTAAAAACCAAGGTCATATGCTAAGTTTTTAATTTCTGTTAATAATAATAGTAGGTAATATTTTCTTCCTTTGAGATTTAGTCTTGATATATAGCTAGCTGCTGTTCTCATTTTCACTTCCTTAGTACAGACTCTGCCTCCTTGAATCCACAAATGAGTACTATCCCAACCTATCCATTCTGTATAGGTATTTGATGTGGGAGCTCATCTGCAGCTATTCTGGACCAGACATTTTCTGTTGACCTTGCTGGCAAATGCCTTCTGAGCTCATATCACCAACAACTGTATCTTTAATTTCTGTGACATTCAGTGAGGAATTCTTACTTCTGGGATCTACCATCAGGTCATTATAAATGACAAATTTGGTTCAGTAAGGAGGTGCAAGTAGATGGCATTAACATGATATCATCTATAAGGGAAAACTGCAACACATGTTACCTTGGAAATCCTTAAAACTCCAGAGTTGAAAAATTGGGACAGTGATACAATGTAATTCTGGTTGTGAAATTTCAGTTCCTAAAGTGCTGATAGCAAACATGTCATCAATAACACAAACTCATTAACTATTCCAGTTGGAAGAAATTTATTTTTATCATCATCATCATCATCATCATCAATCATCATTAGCATTAGCACAAAACTAAGTCCACTATTAAAAAAAGAAAAAACACACCCCAAAGGTATGTGTCTTGCTGACAGAGTCAATAACATTATCTTCATGTACAAGAGACAGCACCCTGAGGATATAGACCATATCACAGTTTAATAATCAATTCAAGAATTCAGTCACCATTTACTGAGCACCTAGGCACAATGGGGGATTTAAAAATGCATACAAGAATCCCTGCTTTCAAAGAGTTTTATAGTCTAGTAGGAGGTATTCAAGAACACCAAGAAGAACTCATGGCCACATGAGATGAGTGACACAATGGGTAAGTGCCATAAGAGATATATGAGATTCTATGGAGAGGGGCATCACAGGAGACTAACATCACATTCAGTTGGGGGACTCAGAAGACACACCATGGAGAACGTGGCATCTGAGCTGCTCTTTGAGGAAATGGAAGGATTTTGGCCAACTGGCATGTGAAGAAGGGGCACTAAAGGTGGAGAGAAGTGTGGGCTGACTCATGGCTATGGGAAAGTTCATAGCATGTTTGGGGAGAGAACAATAATCCCGTATGGCTGGTGTATGGGGTCTGTTTAAGTGAAAGGGTTATGATAAAATGCCGTAAGTTAACTGGGAACCATATTTTAAATAGCTTTGAATGAGTGGCTAAGATTTCTGATGTATAATCTATGTCATGGTAACCGTGTTTATCCACACAAACAAAATATGCAATTATTTGTGAAGAGATATGATCATTTCATTTCCAGATTTCTTTGGGAAATGCAAGTGGTTTCTAAGCAATGTTATCATCTTGCTATCAAAAATGCCCCAGCAGTAACACTGAGCAACCTATACTATTTTTTTTTCTATTTTGCATGCAATTAAATCTCTTCCCTCAAAGTCTGTATCCTTTCCATCCAGGGACCACACCTCTTCCTACTCCCATTTTCAGCTCCACCAGTTTTTGGGGCACCTGATCAGTTCAGGCAAGTACAAGTTAGGGCTTCCAGCCACAGCTTCAGCCTTGAACCTAGAACCCACGGCCTTGAAAAGTGAGCATAGTGGTGTAGGGGTAGTGAGTAATTTCATGGAAATGTAACCATATGAGAAGCTCTATGGAATCCCCACCCTAAGAGTCAAGATTAGTTCTTTCAAATTAGAGTTCCTGGCCCTCCACTCAGTTTAGTCTTGAGGCCAACTGGAAGGGTCCCACAACTCACAGTGCCAGATTAAGATCATCCATTTAAGTTTCCACTTATTCTCAAGGAATTCCTCAAAGGAATGACATTTCATCTTGTTTCAAGTTATTTAAAGGTCTTCTTGGTCTGAGGCTACCAAAGCTGTAGATAGACTGAGATGAGTTTCTTTATCTGTCCATTGAATCCTGCTGGGCTTTGTGCCCCACAGGCTGGTAGTTGGGAACTTCTCCCAAGTAATAATGGTTCACAGATGCTAAGGAATAGGAATCCAAATCAAAGAAGTAGGAGCTATGTAGAATTAACCTAGGAAGGCTTAGAAAAACAAAGATTCCAGCCACATTTCACATTTCGTGCAATTGGTCAGTCTTTCAGCTCTTTCCTGGAGTGAGACCTCCTCTGCAGGAAGTCATGTATAGCAGTGGTGATGCCCCACGTCACACTGGACCTTAGGATGACCAGGGAACCTCCACGGTAGATCAGGAGCACCTTTTGGCCCCTAGTGTACCACACATCTTGGACAGAGGCCCACAGGCTTGGCATGCTCTGCCAGCCAACATGGGACTGCATATTGGCAACCAGCACAATCAGAGGATACAGAACTAGGCAGATGATTGTTCCGTTGACACTACCAGACACCAAGGCAGGAACCCAATGGGGCAGGCCTTGCTTTGCCAAGCCATTCTGGATGGGATCCTTGAAGGAGAAGTATAGAGCACTCCCCAGGCTGTTCCTCATGAGGACAGGCCAGAAACCACGATAGTAGCCCAGCGACAGCCGCCCCCAAAGCCCATAAGAGTTGAATTCCTTGAGAATGCTGAAGGTACTGGGAAAGCGGGCTTGCTTGCGACCATCCTGGAGCACATTTTGCACCCTTTCAAAAGGGCTGAGTGCCACAGCCTCCACCACACCAGACATGAGCCCTGCAGCCCAGCGGTGTCCCAGAGAATGTGGCCCAACAGGGGAGAGCGAGCCCAGCAGGCTATCGTAGGTCCCAAACAGTAGAGTACCTTGCAACGTCTTGGAGAGAAGAGGGGGATAGATTCCCCTGTAAAAGTATTTAGGGCCTTCATGCCAAAGCTGTCTCACAGCCTCTGACACTGCCACAGCATGGATCTGTTGCCGGAAGACAACCTTATAGATAGGAAAGGTCAGAAAAGTAGATATAAAGTTGGAAACAGCCCCAAGGGCATAGGCCTGAGGGTGCCAGCTTTTCTTTCCTGGAGCCTCTGCTCGTGTCCTTGGCTGTAGCTCCATCCCAAGAGAGTGGTTCTTCTCCCCCATGCTGAAGACACCTGGAGGCTGATGGAAGAAACTGGTAAGAGTGGAAAAAGAGAGGTTAAGCTGACCATCTAAATCTGTTGGTGCACATTTTCATGGCTTAATAAGAAACAGAGCCTCAAGAAGCTCAGCTCTAAGGAAACAAGCAACTCTTTGGGCCAGTTTCTGAGAAATAGGCACACCTTTAAGAACTAAAGAATTCATCGACTTTAAATTAAAACAAAAGCAGTTAGCTTTTCTGGACAGAGTCACCTCTACAGTGTCTGGCTAACACAGAAAGTTCCAGTATTCAGAGAAAGGTAAGATTGATGAAAATACATTTGGGAAAGGGGGAGGCACCTAAGTCTACTGCATTCAACTTTCACCAAATGAAACTTACTTAATTAGTCACATTAGATAAAGTAACAGAATAATTGTTGCTATTTCTTTTCCCAAAAAAGTAGCACTACTCCGTAGAGGCAGAAAGACATTAAAAAGTTGTAGTACAATGCTTTCCCTAAAAGTTGGTAGTAAGTTTGGGGAGGGGAGGGGAGGGGAGGGGAAGAGTCTCCCTTCTCTCTTTGTAGATTCCCCCGGAGGTTATAACTACTTCATGGAAAGGCTTCCTCCACCCTGTCACCCCTTCAACGCACACACACCGAATTGAGGAAAGAGTGGCTGCTCCTTGAAGTTCAGCACCTAGATGCTCAGCATCTGGCAACCTGCAAGCCTAACCTTGTAGACCTGTAGCTATATAATAGAGCAGTTTCTCAATCCCGGCACTACTGACATTTTGTGCCAGAAAATTCTGTGTATGTGTGTGTGTGTGGTTTCCTATGCATTGTAGGATCTTTAGAAGCATTTCAGTAGCACCCCTCTCAGTTGTGATAACCAAAGATGTCTCCAGACACTGCCATATGTCCCCTGGGAGGGGGCAATGGCCTCAGGTTGAGAACCACTGCACTAGAGGTGCAGTTCAGAACCCGAAACTATTGCTCCCATGGAGAAAGGTCTGAGAACAAGTGGATGGTATAAGAAGCAACTTGGGAGCTGGGGTACATGAAAGAACTTTGGGATAGAGAAGAAATAAATGCTCAGTGCAGATCTGAGGATCTGAGAGAGATTGCTGTGAAGGAAACAGGGCTTCTACTGGGCTGAGGAAAGAGTGTGCAGCAGTCGGAGAGTGTGTCAGGGGAGAGCAAGCACAGAGCTGTATGGATAGCAGACAGGTGGAGGGCAGGATGACCAGGGGGACTCATATCAAGACTGACAGAGACAGGTAGCCTGGTAAGGAGTTGCAGACCCCAGGGTTTCACACACAACCCTGGGCTGTGTTGCCCCAGGGATGCCACAGGTGGAGGGTTGCAGGGAGGGGTATTGGGCTTCTAATTATGCTAGAGGCTGATGGTTCACTCAGTAAGGACAAAGGAGCTGCAGGCTGATGTCCCCAGGGAGGGGTAGAGGCCAGGCACTGTAAGAAGCCCGCTGCAGCCTTCCCTGGGCTGCCATGCCCAGAACTGGCCTGAAGTGTTTCTCCTTCCAGAAACACCCCATCAGCTCTTCTCTGGCTTCTTGCTCCTGCTACTTGCTCCATCCATGATCCCACACTCTGACCTTACAACTACTCCCCTTTCCCCTGGAACCACACTCATCTCTTGGTGGAGGGAGTGGAGGTCCAGCCTTCTGTGCTCTTCCAGCATTTGAAGGTTACTTAGCCCCATTAACCCTCAAGGCCAGAGAGGGCCATGGGAGGGCTCCACTGCTGGGAACTGTCCAGGAGCAAAGATTCAAGGGGCCCACTCCTTGCATCCCTCTGGGGCACCTCTGGGCCCCAGGCAGCAACCTCCATCTCTCTAGAACAAAAGGGATCCCTTCCCCTACCACCAGGTAGTAGGAAGCTCCACTCAGGTTTCCAAAGCCACAGGCGCCCCACCCCCTAACTTTCTCTAGTTTTCTTAGCAAGGGTCTTCTTCACCAAATCTTACTTGTGCATAAATAAAGTCAGGTGGCAAGGTAAATGTTTGTGCCCTCTTGCACCTCAAAATGCAATAATGTTGCACTTCCTCCCAGCTGATGAATAAAATCTAGTAGGCCTAACATGGAGGCTTCCATGCTAAGTCCCATGTCAGCAAAGCCAAAAACCCAAGATAGTTTCTATTTCCTGTAAATGCCCAGCTTGCCCAGAAAACCATATTTAAATACAGCTGATCAATTATCACCAGCTAGCTTCCTCATTCTTAAGTAACCACCTGCTCCTCATTTTGTAAGACCCCCCTAAGTAAAATGGAAACTTAATGTTAGCCAATCAGAACATTTCCTCACTTACTTCCACATTCCCCCTATAGGAGCTTCTTCTTTCCATCCCCTTAGGGGAGCTTCCTTCTACTTTCTGAATGGGATGCTGCCCGATTCATGAATCACTCAATAGAGCTGTGAGATCCTAAATTGCATGAAAAGTTTTTCTTTTATGACCGCCTTTCTCTGAGTAACCTATAAACATACTGATTGACTGCGTAAAGCCTGCTGATATAGCAGAAAGAAAACTGGACTAAGATTTGGAACACCAACATTCTAAGCACCAGTTCTGCTATCCACTTCTGTATGGCTTTTAGAAATTCACTGACCCCTTGGAGCCTTATCCACCCAGGTTATAAAATGTGCAGATAAAGCAAAATGCTATCTAGGCATCTTCATACTGTAGAGTGTACAGGAGTTTGCTGTGTGGGTGGGAATTTGAGCAAATATTTGGTAGAGGAATTGTACTTTCACATTCCCAATTCCCTCTGCCATTTTTACAGATCATTTTCAGGGATTAAAGGTGAGCAATAATTTAGAAGTGCTTTACTTTAAATATTTAATTCATCATTCTAAAAGCATCTAATTCATTATATTTTATGGATACGGGGCAGGGAGTCTACTTTTCTCCCCACTTTTTTTTTTTTTTTTGGTGTTTTAGTTAAGATGCCAGGCTTTAGAGCAGACAAACCTACAAGTGAATTCTGCTTCTACCAATTACTTAGCCATGTGACTTTGGTCAAGACACTTAATCTCCCTCAGTCTCAGTTTCTTTGGCTACAAAATGAGAAAAATAAGATCTACCTCAAAAGGTCGTTGCAAAGATTAATGAAATAAAATGAGATAAAGTGGTTGAGTATGTCCAGCATGGCGCCCTTGATGAAAAGCATTTTTTTAAAGATGCTTCCCGTGGTGGTTTGAAACTACATGCACCCCCGGAAAACATGTTCTTAAATCTAATCCATTCCTGTGCATGTAAACCTATTGTAAATAGGATCTTTTGATGAGGTCACTTATCAAAAGAGGATCCTTAATCCTCTCACTGGAGTTCCTTATATGTGGAATGAAATTCAGACAGAAAGAGGGAGAGCCACAGAAGCAAGAAGCTGAAATCAAGAGAAGGGAGAGAGACCAGGAGACACCATCATGTGCCTTGCCATGTGGCAGAGGAGCCAAGGATCGTCGGCAGCCAGTCTTCAGGAAAAAAGCATCATTTTGATGATGCCTTGATTTGGACATTTTCCCAGCCTCAAACTGTGAGTGAATAAATTCCTGTTGTTTAAGCTGACCCCTTTCATAGTATTTGTTTGAGCAGCCTAGGAAACTAAAATACTTCCTAACTTTACCACCTGTCTTTATACAGCACATGCTCCTGTGGAATGCTCTCAGGTCCACCAGAACCAGATGAAGTGTGTTTGTTGGAACAAATCCTGTGTTCACATGGGAGGCAGGGAAAATCTTTCTTCCATAACGCAAAAGTGCTATATAAACAATCCCAGGAGAGTATGGCCCTTTAACATGAATTCCAAAAGCGAGACCACAGAATGGACTTGGAGTTTGCTTTGAGCAGATTATCACCTGTACCCTATGATCTGCCTCCTATTTTACAGTCTAGCAAAATGAGCTCAGGGGATTCCAGACTCCCCTGGCCAGCTAGTCCCAATGGATAGCCCGTGCGTATACCCTAGGATCAAGTCTCACATTTGTCTGTTCATTTAGGGCATCCCTTGCCAGTCTTTTGGTCAGCTCACAAACATGTATTGATCATCTAATTATCATTCACTGCTGAATCACTGTGGATAAACTACTTTGGAGCTAGAGATGAATAAGACTTGGTCCCTGCCTTGAGAATCTAGTGTGGGAGACAGGTCAACAATGAGCTAAACGATATTGTAAAGCAAAATAAAGGGTGTGAAAAACAAGGTTGGAGCAGAAACACAAGAAACATTTATTCCACAGGGAACAGGGAGCACCCAAAAAATTTCCAATGCGATCCTTGACAGATGAGTAGGCCTTTGTCAGATTGCAGAGTGAGGGCAGGCATTCTAGACTGAGGAAGAATCCAGACTAAGGTGTGAGTGTTGCATGGGGCTGTCACTCTGTCACTTCCTAGATTTATGGCCTCGGCCAAGTCTCCACCTCTCTGAGCCTACGTACCTTATCTATAAAATGACTGTCATAAGGTTGCATGAGATAAAGTATACAGAGTGCTTAGCATAGTATCTGGTATATAAGTTGCCTCATAAGTTATATTAGTAGTTTCATTTTAAAAATGAGATAATGGAAAGAAGGCTGAAATCTGTCTAATGCACTGGGTCATCTGCAGAATGCTTTTTAAATTGCTTGTGTGGAAAACAACAGAGAAGAGCAGTTCATGGGCTTTGGAGTTTGACAGTCCTGGGCTGGAGAACCAGGCCTCAGTTTACAAGTTACGTGGCCTTATACAAGTTACCCAAGCTCTCTGAAACTCAGTTTCTGTATCTTCAAAATGGGATAACAATGTCTGTCTCAGCAGGATTGCTGAGAAGGGTTAAATGAGATGGAAAGTTCCAGGCACAGAGAAGGCAGGCAGTCAAAAGTAGCTATTATTGTTTCAACGGAAAGCCTTAGTTCCTAACCTTCAGGCTTCTAAGGTTTATTTGTTGAAATTGGAAAATGTGGCCTCAATAGAGCTATGAGGCCCGAGATACGGGATGCTCTGCATCCTATTGGGGTCAGGCTAGCAAATGCTCCTCCCAGCCTTTTAGGAAGAAACTCTCGATTTGTTCTAATGGCCTAATCCAGGCACCTTTACACAATTCATTTTCTGTCATGTTTTTGTCAGAGCTCTGAGATCCAGTCTTTGTCCTATTTGATCCTGCACCCACCAGGTCAAGCAGCAGATTACCTGATTTGGTGATAAAGCCAATTTAAATGTAGAACAAGTGTCTGCTGAGAGGCCAGGGTCAGATGTCATGGTACTGGAGAGCAGAAGAAAGAATCTGAAAAAAACCCCAGAGCTACTGCCAACATCACCCCTGACTGTGTGAAGTGAACAACCTACATTCACTCTACCACCAACATACTCCCCACCCTCACCCCGTTGCCACCACCACTTCACTGTTACAATTCTGAGGTGGAAGGTGTGCTGTCTCCAAATTTGGCCTGTTTACTCCAAGGAATTCTAAGTATTTGGCTTGGAAATAAGAAGGCAGAAAGGAAGTGAAGTACCTTGGCAGACTGAAGATGAACTCAACAGCAGCTGAAGGGTGTCAGACTCTGTTTGCTTGCTTCCAAGGAAGTCAAGAACAAGAAACAGCAACTCCTTTGCACATGGGCAGTCCACTTCTGCAAAGCATGCTACTACCACCCCTCGATCTCCAAAATCCCCACAGGGGCCTCTAGCCACACTCTACATAAGGGAAGGAAGACCTGATCTCCAAGAACCAGAAGTAAGAGAAAATGGAGCACGTTTCCCAGTCATTGGCTTCACGGCCCATTCACTCTGGACAGCCCTGCATGCGGTTTCCATGGAGTTGCTCCTTCTCTGGGGCCAATGATGCCAAATCCAACAAAGGAGAAGTCCCCTCAAGAGCTCACAGAAGGGCAACCTAGCAACCTATCCTCGAACCAGGAAAAGGAAGAGCTATATTAGTGACCAAGAGTTGCGGTTCTGGGGTCTGATCAAATTGTGTTTCACTTCTCACGCTTCTTCCTCAAGTACAAGTAGAAGGAGGAAGATGTTATAAAGATTGTAGGGGAGTTCTTAACAATTTCTGGGCCACAGACTCAACTGAAAATCTACAAAGCTATGGACTCAGAAAATATACAGAGTCCAAAATCTTTGCACACAATTTCAGGAAGGTCATGGATCCCAGGTAGAAATCTCTGCTCTGGAATTGCATTTCATGATGGCTGCGCTGTGGACAGATACATTGGCTGCAGGCCCATTTGCTTATTAACCTCAGTATGAAGTGGTATTTAGAGCAATGGTTCACAAACTTCTCTATGCCCTAGAATCAACTACAGCCCTGGTTAAAAATACAAAATCACACTCCCCACACCTAAACTTAGTAAATCAGAATCTATCAGAGCTGGAGCCCAGGAATCTGCATTTCTAACCAGCCCTCCAGAATGATTCTGGTGCAGCCAGCCTTATACCCATACTTTGGTGAGCACTGGCTAATAGCATGGGTTTTGGAGTCAGAGAGTCTTGGCCCAAATTTTGGCTTCACCTTGTAACTTCAGGCAAGTCATTTCATCTCTTTGAGCCTTGTCTCCTTTTGGGATCATAATCAATCCAAATGTCATAAAGGGCTATAGAAATAATGTGACTTTTATAAGCAGGCAGCTTGTAGTGGTGTAAAAAGGTGGTACAAAAAAAAGGGAAAGAAAAGTGCCTTAGTTTCTTCTTCTATACAATGAGTGCCATAAAGGTTGCCTTCCTCCTCTCTCATCCCGCTCTCCATCCTTTCTCCACCATCACACAGAGGCTACTATTGAGACCGTTTGAGACCTCCTACGTAAAAATGATTTCTAGGCAGCGCAGCAGGACAGAGTGTGCATCTGGAGAACAGACCTGGGTGCAAAACCGGATGCTGATACTTATTTGCTGCATGATGTGGGGCAAGAGGCATGACCTCTCTGTGTCTCAGTTTCTTCATCTGTGAAATGGAGATAATGGTCGTTGTTCACTAATTCTACAGACCCAAGTAGGCCCTCCCATCCTGGCTTTGGCTGTTCTCCACTAGCCCTCAATCTGGCAGTAGAGAGGAGAGTTTACAAGGGGGCAGTCATGTCGACTAGGATGTGAGCTTAGTTCTGCACTACCTAACCATAGTGCCTGGGTGCTAAAGTTTCCTCTCAATTAAATGGGCATACTACTACCTCCTTCACAAGGCTGCTGAGAGGAATAAATGCGAGGTCCGTGCAAGGACATTTGCACACAGAAAGCGTTCAGTAAATGCTCCCACCCCCCGCCCCGTCAATACAAAGGTGAGGAACTCTTATTGTTCACTTGATTTCTGTCCCACCTCGTGTTTAAGGCATGTGGTCTCAAAGCGCAGGGACGAGCCGAGAGAGAAGGGAGAGAGAGAAAAGAAGCGAGGGGGAAGCAGCAAACTCACGGGTACAATGCACACCGGTCCAGTCCGTGCACTTGACACTACGCCGGCTCCCGCGCGGGTCTGCCGCAGCCCCGGCCACGCCCGCTCCCCACTTGCTAGCATTAGCATCAGGGCGGGAGGCCGCGCAGGGAGCCCGCCTCTGCGCGGGGCTGATTGGTCGCGGCGTTCTGCTCGTCACGCTCTTCTGTCTCAATGCGCACAGGCTAAAAGCTGCAGCCGCCACTGCTAGGAGGGCCCAGCGAGCGAGCGGGGGCGGTAGTGGCTGCCGTGGGAACCGCGCCGTCTTGACTCGGTTGCCCTCGCTGGGCGGCGGTGCAAAGCAGCTCCGTCTGGCAGCCCCAGGTAGCTTAGCGGCCGAGGAGATTCCTGGACCGGAAAGCAGAATCCACAGCTGTCGACTCCGGAGTATCCACTGCCCACCAGCGAGCACAGGTAAAGAAAGGAGGCGCGATGGCCCGGCGCTGAGAGTGGAGGGAAAAGCCCCATTGGCACTGGGCGACTCTGTGCTTGGCCACTCGATAACCGCAAAGCTGGGGAAGGAGCACTCCCGTGGCCGGGCTGTGCTGCGGTAGGAGGTGGGGCTCGACTGGATGCTGCCGAGGGGGTAGAATTTGCCTGGATTGAGGCAGAGGGCTGGTGATGGTGCATTTTCGTGTGTGTGTGTGTGTGTGTGTATGTGTAGGAGGGGTGAAGGGCAGGGGGAATCGCAGGCTGTCCGACGTGACTCCCCCCTCCTCTCCTCATCTCCTCCTGGGGAGGAATATGTGGGTGTGCATGTCCAACCCCTTTTCCCCTTTCCCGCCGCAGGCCGTCAAAGCCGAATCCGAACTTGAATTCTACGTGGCCGATTGCAGAGCTGGTAGGCCGACGGTTTTCCGGGGGAAGTGTAGTAGGGGGGTGGGGGTAGCGCTTCGGCTTGCATTCAGGTGGGAGAGAGAATTTTTCTGCCTGGTGACAGCGGAGGCGAGGGAGGGGGGCCAGGGGAAAGGGGGAAGGAGGGGAGGTGGGGCGGGACGGGGCAGGAGGAGCGAGTTGGCTCCCTCTGACCATTCCCTATTTTGCCCTTCGCGGCCGCGCAGGCTTGACGCCTGAGGACCCGGATCCGACGGCCGGGGTGGACTGAGGCCCACCACACTCCCCGGCGAGCTTTCACCCAGGGCACTGTGCTGAGGCTGCCAGTGAAATAAAGGCGCGCGCTGGTCCTGAGCTTATGTAAGAATCGGAGAAATGACGGAGAAAACTTTGAGAAGGGGGTGTGGTTGAGGCCATGCGTTTAATGAGATCTTATTTATTCTCACAAATCGTTGAGACTTAGACCACTGCGCTCTATCCTGAGAGCCCAATATTGGCTCCACGCACGGTGACACCTAAAAGGCAAAGCAACAGTTGCCGTCCCTCTTGGAGGATTGGCGGGAGGGGATGGATGTGGCTCTGAGAGGCGCTCCACTGGCTCCTGGTAATTGCTAGTCTCCTTCTGCTTATTTTAAGGGCTTTGGGCAGATATAAAATGTACTGCAGGGTATTCAGGAAGGGAGAGAATGTGGCTGTAGATGGCTTCCCTGCAGCTTGCTACCTTATTGATCTTTTCTTTTTCTTTTTTTCTTTACAGTCCCTGTTGAGAGATACAAGGAAGGCAGAGCCAGAGGCCTTTGGGGATTCCTCCTGGAGATTAGGCTTTTCTAAAAAGTCTGGGCATCTTGTTGTATTCAGACAGGCGATCATTGTTTATCATGGCAAGCATCATTGCACATGTGGGTAACAGCAGGAGGGGAAATACACCCTTGCTGCCTTGGGCCCATTCCGTGCTGAGGTCCCTGGGGAGGAGTCTTGGTCCTTTAATAGCCAACATGGCTGGGAGAAACATGAAGTTGTTCTCCGGGAAGGTGGTGCCAGCCCAGGGGGAAGAAACCTTTGAAAACTGGCTGATCCAAGTCAATGGGGTCCTGCCAGATTGGAATATGTCTGAGGAGGAAAAGCTCAAGCGCTTGATGAAAACGCTTAGGGGCCCTGCCCGGGAGATCATGCGATTGCTTCAGGCAGCCAACCCCACCCTAAGTGTAGCTGATTTCTTGCGGGCAATGAAATTGGTGTTTGGGGAGTCTGAAAGCAGTGTGACTGCCCACGGTAAATTTTTTAACACCTTGCAGGCGCAGGGGGAAAAAACCTCCCTTTATGTGATCCGTTTAGAGGTGCAGCTCCAGAATGCTATTCAGGCAGGGATAATAGCTGAGAAAGATGCAAATCAGACTCGCCTGCACCAGCTCCTTTTAGGAGCAGAACTGACTAGGAACCTGCGCTTCAGGCTTAAGGATCTTCTCAGGATGTATGCAAATGAGCAGGGACAGCTTCCCAGTTTCCTGGAGGTAATCAGGATGATAAGGGAGGAAGAGGATTGGGATGACAGTTTTATTAAACGGAAGCGGCCCAAAAGATCTGAGAGAGTGGCCAGCCCTGTGGCATTTCAGGGCCTCCCGTCGACAGCCATGGGCAGTGCGACAGCCATGGGCAGTGCTGACTGCAACGTGATAGAGATAGATGATAACCTTGATGGCTCAGATGAGGATGTGATCCTGGTGGGTTCTCGGGAGCCTCTACTTTCATCCTCGGGTTCGAATCCCTCCCGATGCAGGGCCAGACCCCAAGATCATGTGCTGCTAGTTGATTCCTTCAACAGTTCCTGGGCCCAATCTCCTTCCACCAGTGCTGGTTCTGGATATAAGCATGATGGTCCTGGGGATAAGCGTAGAGCCAGGAAGCGAAAATACACAATCCACTGTTCATATTGTGGCGAGGAGGGCCACTCCAAAGACACCTGTGACAATGAGAGCAACCAGGCCCAGGTGTTTGAGAATCTGCTTATCACTCTGCAGGAGCTGACTCATGCAGAGGAGGAGGGATCAAAAGAGGCCCCTGGTGAACACAAAGGCCCCTCTGAGCCACAGTGAGATGCTAACCCCTGGCCCTAAATGAACCTTTACTCATATTCAGAGTCTGGTGATGAGAAAACTGGAGAGGGGGAGGGCTTCGAATTGCATGACTTAATCCACAAAGGAGCTTTATTTGGGGGAAGAGGAGAACAGGTCTTGGATACCAACAAGCAGAGGGAATGGCCTAATCTCTGTTCCTGCTCCCCCTCCCCACTGTTCTCTGTGAGTGTTCATTTCCTTGATCACTTTATTTTCTTTGTGAAAAGAGTCTAACTCTTTGTTAAATGTTCACAAAGATAAAAATACAAAAACTAAAGTAAAAATGACCTTGAAACCCTATAGAGCTATGGTCAACCCTTTGATGACTGTCCTTCTAGATAGTTCCCTATATCTTCTAGAAATATGTATAGATAAAAGTGATCAAATATACATGTTGTTCTATATGCTGTATTTTTTTCACCAAATAATTTATGTTGTGGACTTCTTTCTATGAAAATGAATATATATCAGCATCTATTTTAATGTCTCTGTGTGATACTACTTTTAGGAAGAAACAAAGGAAAAATAAAGCTATCGTAAAAAGGTACACTGGGGGGCTGTTCATGTCATGAGGTGGAGTTTTTACCCCATTTTACATGAGGGAAAGGGAAACTGATTATCTCCCAACGAGCCCCTTATCATAACTGACCTGTCTCCTAGGTCATAGAGCCAAACTCTGTGCCCACTTCTTAATAACTTCCCAATGCTTTCTACTCTAATGTATCCAGAGGAGTCATGACTAGGGTGAAGGGCAAGATAATAGCCCAAAATGGGGATTCCAGGGGCTTCTGAAGGGCAGCTCTCCCTTGTCTGGGTGGATTCCTTAGAGTGCCACTGTTGCTGCTTCTGGACAACAGCTGGCTGCAATAAGGAGTTGGTCCTTTAGGCTGACACTATCCTCTGCCTCCTCCCTAATTAAGGAGAGAGCAGCTTCTCGTGGGTATTCAGGACCAGGAGGCTCAGCCTCACCCTAGCTACCAAGCCTCACCCTACCTACATACTAGAAGGCACAGGCAGCCCAAGGACTCCAAGCTTATCTCTCCCCTGACCCAAGAAACAGGAATACCTGGAGAGGGATGAAATGCAGTTTGGGCACCAGGGTATGTGAAGGAACATGGGTTTCAGAAAGCTAGATCCCATACACCATTTTAGCAGAACTGAGGGCATTAATAAGGGAGAGAGAGCAGAGAAGTCCCTTCCCCACTGACTCCTGCCCCATCTTCTGGCCTCAGATTGGAGGGTGATAAAAGAGGATATGTGTGACCTCAGTCCCTGGGGGTCCCATGTTTCTTGTAGGTACATTAGTCCCTATCCTTGTGAGCAGTACTAGGCTTGGGGGGGGGCGGTGATTTCCTTTAAGGTAGGTAGCAGAGAGTGAAATGAATGCGCAGATCTAAGAACTCAAGGTTGTTTTATCAAGAAGGGCTCTCTACTGGGCTGAGAGGATGGTATGCAGTAGTGGGAAAGGGTGTGTCAGGGGAGAGGAAGCAGAGCTGTATGGGTAGCATTTGGAGCAAGGGCAGGATGACCACGGGGACTCACATCGAGATTGATCGAGATTGATCAGGACAGGCAGCCTGGTAAGGAGTTGCAGACCCCAGGGTTTCACACACAACTCTGGGCTGTGTTGCCCAAGGGATGCCACAAGTGGAGGGTTGCAGGGAGGGGTATTGGGCTTCTAATTATGCTAGAGGCTGATGGTTCACTCAGTAAGGACAAAGGAGCTGCAGGCTGATGTCCCCAGGGAGGGGTAGAGGCCAGGCACTGTAAGAAGCCCGCTGCAGCCCCTGGGCTGCCATGCCCAGAACTGGCCTGAAGTGCTTCTCCTTCCAGAAACACCCCATCAACTCTTCTTTGGCTTCTTGCTCCTGCTACTTGCTCCATCCATGATCCCACACTCTGACCTTACAACCACCCCCTCCCCCTGGGGTCACACTCATCTCTTGGTGGAGGAGGTAGAGGCTCAGCCTCCTGTGTTCTGCTCATCCCCACCACCCCCACCACCCTCCACCATTTGATGTTTGCCTTAAGCCTAAGTCTCTAGAACAATCATGGCCAGAACGATGCTGGGAGGGCTCCTCTGCCTCTGACCCTTTAGCTGAGATCTGGCCAGGAAAAAAGACACCTCTGTGGCACCTCTGGACCCCTGGCAGCAACCTCCATCTCTCCAGAGCAAAAGGGGACTCTTTCTCCACCCTCAGGTTGGAGGCAGCTCCACTCAGGCCCCGAAAGCCACAGCCCCCAACATTCCCCAGCTCTCATAGGTTTATAACCCTTTATTCTTATTCCACTTCATGCTCTCCTTTTTGCATTTTTACTATATAAATACTTGTTCAATGATTTTCCTGGCTACACAGTAAACGGTTATAAATCATTTCTGGACCAGGTAGACTAAAAAGAAGAATGAAATGCTAAACCTAGCATCTTCCTCCTTTTCACTGGAGGCAGCTTGGTGGTTCAGTAGAGAACGTTGCTTTAAAAGTCTTTTCTATAATTCATCTCCGTTTTCTTCTCTCCCCCCGCCTTCTTCTCTGTTTTGTAAACTTGATATTGTCTAAATTTTTATTTCACCAAAATATCATAAATCTGACACCTTTTTGCACTTTTTGTTACATGGGTTTTTCCTTTGTTCAATCAAAATTTATTCTCCCTAATTGAACAACATGGAACCGATACCTGGCATTCAGATTAGACTAAGGGAGTTAGCCAAAAAAAGGCTTTAGATAATTTTGTATCAGATACCCTCCATTTAAAATTATATTTTTTCTTCCTTTAGTTCTTCATTCTCATTAGTTGCTAAGAGATGAAAATTACTCGTCTTGTCAGAAGAAACTAGACTTCAGTGACCACCTTTTGCATTGTCTCTTTATTACAATCTTCCCTTGGTTTCCATGACACCCCTGTGTCATAATTCCCCCCTCCCCAATTTCAGTGTCTACTTCTCAGTCTCTTTTGCTCAATCTTTCTCTTCCTGATCCTTCCATATAGCAATAAAAATAAAATCACTACAACTGTGATTTATTATTAATCTTATTCATCTACAAATGTGGTTTATTATTAATCTTATTGTGTGCTAGGTATCCTGTGCCAACCCCTTTAAATGCATTATCTCCTTTAATCCTCATATCAACCCCATAAGATAAGTACTTCAAGTAACTTCTAATGCTAACGTACTATTAATATTAGTTTAACTACCATTCATTTACACATGTCTCAGATGAGGAAACTTGCCTAAGGTCATGCAGCTGGTTAGTGGTAGAGGCAGGGGTCAGACCCCAGGCTGACAGACTCCAAAGCCTGTGCTCCTTACTTGAGTTAGCTCTTGTGTGCAGAAACCTGTGATGTATGTTATCTGGATATATCGCCAAGAGGAAAGC
Organism: Tolypeutes matacus; assembly: GCA_026826555.1. Classification (NCBI taxonomy): domain Eukaryota; kingdom Metazoa; phylum Chordata; class Mammalia; order Cingulata; family Chlamyphoridae; genus Tolypeutes; species Tolypeutes matacus. Next base: position 1,614,763 of record JAKSZT010054497.1, on the reverse strand, counting down.
GAGGTCTATAGATGTGAGGTGATTAGCCAAACATCATAAGAGCAAGTAGCTTGTGTACCACACACAGGATGTAGTCTTTAAGGATCACTTGTTTGACAGAAAAGAGCCCTTCCTACCTTTCCCCCCCTTTCCCTCCTAGTTGCAGCTCTCCCTCCTGCTGCTTGGCAACCACCCTGCCCCCTCAGAGTTGCATCATCACAGTCAGTTCAAGTGTCATGTTTCCTGTTTGCTTTCAGTGCAAATGGTTATGAATTTCACATATGCAAGAGGAAACAGCAGCAAGTCTTGGGGGGGGGGGGGATGAATTGTTCAATTGGTGATGCTGGGGAACCTTTGTTACCTGATTGGAAAAAAGATCACTTTACTTTCTCCTTTGACACTAAATATGAATTCCAGATGAATCTGAATATAGATTTTATGCAAGTGTGTACTAACTCATCTTTAATAATATCATTTGTTGTTATGGAAAGAACAAAAAGAATCAAATGTTCAAAAGCAACTTTAAAAAACCACAACAAATCAATATTTATTAAATCTCTGCATCGGGGAGGACTTTCTATGGTTGAAAGTGATAAACATAGGGACATTGGATCAAGATGGCAGAGTGAGATGCTTCAGGGCTCACCAACCCACAGAAGCTTTCTTTGCACAATCAGCAAGAACTGGCAGAAACATCTTTCTCAAAGCTACAGAAAACGTTAAGACTGCAGTAACAGGCTGAGCACCAAATCAAGAGCAACTCCACTGAAAAGCAGTAGGATCTTGTGGCACCCTGGGTGGTCCTTCCCCCACCCCTCACTGCCTTGACATGGAGCCAGCTATCCCAGAACTTGCCCTGCTTGTAGAGCTCTCCTACAGAACACTGGGAGAAAAGTTAAGTGGCTGCCTGGAGCAAGTGATTGCTGTCTTTAGGATAAACAATGCAGTATCCTACTGTGAGGAAAGAATGAATCTTTGTATTGTGTAAGCAGGGGAATTTTTTAGGGCCACATGCACATGCCCAAGACAAGAGGCATGCACCAAAAGGATCAGGGCGGCCTTTATGCTTTGGTCTCCAGCTATTCTTTTTTTTTTTTTTTTGTGCGTAAAAATCAAAATTTTCACAATACATACCAATATTTGTAAAATGATATATAAATATATATGCGTATATGTGCATTTGCTTACAAAAATGTTATTTATATATATATATATATATTTTTTAAAGGTGCTTAGATTACCTAAATATTACACAGAAACTACAGGGATTCCCATGTTCCCCACCTCCCACACTTGCCACCACATCCCACACAAACATCTCCCACAAGTGTGGCCCATCACCCTCAATGGACCTACACATCCTGGGGCCTTGCCATCAACCATAGACCACGGTTCACATCTGGTCCAGCTATTCTCTAAACTGTGTATGGATGAGTCCTGAAAGAGAGCGCTGGCACAGGTCAATCAGCAAAGACTTGGAAAGGTCTTTTCATTTCCCGCCCCTCCCCTCCCCCTCCTCCTCTCCCTCCTCCCCCTCCCCCTCCCACCCCCCTCCCCCCTCCCCCCCTCCTCCTCCCTCCTTCTTTCTTCTTCTTGTTAGCTTCTGGCATTCAAGGAAAGCTCTACCATAATACTAGCTGGATATAAGCTTAAGGAACAGATGCCTCAGAGTCTAAATTCCAGCAATAGCACACTAAGATATCAAAATGTCCAGGTTTGAACAAAAGAATTACAAAACATACAAAGAAACAGGAAGTGATGGCCCAGGCAAAGGAGAATATCAAAGCATTAGACTCCATCAATGAGAAGGTCTAAACTTGACAAAGACATTTAAAAACTGGTCCTAAATATGCTTAAAGAGCTAAAGGAAAATATGGACAAAGAACTAGAGGAAATCAGGAAAACGATAGTTGGACACAAAGAGACAATAGGGAGAAGGAAATTATGAAAAGGAACCAAAGATAAAGACCACAGTGACAGAAATTTAAAATTCTCTGTCTGGGTTTATAGTAGATTGGAGCTAGCAGAAATAGGAATCCGTGAACCTGAAGATAAGGCAATTGAAATCATCCAGTCTGAGAAGCAGAAATAAGAAAGAATGAAGAAAAGTGAACAGAGCCTGAGGAACCTGTGGGACACCATCAAGTGTATCAAAATACAAATCATGGGAGCCCTAAAAGGAGAATAAAGAGAAAAAGGGGCATAGAAACTATTAGAAGAAATAATGTCTGAAACTTAACAAAAGACATGAATATACACATCCAAGACACTCAAAGAACTACAAACAGGATAAACCCCAATAGAGCCATGCCTTGAGTATTATAATCAAACTGTTGAATGCCAAAGATGAAGAGAGAATTCTAAAAGCCACAAGAGAGACAGCATGTCACATACAAGGGAGCCTCAATAAGAATAGGTGCAGATTTCTCATCAGAAACCATAAAGGAAAGAAAGCAGTGAGAAGATATGTTTAAAGTGCTGAAAGCAAACAATTGCCAACCAAGTATTCTGTATCTGGCAAAACTGTTTTTCAAAAATGAGGAAGAGACATTCCCAGATACACAAAAGCTGAGGGGGTTCTTTACCACTAGACCAGCCCTACAAGAAATGCTAAAGGGAATAAGGGTTGAAAAGAAAGGACAATAGACAATAGATTGAACCAGCATGAATAAATAAAAATCTCTGATAAAGGTAATGACAGGGATAAATATAAATACCGGTACTATTGTATTTTTGGTTTGTAACTCCCTTTTTTACTTCCCACAAGATCTAAAAGGCAAATGCATTAAATGTAATGAGAAATCAGTGGTTTTGGACTCATATTGTATAAACAGGTAATTTGTGACAAGAACTACATAAAGGTGTTAGGACAGAGGGTTAGAGGGATAGTTTCTGTATAATATTGAAGTTAGCTTGGTATCAAAGCAAATGAAATTGTTACAGGTTTAGGATGTTAAATTTAAGCCCCACAGTAACTACAAAGAAAATATCAGAGAAAATGCAAAGCTCATAGAGACAGAAATTAGAGTACAGTTTGCCAGGGGAGAGGGGCAAGGGGAATGGGGAGTTAATGCAAAATGGGCATAGGGTTTTTGTTTGGGAAGATGGGAAAGTTTAAGTAATGGAAAGTGGTGAGGGTACCGCAACATAGCAAATGTGATTAATCCCACTGAATGGTATGCTTGGGAGTGGTGGAGATGAGAAAGTTTAAGTTGTATATATGTTCCCACAATAAATAAAAAAGAGTAAGAAAAAAGAGCAACTAAATGAAAATGACAATTAAAGGCAATATATGATCCTGGATGGGATCAAACAAGGGAGGAGAGAAGTTTCAAAAGGACATTAAATGGGACATATGAAAAACTGTACTATATACTGTAAGCTTTATGTCAATGTTAAATTTCTTGAACTTGATAGTTGCACTTAAGGTGGATACCTAGGTGAATATCTTTGTTCTTAGGAAATGTACATGGAAGTATTAAGGGTTCAAGGAGCATGATGTATACAATCTCTACTCAAGTGCTCAGAAAATGGATTGATAGAAATTTAGACAGAATGGACATATTGGACTAATAGGTTGATGGACAGATAGAATGATATGGCAAATGTGCCAAAAACGTTAAAATTGGTGGATCTGGGTATCTGGGGGGATAGAGGTATGCTGGTGTTCTCTGTATGAGGCTTGTATTATATTTGTAACTGTCCTGTAAGTTTGAAAGTATTTCAAAACAAAAAGTTTAAAAGTTTAGAAAGTGATGAAAATATTATAAAGGAAAGGATTGATAATTTAGAAGACCATATTAGCCAAAATAAAAAACAAACAGAAAGCTAGGAAATATTGGTAACAAATATGACAGGAAGAGGGAGGTGGCAACAAATAAGAGAAACGATAATAACAGCAAGTTTTTGTTGGATAGCTAAGATTTATTAAGGTCTTACACAGTGCCAGGCATTTTCTAAGAGTTTGACCTTTTTTAATTAGAGAAGTTGTGGATCTATAGAAAAATCATGCATAAAGTAAAGGATTCCCATATACCACCCTATTAACACCTTGCATTGGTGTGGTACATTTGTTACAACTGATGAAAGCACCTCTCTATAAATGCACTATTAACTATAGCCCATGATTTAACTTAGGGTTTACTGTGTTAAAATTTTTTTTAAATTTGGTACCATGTATACAACTTAATATTTCCCCTTTAACTGCATTCAAATTTAACATGAATGGTAGTTTGGAATTATTTTATGAATCCCAAAAAGAGAAATGTTGTGTTGTAAATTAATCCATTCCTGTGGATGTGAGACCCATTTGGCTGGATTGCATCAGTGGGGCATGATTCATGTTGAGTCTCTGCCCTCTTGCTGGGTCTGATATAAAGGGAGACACATACTCAGAAGGAGAGACGAAAAAGGGAACTGCCATTTTTGATTCTGCCATGTGACAGAAAAGACTCCAGTTTTGCCCACAGCTGAGCTGCAAGAACAGAAGCTCTAAGAGACAAGCCCTATGCCAGGAGAGAGGGGACTACATAATCGTTTAAGCATGAAGCCTCAAGAGGCTGGGCCCACGGAGCAGCTCAAGAGGAGACAGTGAGCCGGGAGGGGAAGGCTGAAACCTCAGCAGAGATAGGCGGCCTTCTTGCTTCACCACGAGGCAACACACCGGGATCAACAGCTGACTTTGGTGAGAAAGCACCTCTGCTGATGCCTCGATTTGGATATTTTATGGCCTTTGAACTGTAAATCTTACCCCAAATTAATACCTTTTATAAAGCCAACACATTTATGGTACTTTGCATCGGCAGCCCTTTGGCAAACTAAAACATGTTTTTTAAAAATTTTATTTTAGCCTCACAAATAAACCCTGAGATAGATCCTAATGTTGTTTCCACATTCTAACCTATTCTTATTGTAAAAAAAAAAACAACAGTGCCTAAAATGCAAATATACAGCTTAAATGTTATTGTTGAGTAAACTGCCACAAAAATCGAGCAACAGAACATTGCCAGAACTCCAGAAATCCCAGCGTGCCCCTGTCCAATCACAACCTCTTTCCTCTCCCTGAAAGTAAATCACTCTCCTGTAAGTTATGGCCATTACTTCCTCGATTTTCTTTTTAAAGTGACCACTCAAATATAAATCCCCAAACATTGTAGTTTTGTTTTTCAACTTAATATAAATAGGACTATAATATGTGTCCTTCTGTATCTGGCTCATTTCTCTCACAGTTATGTTGTTGAGAGTCAACCTTGTTGCATGTAGCTGTAATTAATCATTTTCAGTGTTGTGTTATAGCATTCTGTTCCATAAATTCACAATAAATTATTGTTCCATTCTATTGCTGATGGACATTTGGGTTGTTTTCAGTTTGTGAACAATTATGAAAAGTGTTGCTGTAAAGTGTCTTTTATGTCTCCTGGTGCACATGTGCACATATTTCTATAGGGTATACATCTAGGAGTGGAATTGCTGGCTCATAGAGTATGTGTATTTTCAACTTTAGTAGATACTACCAATCTATATACCAAAATTGTACCAATTCCAATTCTACCATCCTTACAAAACAATGTCAATAAAGCTTAACTTTTGCTGAGGTTTTGGACATCTTTTCTTAAATTTATTTCAAGGTACTTAATTTTGTTTGCCATTGTAAATGTTGTATCTAGTTGAATTTCATCTTCTAAGTGCTTGCTGATGGTATATAGAAATATAATTGACCTTTTGATATTGATTTTGCTAATCTTTTAATAATTTTGCTAATCTTTTAATAATTCTAAATTTTTACCTGTAACTTCTTTAGGATTTTCTGCATACGCAAGCATGTCACCTGCAAATAATGACTTTTATTTCTTCTTTTCAATCCATATGTATTATCTTTTTTGTGTTTGTTTTACTGCACTGGCTAGGATCTAGATTACAATGTTGAATAGAAGCAGTGAGGGGGGAAATCGTTGCCCTATTCCTGAACTCCAGAAAACCACTTTCAACAATTCAGCATTAAGAATGATCCTTGCTACAGGTTTTTGGTAGATATCATTTATCAGATTAAAGGTTCCCTTCTATTCCTAATTTACTAAAAATTGTTTTTTTAAATCATGAATGGATGTTGAATTTTACATAATGCTTTTCGGGCATATATTAAGATGATCATATACTTTTTCTCCTTTTATTTGTTAATATGGTAAATTACATTGTTTGGTTTTCTAAACACAAACCAACCAGACATTTCTGGGATAAACCCACTTTGATCCTGATTTACTATAATTTTTATGTATTGCTAATTTCAATTTGCTAATATTTTGTTTAGGATTTTTGCGTCTCTGTCCATGAGAGACAAGCCTGAAATTTCCTTGCTTGAAATGTCATTGTCAGGTTTTGGTAGTAGGCATTGCTAGCCTCATAAAACTAGTTGAGGAGTACAACCTCTTTTTCTATCCTCATCTGGCTCTCTCTATTTAAAAATGAGGAAACTGAGGTGCAAGGTGGTTAAATAGATTACTTGTCATAACTGCACCATATCCAAACATTTGGTTATGACCATGATTTTTTGAACCAGCTTCTGTAGAGCTGGACATTAACTTGTGTCCAGTGTTTCACTATAATAAACCCACTGAGACGAGCATCCTTGTTCACATACAGGTTTGCACATGTGACCAATTATTTCTTGAGGATACATTCCTGTAAGTGGAGTTGCTGATGGATCAAGGACTATGTTCCACAGGAACCAGGGTGGAGGAGGCAGCAGCCCATGGCATGACCTACTTTGATAGCTTTGGCTCACAGGGATCTTTCTCATTTCTTAACTTCTTGGCATTATTCCTTAACTCTGAGCTACTGGAGACTTTTCTCTCATTATTTTTGCATTTTCCTGTTATAAGCTGCTCTACTTCCCACAACCCAACCCCTACCAACCTGGGAAAGAGCATCACTAGCTTCCTGCTTTTCAAAAAGTCTGTTATATTAGGTCTTGCCCTAGAAATCCACCAGAATTGTTGCCAGGACTTCTACTCTGTTCTTTCCCCTCTGCATTATTTGAGTAGCTACCTATTCACTCCCCTTTCCCATGCTTTACTTGTTTCAGTAGATAGGAGAGTGTCTGTGTAGTTGGGCTTAGAAGGAAACTTTTCACATCAGGTTGGACTATCCTTTTTTGTTGTTGTTCTAGGCCGTCTCCTGTGGATGGGCATTTGGGCTGTTTTCAATTTTTAGCTACTATGAGCAATACTACACTAAACAACTTTGTATATGTCTTTTTTTTTTTTAAGATTTTATTTATTTATTCATTTATCCCCCCCTTGCTGCTTGTGCTCGCTGGGTCAGCTAACCACGCCGTGCGGGCGGGCCTGCCTTCACCAGGAGGCCCCGGGAACCGAACCCGGGGCCTCCCATATGGTAAACGGGAGCCCTACCGATTTGTACACATGGACTATAGTTTCTTCAGGAATGGAACTGCTGTGCTGAAGCATGCATACATCTTTAACTTTACTGGAACACAATAAATTGCTACCCAAAGTGGTTTGCCAATTTACATCCCCCATCCTCAACAGTGTATGAAAATTCCTAGTTCTCCACCTCTTCACCAAAATTTGGTATTATCTTACTGCTTAAGTTCTGCCTAACTGCTGGGTGTAAAGTAATATCTCATCATTTAATTTGCAGTTTGAATTTCCTTGATTGATAATGAGGTTGAATATTTTTTCATAGGTTACTGACCATTTGGGTTTCGTCCTCTGTGAATTGCGTGTTGTCAGGCTTATATTAGCCTCATAAAATAACTTGTGGAACGGTCCTTCTGTTCTATTCCCTAGAACAGTTTGTGTAAGATGGGAAAGAATCAATTATTACTTGAAGATTTTTCAGAATTCACCTATAAAACCGACTGAGCTAGGTTTATTCATTTGTTTATAAATAATTAACTGATATTTCCATTTTTATTAAAGGTCAATTCAGCTCTAAGAAATTCCCCCAAGTGACTTAAGTTTTCAAATTATTTGGGGGAGGTTTTTTTTTTTTTTAACTTTTTATTATGGAACTTTTGAAACACACAAAAGTAAAGAGAATGGTATTTTGAATACCCATGTACACATCACCCAGCTTCAAAAATTATCAACATTCTTCAGATCTTGTTTCATCTAAAAATGCCCACATATTGGGGTTTTTTTTTGGAGTATTTTTAAATAACTGCTTAGACATTATATCAAATGGTGTTTCTTATTTACTCTACCCATAGTTGTATCTCCCCCTTTTCATGTCAAATATAATTTTATTGAGGTAAAATTCACAAAATGTAATATTCACCAATTTAAAGTGTACAATTAATACACATTCCAAATATTTTTTAGGCCAGTAAAAAGGAAAATAAGAGTAAAGGAAAGAAGTACACACCCAAGATATGGTGCGGGCTCCTCCAGGCAAAGAGAGAGTATATGGGGTTGGGGAGACTGCCTTTATTAAAGCCATTATTCACTCCTCCCCTTTCCTAATGTTGGGGGATGAGCCCCAGCTGTTTGCTGTTCTAATTGGTTACCTCACCTGTTAGCTCTCAGGGGATCAATGGGAGAAGAAACAAAAGGGAAGGCCTTTTGATTGGGGTTACCCAGGACCACTGGTGAGGCCTGTTTGGAGTTATCTGGGGCCTTCCCTTGACCCTGGAAGGAGTTCCAAACGGGACCTCGTGGCCAGGGTCTCAGCAGGGCCTTCACAGCTTTATTCTTAGTAGCAGCCTTCTCTCAGGGCTTTTCCAGATGGGGCCTCACAGCCATGTTCTGTGCTGGGTCCCAACTGTGACTTGTCTTTTCCTCTTTTCCTTATACTAACCTGCCTCAACTCCCCCCTCAGAGTATTTACACCTTTATTCTTAAGGGGGGAGCCAAAGGGCAATGGTCATTCTTCTGTAGCTGCTTCCTGTAGGTTAGGGCAGTAGTCTCTGCCTGACAGAGTATAAAACTCTCTGGCTATTCTATTGAGGTTGGGGAAAGATGGGTCCAGCACCCTGGTTGGAACTGGATGAAATCCCTGCATGACTAATACCTTGCTCTGGAAGGCATTGATTCTGGAAGAAATAAACTTAGAATTTTTAAGACACATGGTCCCACTAAAAGGATAAAGAAGATGGTGGTAAGAGGGCCCAAAAAGGGGGCCAGCCATGACATACTGGACCATGAGAGTGAGAAATGACAGGTGCCTCCAGAAGCTGCATCCTCCTGAAGTTGGTGGGCTTCATCTTGCAGGTTTTGAATGTTATCTAGGACTATTCTGCAGTGATTTACATAGAAACAGCATTCTTCCTTGAGAAACAGACATGTTCCTCCCTGTGCTGCTGTTAGCATGTTTAGTGCCCTGAGATTTTGCAGCACCACAGCGGCAAGAGAGTCTGTTTGCTGTCTAAAGGCTTCTAAGGAATGGCTAGTTTCTTCTAAGCTGTTGGTTAACTCCAGGGATAGGTTGTGGTAAACCTGCTGGGTTTGGTATAAACTGCCAACCCCAGTTCCCACGGTGGTGATTATGCCTAGAACAGTTAGGAGGGGGATGAGAAGAGGCACTGTCCTTTTAGTTATTGTATGGTGAGAAAATACAGGAAATGGCATGGTGAGGTCTTCAGGACAATAGTAGATAGAGGGGGTGATGTATGCTAGTGATCATAAAACAGTCCAATGGGAAGGCAAGGAGAGGTAGCCTTTGTCTCCACAGAGAAAGAAAAATTCCATCTTGATAGTTCAAAGTAGCAGCAAATGTGAGGTTATTGGTGAGCTGGAGCCCTTTTCAGAGCTTACAGTTACCAGCTCACTGGTTAACCTGCTAGCAGACAGTACCAACATACACCTGTTGGGCCCTGGGTCATGACACAGGATGCTTCTCTGAGTGTCCCAGGCAAGATTGGCTTCTCCTCCCAGGCCACAGGGTTCTAGTTTACAACATGCCCATGGCATCTTTGGTGGGGTGTTTTGGTCGGCATAAGTTGTTTTTAGAAGTATAAAATTACAAGAGCTAGCAGGGCATCCCCAGCAGTAGTGGGTAGTGTTTGAATCCCTCACTATTCCTCCTCTAGGCTGTCGAGACTTGAGTGGATTTTTGGTGCTGGTAAGCACTGTGGTGTTGATGGGGTACTGTGTTAGGTAGACGTCTGGCTTGCCCTCCCCCTAGCAATAGGATGATGTAGTAGACTACATGAAGCTTCATTTGGGCTAAAGTTAGAGGGAATAGCACACAATTTATGACACAGACACTACTTAACTTTGTCTCTTGAAGAGTTATTTCAGGCCGTCCAATGGCTGGCACTCAAGCATCCCATCAGGTGCTTCCAGTGAGTTGGCACTTCCTTGGACAGCAGGCTTCACTCTGGATAAGTGCACCCAGCTTACGATTCCTTTAACAGCAGTCCTTGCCGGGTGTCGGGGAGAGTTACCTGCCTCTAGAACTTCTCCTGGCTAACGATTGCTAAATGAAGTCAGAGGATGCTGGATTCCTCTAGGTTCTTGGGTATGCCACATAAAAGAATTTAAGAACATGTCAGTTTAGTTAGGTCAGTACAAAGAGTTTATTGAGAAATGAGAGAAAAGAAAAGAAGTACACACCCAAGATGTGGATGCGGGCTCTTCTAGGCAAAGAGAGCCCATTCCAAATATTTTTGTGTATTTCACTTTATATTCTGGAGCAATTTTCCAGAGGTTTGTTTATTTTAGACTTTCCTACAGATTTACTTTTGGATTAGCTGACTTTTCTATTGTTTCTTTATTTTTTATTTGATTTATTTTTACTCTTATCTTTATTTGATCCTCCCTTCTTCCAGACCTAAATTACTGAATTTATTGCATAAATTTTCAGTCTTTCTTCATTTTAAACATATGTACTTTGGCTTTAAATTTTCCTTTGAGTGTTGCTCGAGTTGCATTCTACAAGCTTGGCTGAAAAGCAGATTTTTTTCATTATCAATTCGATTCTACATATTTTATTATCCAGTTCTATGGTATTTCATGCCACTTCACAAATTTACATCTTCACCCCTGACCTCTTCTGTGAATTCATTTCATACAACCCATTGTCTACTCCACATCTCCATTGAGAATTATAACAGGCAACTTAAGCTAAACAGTTAAAACGGAAATCTTGAAAACCTGTTTCTTCTTCGGTTTCCTCTCTCTCAGTGAATGGCACCATCATTCACTAGTTGTTCAATCACATTTTAATGTGGGTGTCATCTCTGAACTCCCCTTCACAGCCCATGCCAGCAAGCCCCATCATTCTATCTCCAAAATATTTCCTGAATCAACCCACTTCTCTCCATCTCCCTTGCCACCACTCTAGAGCAAGCCACAATAAGTTCTCACCTGGACTACTGCTAACTAGTGCAACAGAGTCCACTCTTTTCTATCCCTAACTTGAGGTACAAATAACATACCTGACTGATCATGGGCATGGAAGTATTTCCCCACCACTTGGAAATAACAGCCATGCTGAAGGAACTTCCAGCCCCTCCCTATTAGGTGTCTGCTGACTCCTTGTTCCTTCAGTATCTAGCAGGTGGCGCTGAGGAAACATGTATCACGGGGACCTGAAAATTCTCAGGTACCATTTCCAAAGAAATGGTGAGGCTCTAACTACAGTGAAACAAACTGCCTGGTCAAGTTGTCCCCCCAAACTAGAAATGAGCCTTCTAGTCCTGGCACACTTTCAAGAACAGGTACAGTCACCAGTCACAATAATATTTTTTCCTCTCAGCAGATGCAGACACTTCTCTGGCTGGAGACCAAAGGCAGAATTTAGTTTCAGGATAGGCACAGGCTTCTGTATACTTCCAGATCCACAGCCCCAACCACTTCACTTCACCACATCTTGAGGTACCGAACTAAAAAAAGTCTGATCCCACTCTTTTCCCAGAATGAAACCACATCACCTCCTTCTTTGTTTGGCTATACTAAATCTCTATATTCCTCCATCTATAGAGTTATAACAACCCTTAATGACTTACTGATGAAAAAGAAGGTAATCATGCTTAGTTTCAAGCAAGACATTTTGCTACACTGTACTTAGCCATGTTCCTCAATCCAGCTTTTAGGAACTGGAGGGCTCAGCTCTTCAAGAAGCAATATTTTGATTCAAATCTGGATATGGTACTTTGTGTACAGAGGGCCAGTCAGGTCACCTATGGAGGGCTGGGCCATTTGATAAGGAGAGTAGTGACATGATTTCAGCATTCCTGGGCCTCTGGCTCCTCCTCTTACTAGTTATGTGAACTTGGACAAGCTCTGTGTGCCTCAGCTTCCTCATCTGTGAAAATTGAGATAATAACAGGAAGTTTCTCATAGGGTTGTAGTGAGAATTAAGTGAGTGAATATGTGTAAAATCTTTAGAAGAGTGCCTGGCACATCATAAGTGCAATGTTATAAAATACCAAAACTGTATCAAACACTTCTCTCCAAATTCTCTGAACAGCCTTGTAGATGGATGACCTAGGCCTTCCCTCTCAATCTTTTTGCAGAAAATTTTCATTAAATTCAGTAGCTTTAGGTGAGTCCCATGTGAAGTGGGAGAGAAGAAATCCCTTTAAGAGCTAACCAAATGATGGCAGGAAGGAAGGGAGGGAGGAAGATTTCATATGTATAGAATTACCATATGACCCAGCAATCCCTCTACTAGGTATTTACGCAAAAGAACTGAAAGCTAGGACTCAACAGACATTTGTATACCGATGTTCATAGCTGCATTCTTCACAATTGCCAAAAGATGGAAGCAACCCAAGTGTCCATTACCAACGAATGGATAAACAAAATATGGTATATACATACAATGGAGTATTATTCAGCCATAAAAAGGAATGAAGTACTGACACATGGGACAACATGGATGAACCTTGAAGACATTATGCTGAGTGAAATAAACCAGATACAAAAGGACAAATACTGTATGATCTCACTGATATGAGATAATTAGAATAAGGAAACTCACAGAGTTAAAATCTAGAATATGGGTGATCAGGAGCTGGGTTCGGGGTAGGGAATGGGGAGTTAATGCTTAATTAGTACAGAATTTCTGTTTAGGTTGATTGTAAAGTTTTGGAAATGGATGGTGGTGATGGTAGCATAATATAGTGAGTATAATTAACAACACTGAATTATATATGTGAATGTGGTCAAAGGGGAAATTTTAGATCGTATATATATTACTAGAATAAAAATTAAAAGATAAAACATAGGACTGTACAATACAGAGAACCCTATTGCAAACGATGGACTATAGTTAATAGCACAATTATAAAAATATTCTTTCATGAATTATAACAAATATTCCACACTAGTGCAAGGTGTTAATAATAGGGTGGTATATGGGGAAAATACACCCAACATAAACTATGGACTATAGTTAATAGAATAATTTTAATATTATTTCATCAATTGTAACAAAGGTTCTACACTAAGGAAACAATGGGGGGGGGGTATATGGGAACACTATTTTTTACATTATTTTCTGTAAACGTACAACTTCTCTAATTAAAAAAATTTTTAAAAAAGAAACAGCTTTCAGATACAGAAGGGGAAGAAATAGAAGTGAAATTTTCCCAACTCTCTGCAATCCTACTACCCAAATATAGCAGTGATCCAGACTGGTGTATGTTCTTCCAGATCTGCTTTTATGCACACACAAACACATAATTCTGGTTGATCTTTTTCTATAAAAGTTGTGTCATAGCAGGCCCATGATTCTGAGATTCTCTTTCATGCTTTTTGCTGTGCTGTGCTGTGCTGGGATGAACCCCCACCACTGCCCCCAAATCTTCAGCAAGAGTCTGCTTGTGCTGGCGAGTTCCTGGACTAGCTCCTGTTTTTTAATCAATTTTCTCTCAGTGAAAGGAAGAAATTATAGTTCCAACCTCATGAGACACCTCACTACACTTATATAATATTAATAACAGCTGTTGCTTATGACACCCCTACTCTGTGCCAGGCAGTCTCCTTGGTGCTTTGCTTGAATTTTCACATCCATTCTTCACAACAACCTCTGTGAAAGTCTTCACACATGCAGATATGTTGGGCCCAAAAGTTAAAGAGTAGAAAGTTAAGGAGGAAAGTAAGCGTGCCAGAGTCAGCACTCAGACCTGCAATGTCTCTTTAAATCCTCACAATGACCATATGAAGGAGCTGTTCTCACAAATGAGGAAACTGAGGCTGCAGAGTTCACAGAGCAAGCAGCATTCCTGCTCTCTGCTTGGATGAAGCCACTGAGAATCTACCAGTCCTCTCACTTCACTGTGAGAGCATCCCTTCCTGCAAAACTGTTGAAAGAAAGCAAAAATCTAAATAAATGGAGAGACATACTGTGTTCATGGATTGGAAGACTCAATATAATAAAGATATCAATCTCCTCAAACTGATACATAGCTTTAACATAATTACTATCAAAATCCCAGAAAGATTTTTCATAGATATAGACAAGCTTATGCTAAAATTTATGTGGAAAAGCAAAGGAACTATGACATTTCACTGAAGAATATATACTGATAGCAAAAATATGGTCAACTCATAAGCTACTATGGAAATGTAAATTAATCCACAATAAAATATCACTCCATACCTATCAGAACAGCTAAAATAAAAAATAATAATACCAAATGTTGGCAAGGATGTGGAGAAATTGGATCTTTCACACACTGCTGTTGGCAGTGTAAAATGGTGTGGCTCTAGAAAATCATTCTGGCAGTTTCTCATAAAACTAAACATGTACTTACCACATAACCCAGCAAGTACACTGTTGGGCATTAACCAGAGAAATGAAAACATATTTATACAAAAAAGAGAAGATTTAGCCGCTTTATTCATAATAGCAAAAAACTGGAAACAAACCCAAATGTCCTTCAATTAGTGAATAGGTAAACAAACTCTAGTATATCCATCCAATGGAATACTACTCTGCAATAAAAAGGATCAAACTATTGATACATGAAATGATCTGGATGGACACCAGGGGAATTATACTGACTTAGTGGAAAAAGTCAATCTCAAATGGTTGCATATTATAGGATCTTATTTACATTACACTCTAAAAATGACAAAACTATAGAGATGGAAAACAGATTAATGGTTGCCAGAAGGTACACGGATAGGATGGGGAGTGTGAATATAAAGGAGTAGCATGAGGTAGTTCCTTTGCTAGGATGGCACACTTTTATATATTGATTGTTGTGGTGCTACACGAGTCTATCTATGGGATAAACTTGCATAGAAACACACACACACACACACACAAATGCATGTAAAAAATGGTGAAAACTGAATAAGATATGTAGTCAGCAATATTGTACCGATGTCAATTTCCTGGATTGGATATTGTTCAATTATATAAGATTTTACCATTGGAGGAAGCTGGGTACCCAGTAAACTGAGACTCTGTATTATGTTTGCAACTTCCTGTGAGCCTATAATTATTTTAAAAGAAAAAGCTAAAAAAAAAAAAAAAAAAAGCTAGCATGGGATTCCAGAGTTGCAGAAAGTAACCTCGGTAAATTTTTTTTTTTTTAACCGGGAGGTACCGGGGATCGAACCCCGGTCTCTCCATATGGTAGATGGATGCCGAACCTCTTGAGCCACATCCGTTTCCCCTCGGTAAATTTAACTACTAGAATTATTCTGTGTTAATTGCTTTCCATGCACATCTGGAGTAGTTTAAAAATTTCTCCTCGAGTAGTTTTGCAAACCAGTGTGTTGAAGAAAAGCATACTAGAGCTGTTTTAAAAAACACGAAGTTATTTTTATGATACCTTTTAATATAAACTTATATGCACTAGGTAAAAAAAAAAGACTGATGATCCTTTGTTTATGTAGATTATAGATATATTTTAACAACCACACACAAATATATATGTACCTACACACACAAGTGTGTTTGTGTATGTAGTTTAAATATGATGGACAGAAATTGTTTATTGCTGAAGCTGGATGATGGGTATATAGAGGTTTATTATACTAGCTTAATTTTGCTTATGTTTGTAATTTTCCATAACAAAGTTTTTTTTAATAGCTTATTCTTGCATTGGACTGCATTTCCACTTTACCTGACTCAGCTTTTCCTGATCAGCATATGGAAGCCTGCAGCTGTCAAAAATGAAGTCTAAGTGACTTTAAGGCTCAAACAGCTACCCACCACCAACCCAACTCACCACACATCCTCCTGGGGGGTACTGATCCAGTACTTACTCCTTGCTGAAAGGGGGACAGTGACAGGCAGAGTTGGAAGGTTAAGAGTTCTTTCTCTTGGACGAGTTTCTGGGTAATTATTCCAGAGACAAGGGAACTAACTCCCTGATAATTTTGAGGGCCTACTGAACCCAAATCAGCTCTCTCTGTGGAAGTATGGTATAATGGAGCATGCATGGCTTTGGCAGAAGCAATTTGGATTCTAGTCCCATGCTGCCACTTACCAGGTATATGTCCTTGGCCAAGTTACTTATCCTGGGTCACCATCCAAAGTGAAAGCCGCTCTGGTTATTTTTTCGATTCTTGTAGTTCCATACTGTTCTGCATTTCCTACTTCATTATTCACTTCTCACTATTGCCCTTTATCTGAATCCTTCCATGTGTTTTCTGGAATCTCCGTTTCAAGAGATAAAAATTGCCTATAGCCTCTATTCCTGCTTAACCAAAATCTACCTCTCCCCCAAGGATACTGCATTTTCTGCAGCTCTCCTGAGTGGAGGTTACCCTTTCACTCAGAGGCCATGGAAATGGAGTCCTTATTCTCTTTGCTCCCAATTGCTGCTTCCACTGTCACACACAGATGCCTTCTTTGAGGCTCGTATCCTTTGTTTTTAACACTCTTCTACATCTGTGTCAACTAACTTCCTGTTCACTCCCTTACATTCATTGAGGAATACGGCATCTCAATTAGTTTCTTCTTTACCCCAAGTTTTGCCATTACCCTAAGAGACTTCATGTTCCACATTTTCACTCATCCAACACCCTGGCCCATCATTTCCTTGATCGCTTTATTGCCAATGACCTTCCATGGTTATACCTTAGACTTTGTGATCACCTGGAATTCTTCATCCTTAAAGCAATGAAATTTAATCTACTACTATCATTCCAGCTCATTGTCTTTCTTATTCCTTCTGCACCAACTCTTCAAACTTATCAAGACCTCCTTTGATCCCTCCATTTTTCTACCATTTTTTCTTGTTTTATTTAGTCCAGATACTATAGTCGATTACTTCAACCTTTCTGACCAATATGCTCATCAAACCTTGCTCTCTTTGCTACACAAGCCTAAGACATCAGCTCTGAATTCATCGAAGCATTGTTCTTCTTTATCCTATGCCATGGCTTCTAGGCAATGATCAAGAAAATATCAGAGTTGTTATATTCTTGCTAAAAATGTGTAACTTCAATCTAGTTATGATAAAACATCAGACAAACCAAACTGAGGGACATTGTACGAAATGACCAGTACTCTTCAAAAGACTCAAGGTCACGAAAGACAAGGAAAGACTGAGTAACTGTTACAGATCACTGGAGACTAAGGAGACATGACAACTAAATGAGATGTGAGATCCTGAACTGGATCCTGGAACAGAAAAACGTCACAAATGGACAACTGGTGAAATCCAAATAGAGTCAATAGTTTAACTATTTTCTGCTGAGTTAGACCCTACTGACCACTAATTCCTTCTTGAAACTCTCCCCTGGCTTCTTTCCTGGTTCTGCTTTCATTTTTCTGGTTGCTTCTCAGTCTCCTAAAGTGATGCATTTCTTATGCTCACCTCTTAACTACTGGGCTTTGCTATCAGTTCTCTTCTCTGCACATGCTATCTGGTCATATCATCTATACCTAAGGACTCATCTATCACTTATCTGCTGGTGATTCCTCAATACACATCTCCATCCCAGATCTTTCTCCAGTCCTCCAGACTCATATGTATTCTGCCTTGGTGTACCACAGACATTTCAAACATGGCCAAAGCTGAATTCATCTTCTCCATTAAATTTGTTCTCTCTTGTCTTCTCTATCCTGTATTTATTATCCATCCAAATGCCCAAGGCAAAAAAAACCCTGGAAGCCATCCTTAACTCTACCCTCTCTCTTATTCCCCCTCATATAATTTGCCACCAATTCCTGACCATTCAACCTTCTAAAAAGCCTTTCAATTTGTTCAGTCTTCACCATCCTAGATGCTACGTTTAACAGAGGACTGGGTGGGGGTCTTGGCCAATAATTTTGATATATAATTGTATAGAAATTAGTTTACTGCAATAAACTCAAAGAATGCTATTTTTAAATTCAGAGGTGATCAGGAAATATTAGGATGGGTATAGTTAATGAGTGAAGCTTCTCATGGGGAAAGGCACTAAAGTTGGTGGCAGTGGGATTCTGCCTCTTCAGTATGAGTCTATGTAAGCTCATGAGAAGTCCCAAATTGGGGCTTACCAAGCTTCTCACACCCCCTAACATGTAATCCTGTAATGTCCTCACATTTAGCTTATGTGGTATAAAAAAAAAACAAAAATAAAAAAAGCAAAACTGCCTTTATCTGGGTACAATTTCTTACCACACCACTAGAGTATTCTTGCTCCATTGGCCACAGGTCATATAATAGTGACCACACAGGAGGTTCTGACTGCCAGTAATTGATAGAGTAGCTCCTATCAAACATATCCTCCTTCGTATATCAAGTATATACTTTGGACAAAATATATAAAAGACAAAGAACAACCTGAAAGTATTGGTAGGCAACTCAAAGCAGACAGAAACTGGAAGACAGTCTACACGTGAAAGAAGTGAACCAGGACTAGGTGAGTTTCCCAATTGTAAGGCTTTTAGCCACAGGGCAGGCATCAAACTGAGTTTTATTGGATTGAAAAACCAGAGGTCAGAGTTCAGGGTTTCCACAGAAGCTGGAAAGTGTGGGGGTAAAATCCTGGAATGGAGAGAGCCAGTCAGGTAGAGCCCTAAGTTTTATGTATAAACTGCCTAAATTGCTGTCTAACCTCTAAACTATGCATGCATGGGGCAGACTCCAAGTAGTCCAGATAAGGCTAAAATAATTGAACAGAGATTTCAGCTGCTACCTACCACAAGTGAGTTTGAGTCTGGCCAAATTAACTACCTGCTAAAATAAAAAGAAATATTAACTTTTCAGATGAACATAATGGAATACAAATTCTTTACAGCATTTCCCTAACAATGTCCAAGAGATAATCCAAAATGACTAGACATACGGGAAACAAGAAAACGTGACCAATATTCAAAATAAAAGGCAATCAATGAAGGCTGAATCCAGGATGACCCAGGTGTTGGAATTAGATAAGAAATTTTGAGAACCAGGTGTCGTACGTGCGGCCCGCCGAGCCGGCGTTCCTGGCTCGCTTCAAGGAAAGGGTCGGCTACAGGGAAGGGCCCACCGTTGAGACCAAGGCTCTGTCTCTCTAGGTAAAAGATGAAGCACACAGTACCTCTCTTGAAGGAGATCACCTAGTGGAGTAACACAATATGATCCATGTTACTGATGAAGGAGAGAATCCAGCCTCAGCTTCCAGACGAAGATGGTAATCACAGTGACAAAGAAGATGAACAACCCCAAGTAGTGGTTTTAAAAAAGGGAAACCTATCAGCTGAAGAAGTCATGAAAATTAAAGCAGAGATAAAGGCTGCCAAAGCAGATGAAGAACCTGCTGCAGCCAATGGAAGAATCATGTATCGAAAACCAGTCAAGCGTCCCTCAGATGAAAAATATTCAGGTTTAACAGCAAGCTCAAAAAAGAAGACAACAAATGAAAATGAAATAAATAAACAGGACTCAGTTAAAAAGAACTCACAAAAGCAAATAAAAAATAGTAGCCTCCTTTCTTTTGATAATGAAGATGAAAATGAATAAGTGTACACATCTTGGACTTGGTCCTTTTGAGGGTACATGGTGTATTTTTTTTAAATAACTTCCTTTTCCTGTTTTAAAGATGATACAAGTTCATTATGGAAGATTTAGAAAATACAGAAAAGAATTTAATAAAAACTATGTCCAACAAAAAAAAAAAAAAAAAAAAGAAATTTTAAGCAGCCATTATAACTATACCCAAGGACACAGAGGAAAATATGCTCATAATGAATAGTAACAAGTGGTACTGCAACATTGTAAATATGACCAGCCTGTAGATGTGGGCAACTGGTTCAAGGTTTAAAAGAGATTGGAGGGAAACGGATGTGGCTCAAGAGGTTCGGTGTCCGTCTACCATATGGAGAGACCAGGGTTCGATCCCTGGTACCTCCCGGTAAAAAAAAAAAAAGTAAAAAGAGATTGGACATGGTAAGCCTGGCCGGGACCATTCATTTACACTGCCTTAGATCAGATTCTTGTTTCACCAGACTACTGAAACAGTCTCATAAATGGTCTCCCTGCTTATGGTTTCTATTTACTATAACCCCCCCACACACACACACATACACTAAACACTAAACACATTTCTACATTGATTCCAGAATTACCTGTTAGAGCACTGCTTCAATTGGGACTTTACTGATTGCAAATGACAGAAACACAATTTTAATTTAGGCAGAAGAGGGAATTTGTTGGAAGTCTCACATAAGCATAGGAAGGGCAATGATTAGGTGGGCCTCAAGGACAAGTAAGACAGAAATTCAAAGACCATTAGGAATCCCACTTTCCATCTCTCCTGCCTGCATACTGTGGTGGTATGAAGCTGTTATGTACCCCAGAAAAACATATTCTTAAATCAAATCCATAACTGTGGGTATAAACCCATTGTAAGTAGGGCCTTTTGATGAGGCTACTTCAGTTAAGGTATGACCCACCTCATTCAGGATGGGCCTTAATCCTATTACTAGAGTCCTTTATAAATGGAATAAATATGGGGCGGGGGGGGGCAGTCACAGAAGAAAGAAGCTGAAAGCGATGAAACCCAGAAGAGAAGGGGGAGACCAGGACATGCCACCATGTGTCTTGCCATGTGGCAGAGGAGCCAAGGATCACCAACAGCCAGTCTTTGGGAAGAAAGCATTGTCCTGATGATGTCTTGATTTGGACATTTTCCCAGACTCTAACCATGAGGGAATAAATTCCCATTGTTCAAGCCAAACCATTTCATGGTATTTTGCTTTGAGCAGCCTAGGAAACTAAAACACATACTGATTGCATCCTCTTATTAGATAAGCTTCTTCCCTGTGGCTGTAAAAGGGCCACTAGCAATTCCTGGCCATGCATCTCCCAGCTTTGACACAAAAATGGGACACACTATTTCACCCCAAATTAAGTTAGAAAAAATTGAAGGGAAGGATTCAGATCGTCATAACCTAGGTCACATGGCCATACTTCAAACAGTCAAATCAACCGTGGCCAGGGAGACAGGATACTATGATTGGAAGCCCTAATTAGAACTGCACAGTTTAGAGGGGGAGGGGCAGCATTCCAAAAAATGAGGGTTCTGCTTCCAGGGGAAGGGAAAAATGCTGGGCAAATCAAACAATAAATGTCCACTCTAACAGATTTCCTGTATTCTTGTAGTCTCTATCTAAACTGGTAGCAACACTATCCTCCATGCAATCACCCATGCCAAAATCCTGAAATTTCTCTTATAACATAGACTGCTAGTTGTCCTCCAATATCTAGTCTCTCCTCCCCCCAACTCAGCATTTTGCTGCTTGGAGCATGGGTGTGATGCCTAGAGCTCTATTTTGCTCCATGAGGACAAGTGTCACACTCTGGAGATGACAAAACTGTTAGCCCTTCAGACTTTAACATGAAAGAGAAATGAATTTCTGTCTTGTTTAATCCACTGTTATTTTTGGATCTCATTACAACCAAACCTAATCCTAACTGACAGCCCCCTCACCCCCCACATTTATTTAATCAAGGCAAAACAATATAGAAGTTAAGAGTGAGGGTTAGAACTAGCTAAACCACCTGAGTTTGAACCTAGGCTCCATCATCTATTAGCTCCGTTATCCTCAGCAAGTTATCTCATCCCTCTGTGCCTCAGTATCCTCATGCATAAAATGAGGTTAAGATATTATCCACCTCATAAGTTGGTTGTAAGGATTAAATAAGACAATTCAAGTAAGCACTTAGAATAGTGCCTGGCACATAGTAAGTGCTCAACAAGTGTTAGCACCGTTTTCAATGCCTGCCAGTTTTACTTACTAAAGAGCTTGGAAGTATATCCCTTCCTCCACAGCCCAAGTGCCACTTTACTCTGCTCTAACAAAATCCTGCTTCCAGTCCCGTTCCTCCACAGCATCCTCTACACTGCCTCAACCTGACCTTTCTAAAACACCCCAACCTGACTAGATCACTCCTGTTGGAAACCGTTTTATGGCTCCCCATCTACAGAATGAAACCTTAACTCCATAGCCTGTATCCAAGGCTCCTCGGGATGAGGGCCAATATGGCCTTTCTGGGCTCATCTCCTTCAACTCCTTCACCATGCTCCACACCCCGGCCATGTTGAACTATTCACTTCCACCATCTACTTACCCCCTCAAAAGTGCCAACCACTCCCATTCCCTCCCTCCTGAACTCTTTCCTACCTTGGCTTCTGTGGCACCATACTTTCTTGGTTTTCTTCCAATTGCCCTGGCTTTTCGTTCTCCATCTTTCTCATGGGCTTCTCATTCTCTAACTCCTCCATAAGGGCTGGGGTTTCCCAGGATTTCATCCTCAGCCCCTTTCCCCTTTCACTGCATGTCATCTCCCTGAGTAGTGGCACCCACTGTCAGGCTTTTAATCTTCATCTATATGCTTGTGACTCCCAGATCTTCACTCCTGACTTCTCTCCTAGACTTTGGTCTCATACAGGTAAATGGATATACCTCCTGAACATCACACAAACACTTCAAACTCAGCAAGTCCATACTGAACTCATCTTCCCCACCTCAAGTCTGTTTCTCCTTGTTACTCTGAATCTGTTGGTAGAACTAGCCTCACCCATGCCAGAAACCTGGAACTCATCACTCTCTTTCTCCACAGCTAAGAAATCACCAAATTCTGCCAAACTCTCATCCTCAATAACTCTCCAATCTGCTGTCTCCTCTCCATATTCACTGCCATTGCCCTAGCTCTGGCCACTCACGCTTTCTAGCATAGACCCTGCAAAAAGTCTCCTCCCTGGCCTCTCTACCTCAAGTCTGACATGCCTCCAATCCAATTAGCAACCTGAGTTACCTACCTACAGTAAAATCATTATCATGCCACTGCCCTTATTAAAACTCTTCATTGGTTCCCACTGCCCAGTCAGAAAAAATTACTCGCTGTTCCCACAGTTGTTCAATACCTACTATGTTATATACCAGTGACTATGCTAGGTATTAGGAATACAATGGTGAGCATGTATTCCTACATGGACCCTGCCTTTCAAGAAATTTACTGTTTATTGGGGAAGGCAAACACATAAACACATAGTGATAACATAATTTCTTACTATGTGAAAAGTCCTGTGATAGGTATATTCACAGAGTATTACAGGAGCACAGGACTGAGTTACCTGAAGGCAGGGACCATGTCTTCGTTAATCTTGTATCTCCAACCTGGTACCAGGTCTGATTCAATATATACATTTTGAATACTTAACAGATGATCCTTTCTGAGCCTGTTTCCCTCTAAATCAGCTCAAAGCTCATATATCATATGAATATAATCTATGGACCTTGTTTAGAAGCTGATTTGAATAAACCAACTGTGGGTTTTTGTTTTTAGATGAGACAAACAGGTAAATTTGAACATCGACTAGATTTTTGATGATGTTAAGGAATTACTGTTTGTTGAAATTTTTTAGCATGATAATAGTTCTGTGAGTGTTAAAAGTCCTTATCTTTCAGAGATATGGATGAAAGTATTTACAAGTGAAGTAATGCAATGAAATATTGCCTGGCATATACCTGAAAATCACCCAATGATGTCAGGTAGGGGAGTGTACGGGGGTGAAACTGAAATGAGACTGGCCACACGTATGTTAACAATTGTTCAAGCAAGGTGACAAAGTAAATCACAAAATTTCAGGGTTGTGTGGCAATTAAATGAAATGATTATATAAAATGCCTGATATTGTGTCTGCTCTCTCAAAAAAATGTTGGTTTTGCTTCTCCCCTCACCCCTTTTAACTTTCTGCATGTGTGCATAGCAGGGGAAACAGTAGGTCAGTGGTATGGGAATTAGAAGCCCAACATCCAAAGAACTGGAAACATACTCAGCATCATTTCTCTCCTCTGCCTGATGATAGAATGGTCAGAAAGTAAAACAGCTCCAAAAACAGCTGGGACAGGAATGTCAGTGCTCCAATGCCAGTGATACAAAGGGAAAGAAATCACGGATTCAATTTTTGTGGAGAGGAGAGAAAAACCGACAGACAGACTCTTGGATGGAATGGGCTGGTCTTTTACCTCTACTGCTCGAATCTCCTCTGCAATACTGCCACCTGGTGGCTATCTAGCATCTTTTTGCCTAATTCCCAGATGCAGTTTGCTCTGATAGCTCTGAAGGCACTGTAAAAGTGCTGGAAGATTACCCAAAATATTACACGGAACCTACCGGGATTCCCATGTTCCCCACCTCCCACACCTCCCACCACATCCCACACAAGCATCTCCCACAAGTGTGGCCCATCACCCCCAATGGACTTACACATCCTGGGGCCTTGCCATCAACCACAGACCACAGTTCACATCGTAGACCACACTCTCCCACACAAAAATTTTGATTTTTACCCACAATAAAAAATAAATTAATTAAAAAAAAGGAAGAAATTGGAAGCTACTTGATAATACTTACCAATAATTAGGTAAATATAATCTCTTTTGCTACAGTAATTCCATTTAAATATATTTTAATAAATTATAAAAACACTAAAAAAAAAAAAAGTGCTGGAAGAGAACAGCTTCTCGCAGAGTTGTGCTGTCATCACCTCAGTCAATTTTAGAACATTTTCATTACTCCAAAAGGAAAAATCCAATACCCCCTTATACCCCCATATTTGTCCATTAGAATGGAAATAATATCTTCTTGCCATTGCAGCAAAATACTATAATACTACTGTTAACTTTATCTGTAAGTTACATTATTTGTAATTTTCCCATGTATCACCATATTCTTAGCACTTTGTAAAAGAGCACTTATATTTATACTATTAACCACATTCTTCATCCACCACCAAAATCATTGTTATACATTCCCTAGACTATTCTCTAGTTTCCTTTCAATTGACATTTATGTCCACAGATAACCCCTTTCATCCACAATCACATTTATAAATCAGCAGTGTTAGTTACACTTACTATAATGTGTTACTATCAATTCTATTTATTTCCACACTTTTATAATTAACCTTATTAATAATACTATGTACATTAAGCATCAGCTCCCATTCTCAACCCACATTCTATTTCCTAGTAACCTATACTCTAGAGTTTACCTCCATTGAGTTTATTCACTGTATTTAGCTCATATTAGTGAGACCATACAATATTTGTTCTTTTGTGTCTGGCTTATTTCACTCAACATAATATCCTCTAGATTCATCCATGTTGTCATATGCATCAAGATTTCATTTCTTCTTACAGCTGAATAGTTTTCCATTGTATATATATATCATAATTTATTTAGTCATTCATAGGTTGATGGACACTTGGGCTGGTTCTTTATTTTAGCAAATATGAATAATGCTGCTATGAACATCGGTGTGCAAATGTCAGTTTGTGTCCTTGCTTTCAATTAATTCTTCTAAATATACTCCTAGTAATGGTATTGCTGGATCATACAGCAGTTCCATATTCAGCTTCCTGAGGTATTGCCAAATTGTGTTCCACAGAGGCTGCACCATTTTACATTCCTACCAACAGTGAAGGAGTGTTCCTGTTTCTCCACATCCTTTCCAGCATTTGTTAATTTTCTGTTTTTTAAGAAAATAATGGCCATTCTATAAGGTGTGAAATGGTATCTCACTGTATTTTTTATCTGTATTTCCCTAATAGCTAGTGATGAGCTTTTTTTTTTCATGTGCTTTTTGGTCATTCGTATTTCCTCTTTGGAGGCATGTTTATTCAAGTCTTTTGCCCATTTTTTAATTGGGTTGCTCGTATTTTTATCATTAAGTTGTATGATCTCTTTATATAACATAGATATCAAACCCTTATTGGATATGTGGTTTCCAAATTTTTTCTCCCATTGAGTAGGCTGCCTTTTTACATTCTTGACAAAGTCTTCTGAAGAACAAAAGTGTTTAATATTGAGGAGGTCCCATTTATCTATCTTTGCTTTCGTTGCTCATGCTTTGGGTATAAGGTTTAAGAAATTACTGCCTACCACAATATCTTGAAGATGTTTTCCTACATTTTCTTCTAGGAGTTTTATGGTTGTCACTTTTATATTTAGGTCCTTGATCCATTTTGGTTAATTTTTGTATAAGGTGTGAGATGGGAGTCCTCTTTCTTTCCTTTGGATATGGATATCCAGTTCTCCCAGCACCATTTTTTGAATAGACTGCTCTGGCCCAGCTGGGTTGGCTTGACTGCCTGGTCAACAATCACTTGACTGTAGATGTGAGGGTCTATTTCTGAGTTCTTGATTCAGTTCCATTGGTCAATATGTCTGTCCTTATGCTAGTACCATGCAGTTTTTACCACTGTAGCTAATTAATATGCTTTACAGTAGGAAGTGAGAGCCCTCCAACTTTGCTCTTCTTTTTAAAGACATTTTTGGCTATTCAGGTCCCCTTACCCTTCCAAGTAAATTTGATAATTGGCTTTTCCATTTCTTCAAAAAAGGATGTTGGGATTTTTATTGGGATTGTGGTGAATCTATACATCAGTTTGGGTAGAATTGACAACTTAACTATATTTAGTTTTCCAATCCATGAACACAAGGAATGTCCTTACATTTACTTAAGCCTTCTTTGGTTTCTTTTAGCAATGTTTTGTCGATTTCTGAACACAGGTCCTTTATGCCCTCGGTTAAGTTTATTCTTTTAGTAGATATAATGGAATTGTTTTTACTGATGTCCTCCTCAGATTGCTCATCAGTAAGTGTATAGAAGCGCTACTGATTTTTGCATATTATCTCACCACTTTGCTGAACTTGTCTATTAATTCTAGTAGCTTTGTTGTGGATTTTTCAGGATTTCTAGATAAAGGATCATATCATCAGTAATTAGCGAAAGTTTTACTTCTTCCTTTCCTATTTGGGTGCCTCTTATTTCTTTATCTAGTCTAACTGCTTGAGCTAGAACTTCTAGCACAATACTGAAGAACAGTGGTGACAGTGGTCATCCTTGTCTTGTTCCTGATCTCAGTGGGAAAGCTTTCAGTCTTTCACCATTGAGTACAATGCTAGCTGTTTTTCATATATGTACTTTACCATGTTGAGAAAGCTTCCTTCTATTCCTATGTATTGGAGTGTTTTTATCAAAAAGGATGCTGTATTTTGTCAAATGCCTTTTCTGCATTAATCTAGAGGATCATGTGATTTTTTTCTTCAATTTATTAATGTGGTTTATTACACTAATTGATTTTCTTGCATTGGAAAATCTCTGCATATCTGGAATAAAACCCACTTGATCGTGGTATATGATTCATTTAATCTGCTTTTGGATTCAGTTAGCAGGTAATTTGTTGAGGATTTCTGCATCTATGTTCATTAGAGAAATTGGTCTGTAATTTTCTTTTTTCATAGTATCTTTATCTGGGTTTGGTATTAGGGATATGGTGGCTTCATAGAATGAGTCTGGTAGCCTTCGTTCCTGTTCAATATTTTGGAAGAGCTTGAGCAAGATTGGTATTAGATAGTCTTTGAATGACTGATAGAATTCACTTGTGAAGCCAACTGGTCCTGGACTTTTCATCTTTGGGAGGTTTCTAATGACTGTTTCAATCTCTTCACTTATGACTGGTTTCTTGAACTATCCTGTTTCTTTGAGGGTCAGTGTATGTTTTTCGTGTATTTCTAGGAATCCATTTCATCTACGCTGTCTTATGATCTCTCTTATTTCTGTGGGGTCAGTGGTAAGTTCCCCCTCTCATTTCTGATTTTATTTGCCTCTTCTTTTTTTAATTTTCAGTCTAGCTAAGGGTTTGTCAATTTTGCTGATCTTCTCAAAGAATCAACTTTTGGTTTAGTTCATTCTTTCCACTTTTTTTGTTCTCAATTTCATTTATTTCTGCTCTGATCTTTATTATTTCTTTCCCTTGGCTAGGTTTGTGATTAATTTACTGTTTATTTTCTAGTATTTACAGGTGTGCAATAAGGTCTTCTATTTTAGTTCTTCCTTCTTTTTTAATGTAAGCATTGAGGGCTATAAATTTCCCTCTCAGCATTGCCTTTTCTCTATCTCATAGGTTTTGATATGTTGTGTTCTTATATTCATTCTCTCTACCACTTTTCCATTCTCTTCTCCTACTGGGACACCAATAATGCATATGTTCATTTGTTTTGTGTTATCATTCAATTCCCTGAGACCCTGTTCCATTTTTTCCATTCTTTTCTTTTTCTGTTCTCCTGTCTTTTCAAGTTCAGATGTTCTGTCCTTGATATCATTAATTCTGTCTTCCATCAATTCAAACCTGCTGTTATGTGCCTCTAATGTATTTTAATCTCATCCATTGTGTCTTTCATTCCCATAAGCTCCGTTACTCTTCTTTGCAGACTTTCAAATTGTTCTTTACGCCCACTCAGTGTCTTTTTAACATCCTTTACCTCTTTAGCCAAGTTTTCTTCAACTCCTTAAATTGATTTAGGAGATTTGCATGAACATCACTGATTAGTTGTCTTAAATCCTGTATCTCATTAGGATATTTGGTTTGTTCCTTTGGCCGGGACATCTCTTCCTGTTTCTTAGCATGGCTTGTAATTTTTTTGCTGATGTCTAGCATCTGAATAGGTTGGTGAATTTACTCTGATGGTCAATTTCTCTTTCTTGCCTAGCAGTTTTGTTTCAAGGTCTTCTCTGATTTTTGGTTCAACTTATTCAGAGTCTTTAAAATTGTCCAGATTAAGTTATCAAAATTGGGCCAGGGACTCTTAATGGGGTATAGATGTTCTCCCAAGGGTTCAGGACAAGAGAGATCTAAAAGCAGTTTTTCTCCTTACAATTTCCTTGCTGGCCAGCAGATGGTGCTTGTTAGTGAAACTTTCTGCCAAGGTGTGTCTTTCAACCTCCCTTGCCCATGATTCTGGTCTGGCCAGAGCAGAGATTCAAGCAAACCTTGCTGGCTAAATTCACTGAAGAGAAACCACTCTCTGCCTTCCATGACACCCTCCCTCTTCCCAGGGAGGAAGAAGTCTGCTCCCCTCTCAATCGGCTGCAGTGAGCCATGGGTTTTATCCAGGTTATGCACCTTGAAGATGGGGGATGGGTGCTGTTCCCATCCATCACAGGGGTTAATAAATCATAGTTATCATTTTGGGTTCTTCATCTCTCTGTCCCTCACAGTGCACAGCACTGTCCTGGTCTGCTGACCCTAAAAGCAATTCCCTCAGACAGCTTTTTGCCCTTTCTCCATTGTTTTTGTGAGAGAGTTGAGCCCTGCCTGCCTCCTCTGATGCGATCTTCCTGGAAGTCCTTGCTAAGAGGTTTTGACCCAAATATTCACACACTATGATTGCTATTTCATATGGAGATGTGATTGACCCCTAAATAGTATAAAAATCTATGGGTAAGGACTCTCAGCACGGTAGCATAGGAGCCTCTGAAAATCTACTCCTCCAAAAAAGCAATGAAAACACTGTCAAAATCAACCTTTCAGAACCCTGAAAATTATACAAAAGCTTGCCATAATCTGAGAAGTGCTTATTCAAGAAAACTGCAGAATCTTGGTAAGGATACTGAGCTCTGTGGTCTTTTAACTTGCCCTATTTCCATCCCCCCACTCCATGGTAGCCTTCAAAACTCAAAGCTTTGCAATCACAGTAGCTACCTAGCAACCACAAGAGGAGTCAAACAGCTTTGGAACTTCTCAAAAACTACTATCCCCAGGACACTGTCACTATTTGACCTGTCTGAAAGCTCACTGAAAAAGCCCCATTTGCATGGCTTGTCTTTATTGGGCCTGACAGAGCTCAATGGGAAAAGCCCTATTCATAGGACATTTGTCAAAAACAATCAGCAACAATTGTTTAACAATTGTTTAATATTGCAGCTGCCTAACATTATGATACCAGTTGAAGAAAACAAGAGGCTGGAAAAAAAAATTTAAGAGGCATATCTGGTGACTGAGATGTCCATAGAGGTCTTTGAAAAACTCTGGTCTATGGTTGGTGGCAAGGCCCCAGGATGTGTAAGTCCATTGAGGATGGTGGGCCACACTTGTGGGAAATGTTTGTGTGGGATGTGGTGGGAGATGTGGGAGGTGGGCAACATGGGAATCCCAGTGGGTTCCATGTAATATTTTGGGTATCTAAGCACCTCTTAAAATATATTTATATATATACATAAATAACATTTTTGTAAGCAAATGCACATATATGCATATATATTTATATATCATTTTGCAAATGTTGGTATGTATTGTGAAAATTTTGATTTTTACCCACAATAAAAAAAAAAAAAAAAAAACTCTGACATTCCTGAGGATCTAAAATTCCATATACATGTGGAGGATTGTGCACATACACAAAATCTGAGAAGGCCCTAATCTCACCTCTGGCTGACCTGGAGAGTCTGTGAAACCAGGAAATGAAGGCCAAAGCAGAGTTGTAAACTGCCTACCAGACCACTGAAGCCATATCCCAAACCACAACAGAATCTCTCTGGTTCAAGGCATTTTTAAAAAATTGCTTACCAATCATTAGCTAACCACTAAACTAACCAAGCAGAGACTTTAATGGCTGCACACAACAGGAAATACAGACTTTACAGAATTAGTCCAGGAAATACATTAAACAAACAAGTAGCAACAGCAACAATAAAAACAGCAACAACAAATCCTGGGGGTGGAGTTTGATTTCCAGAGTTACAACAGTACACAATTTAAAATGTCCATTTTTCAAATAATAATAATTAAAAAAAAAACAATTATGAGACACAAAAAGAAACAGGAAATTATGGTCCAAACACAGGGGAAAAGGCTGTCAACAGAAACTGTCCCTGAGGAAGCCCAGACATTGGACTTACTAGGTAAAAAGTTATTATAAATACGTTCAAAGAACTAAAGTAAACTATGTCTAAAGAATTAAAAGAAAAAATGAGAAAGATGTTTTACCATATGTAGAATATTAACAGAGAGAAATTATTTTTTTAAAAGAAACAATAGAAATTCTGGAGTTGAAAAGTACCATAATTGAAATGAAATATTTACCAGAGAGGCTGAACAGCAGATTTTACCTGGCAGAGAAAAATAATCAGCAAATCTGAAAACAGGTCAATTGAAATTACCCAGTATATGGAACAGAAGGAAAAAAAGAAGAAATATGAACAGAGCCTCAGAGACCTGTGAGACACCATCAATTGTACCAACATATACATAATGAGAGTTCCAAAAAGAGAGGAGAAAGAGAAAGGGGCAGAAAA
This sequence comes from Tolypeutes matacus, assembly GCA_026826555.1. Lineage (NCBI taxonomy): Eukaryota > Metazoa > Chordata > Mammalia > Cingulata > Chlamyphoridae > Tolypeutes > Tolypeutes matacus. The sequence continues at coordinate 1,583,300 of JAKSZT010054497.1, read as the reverse complement.
CACATTTGGAGAAATAATGTCGAAAACTCCCCAAACTTAACAGAAAAAATTAATCTACACATCCATGAAGCTCAACAGACTCCCAGTAGGATAAACTCAAAGAGGATTTGAACAGACATTTCTCCAAAGAAGATATACAAATGGCCAATAAATAAATGAAAAGATGTTCACTAGTCATTAGGGAAATGCAAATCAAGACCAAATGCAAATCAAAACCACCAGGATAGCTCATAATTAAAAAGAAAAGAACAAGTGTTGGTAATGATGTGAAGAAATGGGAACCCTCATAAATTGCTATGGAAATGTAAAATAGCACAGAAAACAATTTAATATTTCCTCAGAAATTAGACAGAGTTACCATTTGATCAAGCAATTCCACTCCTGGTATATATTCCAGAGAGATGAAAACAAACATATATCCACACAAAAACTTGTACATGGATGTTCATTACAGCATTATTCATAATAGCCAAAAAGTAGAAACAACCAAAATGTTCATCAATGCATGAATAAATGTAGTATATTCATACAATGAAATATTATCCAGCCATATAAAGGAATGAAGTACTGATATACGCTACCATATGAGTTAACTTTGAAAACATTAATGCTAAGTTATAGAAGACTGTCACAAAAGACCACAGAGTGTATGATTCCATTTATATGAATTATCCAGAATAGGTAAATCCATAGAGACAAAAAGTAGATTAGTTGTTGCCTTGGGAGTAGCGGGAGATGGCAAATGACTGCTAATGCGTACGGGGTTTCTTTTGGGGGTGATAGAAATGATTTAAAATAGAGTGGTGGTGATAGATGCATAGCTCTAAATATACTAAAAAACAACTGAATTATATATACTCTGAGAGGGTGAATTTTATGATATGTGATTTATATTTCAATCAAGCTGTTATAAAAAATAAAGAAAAATGTATGGCAGTATTTCGCATGCAAACAACACATAAAGACTAATGGGTATGCATGGACTAATAGCCCAGAAAGGGGAGGAGTCAGGGCCACTAAAAAAGCCTCCACCTTCCATGTAACAGGCAACAATTCTATTTAGGAAGCTAATCCAGCAACTATTTCACTATGCCAATTCTCTTCCGTTCATTTGTGACTGACGTTTGTTATTAGCAAAGATGAAAAGGACCAAGATAAAACTCCTGAATACACTCTACCAGATATAATCCCTTATTTTCTCAAGTCTGTTTACCATGTTTTGCCTGCCTAACTCCTATTTATTTTAGATGTAGGGTGCCACTCACAGCCCCACTCCTCCTGGCTTGATGGAGCATACACACAAGTGTCTGTTTTAATCATTTAAAAAATGACAGATAATAATACCTAACATTTAAATAGCACTTACTGCTTGCCAAGCACCATCAGAAGTGCTTTACCTATATTAACTCTGCAAATCCCCCTCTCCTAAGAACTCTAAATTGAAGAAACTCATCACAGAGAAGTTAGGCAACTTGCCAAGGGTCATCCAGCCTATAGGGCCTGGAGCCTAGATTCTGACCTAGGCAGCCTTACTCCAGAGTCTGTGCTCTTAACCTGAGCAAGCCCCCTTAACCCATCAGATGGAGGGATTCTAATAAACCATGTGAAAGACTGTAGCTTAGGACGGAGGCCAATGTGGGGTTTCCTACTTCCCTCTCCCTCCACCCCAGATTTTAAATCTTAGTAACCATATTTTCAGGCACCACAAACAACAAAGGGGATAATTTTCCTATGTAAATTTGTTGAAACCACTTTTGCTCAGGGGGCGGGAGTCAGGAAGAGGTAAGACTGGATTAGATGAAGGATGTTTATTTGGGAGGGTGTGGGAGGTGTGGGGAGCAGGGCATATGGGAATCCCTATATTTTTTATGTAACATTTATGTAATGTAAGTATCTCTAAAAAAAATAAAAAATATATTTAAAAAAAGACTGGATTAGAGCTAAGGAAAGGATACATTCTTCATACCTCAAAGAGCAGAGGCAAGAAAAAAAACCCACAAAAGACCGTCACGCCAAGGGAGGTTAAGAATTCAGATGGTGGGGCAGGGGCTCCCCTTGGTGAGGCTTGAGGTAGGAGTTACCAGGGTGGTGACCACAGGCCAGTGAGTCCAGGCGCCAATAGGGTCTGCAGTTTTGTCCATCTGATTGTTTATTTTCCAGCCACACTCATGGCCTTCATAACGGGTTCAGTGCCACCGTGACAGAAGGACCCCAGCCACGATGCTCCCTTGTAATGCCAGACAGCTAGGCCAATAAAAGGCAGCCATAGTAATGAGCTCTGCTTTTGTCTTTTCTTTTTATTTCAATGAAATGACAAATTTCCCAAGAAGGTTTTTACATAAATTGCAGACATTTCACCCCCAGCACATCACATTTTTCTTTTATCAGAACACTAAGGCAAGAGTGGGAATAGCCTTGAGGTCCTCAGAACCGTTACCAGGGAAAGAGAAGTGGTGCAAGAGAGCAGTGAAAAAATACAAGAGTAAGAAAATACAAGGAAAAGCTGGGATTTTCTGGCTTTATTTTTCTGCTTTCATGCACACAGGCAATTTTGTAAGCAAGAAGAACCTAATGAGAAGCAAATGATATGCATGCACTCAAAAAGTTGTTATTGTTATCATCCTTGTACATGAATGCATTTTTACATTTGTCATTTATTATTTCAATAAATATTGAGTCCTACTATGTGCTAGGTACTGTTCTAGGCACTAGAAATACAGCAGTGAACAAAAACAGATAAAAAGTTCTTCCCTCCAGCAGGGTACTTCTTCCTCTTCCTTATCTCACTCCTTCCCCCTCCTCTTCTTTTTCTCCTTCATCTAGAAGAGAACATCAACCTGTGAATTAGGAGACCTGGGTTCTGATGCTAGCTGTGCCACTAATTAGATGCTTGGCTTTCACCAGCTGGGCTCATGTGCCCTCTCTGCAGATCCTTAAGGTGAGCAAAGCACCTGTTTTGGAGCTGTAGGAAATCCTCAAATCCCATACAATAAAGACTATTTTTCAGGCACTCACAGAATAGTAGGGAGCCAGACATGCACCCAGGTAACTATAATGCAAAGTTGAAGGCGAGAGAAAAAGAGAAACAGTGAGAGATGGTCAAAGGAGAATAGGAAATCTTCGGAAAAAAGTGGCATGACTGTGGGCCTTCAGAGTTGGGTAAGATTTGGGTACATGTGGACAAATAGTATTTTTCAAGGCAGAATGCATAGAAGAAGAAATAAACAGACTCGGTTGCAGAAGGGTAATGATAAAGGTTCCTGTGGTGGGGCAAAGAGTAGTTTGGTGTGGCTGGAACACATTGAAAGGGAAAAACACCAAATTCATAAGAATTTATACAATGAAAGAAGAGACAGACATTTTTTACTTTGTCCCATAACCTTGAGGTCAGTATTCAAAATTTATAACCAATATCCTTTATTGCTCACCGATTAAAGGATTCCATAATAGTACTAAGATTTATATTCTTTCTTAGAACAAGTTACCCAGCAAGAGATATTAATGTATAGAAAATATAAAATGTGGACATATATGGAAACTTTAAAAGTGAACCGGAGGTGTGCGTCTCACTCTGTAGCATGCCTGCACCCTTGTCTGGGGTGGGTACCACTTTTTCTTTCTCTCATTTCTCAATAAACTCTTTACTTTCTTGCTTACTCTATGGCATGTCCTTAAATTTCTTTATGCGACATAGCCAAAGAACCTAGAAACCCGGAGTGTTCTGCTAACATATTTGGCGAGCCATGGCAGAAGACAAAGAGGCAAGTAACGCTCCCCGAAACCCAATGAAGACTGGTGAGTCTAGGCTTTTTAATTAGAGCTGTCTGTGCCCTCTTTTGTTTTCTTAATGTCCGGTTTAACTGCAAAACTCAGTCCCTAGCGGTGGCCATAAAATGAGCTCTCACAGCCACTTCCAAAGACCTCTGCAAGAGTAGGCCAAAAGAAAGGTCCCTAGCCAGCCCCCTTTCTAGGGAGAAAGTTCAGCTTGGTAGCTTTAGGCTGGAACCTGGATCCAGATGTCTCCCAAGACCTAGGGTGCCACGGAGATGCCTGGCAGGAAGGCCTCTGCATTCTCAGGATGCCAGGAACTAGAGCAATAGCGTGAAACGTCTCCCAAGACCTAAGCAATTTGGGAGCTTCAGTTTGGAGGCTAAAAGTTCAGGTAGTCTGGGATCTGGGACACTGGGTTGTCTGACAGACTTTTTTTCCATTTCTCCCTAGAACAATGGGACCAGCCTCTAGCATTCCAGCAGACTCTCCACTGGGGTGTCTTCTCAGGAATTAGGACAACTTGCCTACTGATGGTCTAAAAAGGAAGAGGCTAATCTTTTCCTGCCACACCATGTGGCCACAGTATGGCCAACAGTGGCCTCTGTATTGGACCCTGAATTCCAGTTAAACCTGTGTAAGTGGGAAGGAGGGGACAGGCAGATCTGAGGTCCAGAGACCATGTGGTCATGTCTACTCAAAGGGATGAGGAAGTGCACTACCAAACCGGTTAATTTTAATAAGCTCAGGGAAATTACTCAGAGGCAGGGTGAAAATCCAGCCTTATTTCAAGGAAAGCTGGTAGAGGCAATAAAAACACCCTCTGGTAGATCCTGACTCTGGAGAAGAACAGATCCTCCTAGGAACTCACTTTATTAGTCAGTCTGCCTCAGATATCCGTAGGAAGCTGCAAAAATTTTCCTTGGGTCCCCAAACTTCCATTAACTCCGTTTTAGAAAGAGCCTTTGCAGTTTTCAACAATCAAGACCTAGCCCTTGAGGAGAAACAGTTGAGGAGGGGCAGGCATAGGGCTCAGAAACATGCTCACCTTTTAACTGCCACCATTAAAGGCACCCTGTCATCTCGGGGCCACCCGAATCCAGGCTTCCATGTCAGCAGGAACCTGCTTCAAGTATGGAGGTGGGCCACGCCACCTGGACCCATAGGAGCCTTTCCCCAGTGGAGGGCAGAAGGGGCTGAAGCCAGGTGTGGCTCCCTGGTCGACAACATGAACCATCAAATAGGAGAAGCCTCAGGTGACCCTTGAAGTGGAGGTAAGATTGTTAATTTCTTAATTAACATGAGAACCACTTACTCCGTCCTGACCTGCCACTCCGGACCTCTCTGGCCTTGGTGGTGCCTAATAAGGGGAGTGAATAGGGAATCAAAATCTAGGCCCTTTACTAAACCTCTCATCCATAGAAGAGGAAACCTCCTCATAAGCTATCAATTAAGCATACCCCTTCAAGGAAGAAGCTGTTAAAGGCCTCTGCCCATGATTAAAAAGTTCCTGGAGAATGGCCTAGTTCCCTGCCCATTCCCTTGCAACATTCCAATCCTTCCAGCAAAAAAGCCCACAGGACTTTACCCCTTGCAAGAGCTAACTGATGGGGATGCAGCCCAGAGAAGCCCCAATTCATGTCTCCCTGGCTGCAGGGCTTCCCTGGTTCCCTCAGCTCTGTGCCTAGCAGCTGCCTAGGGATTTTCCTGAAAACGAAGCTGGAGGTTTCACCACGAGGTTTCTGCCATGGGTGGACACTGGGAGCTTTCCGTGAAGATGATTCTAACGTTGGGTCTCTCTCTATGCTAAGTGTATAAAATTCTTTCTTCTAGTTTAATCTGTGCTTACTTTAACTTTGTTAGTCTGCTCATGACTAGGAGCTTGTAAATCAGATTTGGGGTTTGCCAAAATTGGATAATGATGAAAGGTAACCTAAAAATGAGTCTTAAATTTCAATATTTTCTTGCAATTGGATTTAATGTATCAAAGTAATCACAAATGGAATTAGTTCAAATGCTGGAAAAGCTGAAAAACTTAGCAACATTAATGTTATTAATAAAATAGTTTTAGTTGCTTAGTTCATAAACAAAAGTGCCCTGTTTATATTTAAGTAAAAATTTACTAGAAACTGTAAGAGGTAAATCAATATCATTATATAGATGACTTTATTATAAAACAACAAAAGAATAATATCTGAAATTGCTGTAACTGGGTGGATTTAGCCTAGACCTACTATTTTGATGGTAATCTTAAGACTAACTTACCTTCTTTATGGTTACTTCAGGTCTAACCTCACCCTTGGGTATGCTTGCTATAGTAATGGTAATTCTAAACTGAACTTTTTTTTTTATAATGTTTTTATTTTTTAAAAGCTATTTAGATTACATAAATGTTACACAAAAAAATATAGGGATTCCCATATGCCCCGCTCCCTATACCTCCCACACCCTCCCACATAAACATGCTTCATCAGTGTGGCACCTTGCCAGCAGGCCCTACGTTGGAGTTTGTGCTCCTGAGAGTGACAGAGGTGGACTCAATTATGTCTTCCCTACACATGAGTCATCTGTCCCTTCTATTTAAACCTATATTTGGTGCTGGATTTTGTAGGTGTGCATACAAGAGACTCGAATCTTTGGGCTGGCCATGTGCCAGCTGGGCCCGGAACCTCAGAGGAGTTGCAACACCTACTCTACAGCTTATTGGACTCACCCAGGACAAGGAACAAGGAGATGATGATGGACAACGACCATCCCAAGGAGCAGAGAGAGTCTGCAGCTACAAGCAGCATATGGTTATTTTGAGACTAGCTTCTCCCCTAGACCTACTATTGTGAGGGTAATTCTAAATTAAACTTACCTTCCTTTTTGGTTACTTCAAGTCATGCCTCACCCTCCTATATGCTTGCTATTGTGAAAATTCTGAACTGAGTTTGCCTTTGCTTATGGATATTTCAGGACTGGCCACATCTTTGTATTGGTAACTACTCCTTTCTTCCCCGTTTGTATCCATGGCAATTTCTGCTCCCCATGGCTTGGGGGAAGGCAAATTTGAGACACCCCTGTCTCCTGTCCTTCCACTGGTGTTAATAACCCTTTCTCTAATGACTATCTAGGTGTGGACTCCAATTTACCTACTCCTGGCAAGAGCCAAGAGAGACCCCACAAACTTTGAGGAGATTGCTTTCTGGTGGAATCCTGGCCCTCAGGGTTGGACGTTCACTCTTTCAGTCCAGCGGCTACTGGAGTCCTGTTATCTTGGAGGACTGGAGAGTGGGGGGGGGGGCCTCCCACCTTGAGTGTTGAGGATTCTGAAAGCAGCAGGTCATGAGAGAACCAGTTCTCCCTGAGACTTCAATGACCTCAGTGAGTATATACTGGAATTAGTGTTGCTCATCTAAGGTCTGCCAAAGTCGAAATGGGAAATAAGCAAAGCTCTGAAGTAAAGGAAAATGTTGTAGATTGTATTTTAAAGTATTGGGAACAGTTTGGTTATAAGCTAATAACTATGGGAAGCGGCTGTGGCTCAATCAGTGGGGCTCCCGTTTACCATATGGGAGGCCCCAGGTTCGGTTCCCGGGGCCTCCTGGTGAAGGTAAGCCTGCCCGCGCGGCGTGGTTAGCTGACCCAGCGAGCACAAGCAGCAAGGGGGGGATAAAGAATAAATAAATAAAATCTTTAAAAAAAAAAAATAAGCTAATAACTAAAAAGAATGAAATTTTTGTGTAAAACTGCATGGTCACAGTGCAGATTAGTTTAATTAGAAATAGCCTTCAAAGAGATCTTTTGAAAATGTTATTTTACAGTTAAACTTATTTTGTAAGAGAAAGAAAATTATAAGTAACATTAGTGAGTTGTGTGTTTTTGTGTCTCTCTATTTGTATCTGCCTATTTGCTCAGTAAATATTTTCATACATTGGGATGGTAATACCAAATTAAGAAATGAAAATTTGAAAAGAGCTCTATTCAAATTTTTTAAAATTAAATATGCACTTATATATATGTGAATGAATATTCCTGGAGCCCAAATCAAAGAAGTTAAGCAGGGAAGGAAAGGTCATATAGAAATCTGAATACAGAAACTATTGGAAGAGGAAAAAGATTTTCCTAAGCTCTTTGACCTATGCAGCGCCCACAGGGCCTCCTCTTTGCAAGAGCTATGGGGGAAGGGCTAGGGTGACAGGATAGGGAAATGTAAGTTTAGCTTAAAATTCTTATCTTCTAAGCCAGGGAATTAAGAGTCATAGTTTGTCTTGTAATTCCACAATTTAAACCTTTTAACAGCTTTAAAATGAGGGTAATATTTTATTTATTTATTCATTTATCCCCCCCTTGCTGCTTGTGCTCGCTGGGTCAGCTAACCACGCTGTGCGGGCGGGCTTGCCTCCACCAGGAGGCCCCGGGAACCGAACCCGGGGCCTTCCATATGGTAAACGGGAGCCCTACTGATTGAGCCACAGCTCCGTGGGCGGGTGTACCACCAGACCCCGCGAGCAGATGTGCCATCAGGCCCCATCCATGGGTGTGCTGTCAGGCCTCCGCATGGGTGCACCACCAGGCCCCACTGCCAGGCCCCGTCCGTGGTTGCACCATCAGGCCCCATGAGCCATGCAGCAAGATGATGACATAACAGGAGAGTGACAAAAAGGAGAGCCAAGACGAGACACAACGAAAAGCCAGGAATTAAGGTGGCGCAGGTGGTAGGATGCCTCCCTCCCACATTAGAGATTCTGAGGATCGAATCCTGGTGAAGATGGGGAGTGGCATGAGAGGAGAGTGCATGAGGCAGACATGGGGAGTTGCCCAGCGGATGGACAAAGAAACAGCAAAAACGGGGTGGGGCGTGAAAATGGATGAAAGTAAATAAATAAATCCTTAAAAAATGTATAGGGAAGGAAGATATGGACTATAGTTAGTAGTACTACTTTGACGATGCTCTTTCATGATTTGTTAACAAGTGTTTCACAACAAGGCAGGATGTTTGTGGGGGGGTGATGTGTGGGAGTCCTGTTTGATGTTATGCATGTTTGTTTTGTAAGTTCACAATGCTTACTGAACACTTATAGTTTATGTATTTTCATGTATGAATGATATACTTCAATAAATTGTTTAAAAAGAAAAAAAAAATAAAATGAGGGTAATAATCTGATTACTAAATTTCAGTAAGTAAAAGTCCTTGAAAGCTATGGAAAGATCTTTTCTAAATTATAATTAAAACAAATTAAACAATTATAATATATTCCAGAACCTAGCAGTCAGTATGCTTTTAAGGTTATTAATAATTTTAGAATTTTATTGAAGAAAAGAAGTTTTAGCCTCCTGTGAAGGAAGGAAAAAGAACATAAACTATAATTGTTTCAATTTTATTTGGCTTGGGTGTAATCTCCCTAGGTTTATAGGAGACTAATATAATAAATTAACATCATATGTATTAAATCATTAAGATGATAAAAATCTGTAAATTTGTATTTAATGAAATTAAGTTAAAGAAGGAAATGTAATCTATCCAAAAGTGAAATGACTAATTTTCACAGAACAGAATGAGGAATGTAAGACAAAACTTAAATGGATAAAGCAAACTTCATTGGTTGCTAACTATAATTTAATAAGCTTATTTAAAGGTAAAAGTAACTAGTCTATGTGGTTATGGTTGGTAAAGGAAGTTTGCAAAAGCATTTTCTAAACTGAAATATTTAAATGGGTAATTCCAGGAAGCCATTATTAAATAGAAACCTAAATCGATATAGATAACAAAAAGGAGCTTCATAACAGAGAAACCTGTCAGATGCCACCTCAATCTGCATGTTAAGGTGATGGTAAGGGAAGATAATCTTGATTCCATTGGGAATCTTAGGTTTTCATAAAATAATGGAAAAAGTAGTTCTTCCTGTACTGCTAAAGTAAAACACCTGTTAATTAATGTAATCATGGTAAAGGTGTAAAAGTAAAAAGTAAAGTACTAAAATAGTTAAGTTCATCTGATGTTATAAACTGCATTGGAAGTATTTAAAAAGTGTAAAAAGTTAAAATAGACTTCAGTATTATCAAACTCTCTTGTGCATTCAAACCAGGCCCAGGTACCCTGCATGGTGCCTCTCCATTTGAGTTCTTGGCTTTGGCGGTCACTACAATCCCCAAAATAATAAAAGTATCTACTACATCTCTGGACATGCTCCTGAAGGGGATGGGAGAGTACAGTGCTGTTTCGGACTCCTGTGGCAGCTGACAATGGCTCAATATGGCCAGATTTACAATGGACATTGCCTCCAGACTGGTTCTGTTCCACAGTGCTGAAGGGCACTATGTACCAGGCCAGTGAAACACTGGAGCCTACATTCCTAGCCTCTCTCTAAGATCAATGGTGCTGCAGCATGCTGGCTGTGTGAAGGATACACCAACTGAAGCAATAATTACCAGAGTAATGTGAGTCGGATTTAAACAAATACAATGGCATTATGGCTTGCTCCCATGGAGAGACAACAAGTATGGTATTGCAAACCTGGAGCTTATATATATTAAAGAGGGACTTGTGTATTGATTAGTAATAAGTACTGTACCTATATACCTGGTATGACACCTCTTCTATTCTAGATCATATGCAGAGAGATCTTGAACATGTTAAAAGTCTTGCTAAACTTAATTCACTTCCTAAGTAGTAGGTTAATGTGCCTATAAGATAAAAGAATGGTTCTCTTAAGTACTGTCTTTATTTTGCTTGGTGTATGCTTGTCTTGTTGCCTATATTGTCTTTGTGAGTTTATGTCTAGGGCAGTGCCTTTCCTCATACCTTTCCTAGCTGTCCTAGGCATAACCACTGCCATGGGAACTGGGGTTAGCAGTTTATACCAAGCCCAGCAGGTCTACCAAAATCTCTCCCTAGAGTTAACCAACAGCATAGAAGAAACTAGCCATGCCTTAGAAGCCCTTAGACAGCAAATCAACTCCCTTGTTGCTGTGGTGCTACAAAATCTCAGAGCAGTAAACATGCTAACAGCAGCACAGGGAGGAACCTGCTGTTTCTCAAAGAGGAATGCTGTTTCTATATAAATTGTTCTGGAGCAGTCTTGGATAGCATTTGAAACCTACAAGATCAAGCCCATCAACTTTGGGAGGATGTAGCCTCTGGAGGCACCTGGCCTTTTTCACTCCCATGGTCCAGTATGTCATGGCTGGCCCCTTTTTTGGGGCCACTTACCACCATATTACTTATCCTTTTAGTATGACCATGTATCTTAAATTCTAACCAAGTTTATTTCTTCCAGAATCAATGCCTTCCAGAACAAGGTATTAGGCATGCAGGGATTTCATCCAGTTCTAACCACAGTGCCAGACTTGCCTTCCCTTAATCTCAGTAGAATAGCCAGAGAATTTCACACCCCATCAGGCACGGACTACTGCCCCTAACCAGCAGGAAGCAGCTACAGAGGAATACCATTGCCCTTCAGCTCCCCCTTAAGAATAAGAATGTAAACTCTCTAAGGGGGGCGTTGAAGCAGGTCAGTATAGTAAACAAGGGAAGGCAGCTGGTCAGAATAAAGCTGTAACAGCTGGGAACCCCTTGGTCAGAACATAGCCATGAGACCCTGCCTGGAAACCCCTTGAGGGAAGGCTACTGCTTGACAACACAGTTGTCACTGTTACAGCCGAAAAGCCTGCCAAGACCCTGGTCACAAGGTCCCATTTGAAACGCCTGGGCTCAAAAGAAGTCCTGGATTACTCCAAACAGAAAGGCCCCCTTATTGGTTTCCTGAAAGCTAACAGGTGATGGTAGAAAGGCAACAAGTCAGGATAGCAGGTAGCAGAAATCCCTCCTTAATATGGTGAAGGGGGAGGAAGAAAGGACTTATAAAGGCCTAACTTGGGGACCCACATGTGCATCTCACCCTGTAACATGCCCACACGTGTGTCTGGGGTGTGTACCTTTTTTATTTTCTCTCATTTCTCAAACTCTTTAGTCCCTTGCCAAAAAAAAAAGTGAACCGGAGTCTGCCATATTAAAAGAATGAAACACTAATATACATCACTGGAATAATATTGTTTTTTCTCCAACATCATACAATGAGATAGAAGTGAGCAAACATCCCTTACACTAAGTCCTGTTACCAAGTTAGATTGAAGAGCTAAGTCTTCACAGACTCAACCCTAACACCATCACAGTATCCTATGTAAACACATAAAATAAGGTATACTGATGCAAGCATTCATATAACGACAGCAAAATAGATTTTTTGTATAAATAACTCAAGATAATAGACTGAAAATGATTATTGTGATGAGCACGTCAAAGGATTGTCACAATAAGCAACTATACTATTAAATCTTGTGATCCACCAGTTTGCCATCAGTTTGATATTATTACACTTTACTTACATAAACGCATACTTCTGTTAGTTTTCATCAAGATGTTGAGTTAAAGAAATAATTAAGTAGTTCAAGATCTTATTTAAAAAGGAAGTTCAATTATCTACAAAAGGAAGTATGCGCTGGATTGCGGACACCCGCTGGGTTCCGCGCGGCGGTTACTACGAGGCTGGAAGCCGACGCGCTGACCCCGTGCCGGGCGCGGCAAGGCCCCACAACCGCGTGTGGCGCCCCCGGACGGACAGACCACCCCAGGACCATCTCATCCCCCCCCACCTGGGCAGTAAGGAAGGGGCTGGTGTCCTCTCGCCCCAAATGTTGCCGGGACATCCGAAATCGAGCAAAGCTGGCTCCATCCAAGGTTGCTCGCGGGAAGCAGGACGGGCGACTAGCGCTGGCCCCACCGTCCCGCCCCACAAGCCCGCAGGAGTCGCTCCTGGAAGCCCCTCGTCAGAGCCTCTCCTCTGGCTTGCCCCGCGTGGCCGGGTGCCCAGATTCGCAGGGTATTTGAGCTTCCGGATAGGGATGTACCAAGTGCATCCAGGATTTTGTAGAAAGCATCTGGCAACACTGCTTCTGTCTGACAATGGAAATGGGGCCCACTAACAGGTGTTCCCCTTACGCCGCGCTGCCAGGAAGCTTGGAGCCACGTTCTCTCAAGTCCTGGTGCTTGTTCCAGTGCTTATCCCTATTGTGACTTTTTTTGTCCCCAGGCCAGTTAGCAAACGGTCTGAGTACCTCTGGAGCTCAAAGTACCGTCTCGCTGAGATGCGCAGATGACAGAGGGAGCCTGAGCACACTGACCTGACTCAGGACTTCCTGGGCACATAGCGCCTGACCTGAGGCCTGATTTGTGTGAAGAGACTTTGTTGCTGGCTTTTGAATTCAGGTGGAGGTGGAGGGAAGAGAGATTGGTGGCCAGGGTGTGGGGACTCATTCTTGTACAGAAGGCAGCCCTGCAGTTCACAGGGCAAAAGCAGTTACCAAGATAATACATTCAGGTAGTGTCACTAACATGACTTTGTAGCCACAAGCAGTGAGACCTAGGGACATTTGGGTTACGTCCAAAAGGCATGAGAAAATGACATAAGTGAAATTGTAGAGACACAGCATGGGAAGGCATGGGGTGAATTGATTGTGGCCTAGAACCCGGGAAGGTGTCCTGGGGAAGGTAACATTGGCACTGGTTGGTAATTGGGAATGATGGGGCTGAGCAGTCTAGGGAGGGAAAAAAAAAAAATTAAAAAATAAATAAATAAATAAATTATCTACAAAAGGTTTATTTAGCATAGTGGATAACTTCTCTTTCCATTTTTCCCTCTTCTGTCCACAGACTTCAAATTTCTGGTCTCTGGGACCATTGAACTCCACAGCATCAGGAAAGGTAAATGCTTTGTCTAATAGCAAGTTTTCCCTCTACCAAATACTTGTCTTCTTCACTCCTTTCACTCCACTCCTTCCCGCCTCTGTTCCAGATACTTTTGCTTTGTAATAAACCAACCTAAAACTTAGTGGCATAAAACAATCATTTTATTTTGCTCTCAGATTCTGTAGTTCAGCAATTGAGGCAGGAATGTCCTGTTTCTGCTCCAAGATGTCAGGAACCTCAGCTAGGAAGACAATCATCTAGACGTAAGTTCATGGGAAGCGGCTGTGGCTCAATCAGTAGGGCTCCCGTTTGCCATGTGGGAGGCCCCGGGAGGCCCGCCCGCACGGCGTGGTTAGCTGACCCAGCGAGCACAAGCAGCAAGGGGGGGATAAATGAATAAATAAATAAAATCAAGATTGCTTAATTCTCAGGAGCAATCTTATAGAAAAAAAAAAAATAGACGTAAGTTCAGTCACAGGTCTGCTGGTTGATGTCAGCTGTTACCTGGAAACTCACCTGGAGCTGGTGACCAGAAGACCCACTGACAACCTCACCTATAGTAGCTATTATATTCAAGGAGCTAGTTACAACAGAACTCCCAGCCCCACTTGTTTTTCAGCTGTGTCATCACTTTAAAAAAAATGGCAGAGGTTTACTAATTTCCAGTAATAAATTGTCTGAAGTTAAAAAATAAATAAGCAATTGTGTCAATCAAATTGACACAGAAAGATAAGTATAAGGAGTCAGAATTGAGAAGGTGTGGTGGGTGGTTGTTTTTTTTTCCCACCATTAACAAACACCCCCCTCCACACTCCTTGGAAGAAGAAATAATTGATTTATTCACTCTAGAGAACAGAGAGAAAATCAGAAATCCCATTGTGCCAGAACTTAACTTGAAGCCTTCCTTTGGGGATTGGCCCTAAACAGTCTCTTAGAAGGTGCCAATCCACAGTTTACCCACCTACTCCCAACCCCATTCCAGGGGCCCCAAAAAGGCCAGGGCACATTTTCAGAAATGTCAAAAACTATTCTAGGGAGCAGATGTGGCTCAAGCAGTTGGGCACCTGCCTCCCACATGGAAGGTCCCGGATTCTGTTCCTGGTGCCTCCTAAAGATGAGTAAGACAGTGAACTGACTCAGCAAGACACAACGAGGAGACACAACAAGCAGGGAGTGGATGTGGCTCAAGCAATTGGGCACCTCCCTCCCACATGGGAGGTCCTGGGTTCAGTTTCCAGTGCCTCCTAAAAGAAGACGAGCAGGCACAGAAAGCACACAACAAACATACACAGAGAGCAGACAGCAAGCACAAAACAACAAGAGGGGAGGGGAATAAATAAATCTTTAAAAACAAACTATTCTAGACCCCTGTCAATGGTCTAGATGATATCTCTCCGGACCAGTTACAAAACAAAACAAATGATATCCCCAAAACAAAACGCACAAACACATAAAACAACAACAAAAAAGTCCAAAAAAACTGGCCTATGGCTATTATGAGTCTTTGCAGAGGTCAGAATGACGTAAGGATGGCCAGTGCCTGGATGTTTCTAAGGATCTAATCATACCCACATTCCAAGGTAAACTATCGATCAAAGCATCAGGTCTGATGATTCAGAAGCTTTAAAAGATTGCTTAGGATTTCTAATGGGTGCACAATTTCCTGCTGTGAATTGAGATTGCTGGAAAACCAAAGAACGGGCACATAAGTGTTTCAAATGCCAGAAAGCCTGTGAGTCCTGCATCACAACCCTACTCAGAGCTTGCACTACACCTGCAAGGAAAGGCCTTGCTCTCAGGTGAGAGTGACTCTCCCACAGGGGTCCTCAAAATGCCACTGTGATGAGCAAATGCTCTCACTAGAAATAAACTAGTTTAGGCTTTAACTGCCTCTCAGTTCTCCCTGTAGCTGCACCTTGGCTAAACGGAGAGGGATTGTGCTTGGTAGAATCGTGTACATACGTTAGTTACCCCTGCTTATTTTATCTTCAAAATATATGTCAAATCACCACACCAAAGAAGAGTTACAGACCCCACCCCTAGATGGATTTGGTGGCCCCAGGCAGGTTTTCATAATACCTGACATATCTATCTATATCTCCTCCTACTGTAATTGCCTCTCTCCAAAAACAGATAGCAAGTGACAGGCTGTAAATGTCTAGGCCTAAGGCTGTTTAACTCCTCTCCTCACCCAGAGCCTGTAGTGCATTACCTGGCACAGCGCGGATACTAGGTAATTTGCTAAAGAAAATCAATCAACCAACCAAAAGCAGAATCTGAAATCAGGGGCCCAGACCACTCCAATAAAATCATCCCGTATAGGTGAGACTCAGATGTGATGCCTGGCCTACAACACGTTTTCGCGGTGCTAATTTTTACCTTTTTCCGCGGCCTCCCCTATAGACCCCGTCTGTCCCCGACCTCAAATAACCAAAAGAGTCACACATCTCAACGTCAGCACAGACCTGCGGCATAGTTACAGGATAGGAGTAACCTACACTGACGCCATCAATTCTTGCCGCCAGGTCCGTTCGCCTCTCTGTTCCCACGTCTCCTCATCCCCCCTCACTTCCGTTCCCCTTCCCCAGCGCGACCCGAGGCAGAACAGTCTCAACCGGGAAGCGCTACAAACCTTCGCCTCACCTCGTCCGCTCTCCCTGCGGCCTCGGAAAGCAGCGGCGCTGGCAGTGGCCAGATCCTCGCCTGCTAGTCGCCCTCACGTAGGAACGGCGATAATAGAGACACGCACAGGACATTTCCCAGGCGCGCAAAGGGCAACTTACAACAGAGCTCCCACAATTCTCCGCTCGCCGCGTCCCCAATCCCAGCATTAACCCTTTCGCGTCCATGTTTCTTGGTCCATAGATGCCCACTTGCACACAGAGAGCTTGGTTGAGAGATCCAGGTTGTTCTTTCCCCAAACGCACGTGGTCACACAAATCTCTGTCCCCCATCACCCTTGGAAACCCCAACATCCCCCCCCCCCCCCCCCAATCTAGTGTTAGCCTCATTTCTGGTGAATCTTTTTAGAGAAATAGAAAATGACTCTCAGGTCTGAAAAATAACATGTAAGTTAGGATCTGATGCTTACCTAGGCTTTCAACATAAGAACAAAAGATTTAGTGGGCTAACAACATCAAAACAAAGATAACAGTATTTCCCAAAATTGTCACGTCAGATAAAAGACTTAAAATGATATGCCTGTCCTCTTAGTCATAATCATCTATTGAGCCGTTCCTCAATTTGCTTGTAAGTTGACTTGCAAGCTTATCAATCATTTTAAAATAGGAGCTTAACTTGTTAGGTGAACAGGCCATGATGATACCTTTAAGATTCTGCACCAACCCAGACTCTCACTTTAGAAGTTTCTGACCCATCAAATAAATCCAGGCTTATATAAAGAGAGACTTTATTCAGAAGAAAGGCTATTGCAATAGGGAGAATGCTCTGCTCTCAGAAATCTGCAATCCTCTCAAATTCAAGTAGAAAAGGCTTTTCTTTTATAGGTTGAGGGGAGGATAGGCAAAGTTTAGCAGAAACTTTTAAAGGTAACTTGAGCAAGGAAGGGGAAATGACCAGCAGGGCTTGACAGGGAAAAGGTCTAGCTGTAGTCAATAAGGGAGAAAGTCCCACTTTTTAATTCTTTCTCAGGCTTGGGGCAAGCAGAGTTCTGGGGCCTGTAGGGAAGAGAGAAGCCTGATGAAAGTTTAGTCAAGACAAAGCAGAGGGTAAGAAACGGACAATTGTGAACACTTGGTTAGTCCTCTCTGTTGTTTAAGACAAATAAAATCTGTCCTTAGATACTATTTGGGATGGAATAAGAGTCATTATGTACCCACAATTAAAAAAAATAATAAATAAATAAAAATAAAAGAATATATATAAAATACAAACTTTAATCAAATGTATTCAGAATTTTTTAATTAAAAAAAAAACCTGCTTGGAAAGTCAAAAAAAAAAAAAAAAAAAAAAAAGAGTCATTATGAGTGTGAGGTTGGTCCAAGTAGTTTTCAGGGGTGGGCTGACCACCAATATTCTTGTTGGCCCTGAAAGACTAGCTGTATTATGCTGTTGAAATGAAGCTGCTAGAGTCTTAGAGATCAGCCATTTAATGAGAAGTGTGCCTAAGAATATAATAAAAAGAACAATTATTAAAGGTTGAATAAGGGAGTAAAACCAAGATTTGAGGTTTGGAGGGAACCAGGTGAGAAAATTCTAGTACATCAGGCCCAAAGCGTCCTTAGACGGTAGAATGAGGATGGATGGCAGTGGCAATCCAATGAATTTCCTGGTTTATAGTCTGAATATTTTTCATGACGGCATAGACATCAGAGAGGTTTGGGGAAACATGCACAGCAGTCACTTCTGACCACTGCACAAGTACCTCCTTAAGAAGCCAGAATCATGTGCAATGCCATAAGATTGTAGAGGAATGCTCATTGAAATTCCTGTGGTTCTCTGGAGATGATGTTGGTAGTTTTTGGTAATATTGTCTGCAGTCCTGGTTATTTCCCAGAGCAGAGCATGGAAAAAGCAGGAGTTATGGTGAACTTCTTGGGTGGCCCACACAGCAGCAACTCCAAACATGAATGTTGCCCATAAATAATCTGCTACAAAAATCATCATTTAGGTTTACTCCCAGTCTCTTAGCCTCTTGTTTTAAGGCTTCTTGAGAACCTGTAGAGAAAGGAAGATCACAGCTTCCTTCTGGGGCTGGGATTCTACGCATAACTTTGTAGTTGTAACATGCTTCTTTGTAGACTTTTTGGATCGTCTGGTGCCTGGAAAACTTAAATCAGAGGTTATAGAGTAGTTAAGGTGAGAGAAGAAGGCAATCTGTTAAAGATTTGGTAAGGGCTAATTATATTAGCTAGATAACAGTATCCAGTCCAATTAGCAGGCAGATAGCAATAGGTATCATGGCCACAAATAAAATATGCCTCATTAGGGGCTATCCAGAGTTCATGGTAATAATCCTCCTATGGGTTTGCATCTTGGAGTTTATATGAGACCTTAATGAAATGTATTGAGGTTGAAGGAGGTATGATTTGAAGTGTAGGGAGGAAGCTAAAGGGACCCCAAGTTGTAACACAAAGGGTGCCATTAAATCTGAGACAGGCATAGGAATTGGGGAGGGGTTGTTATATGGATAGCAAAGGTGACACAGGAGGGGATAGAGCAGAAGGAGAATGTAGCAAAGAAGGACAATAAAAATGGTGAAGTTGAGAAGCAAAGGGTCTCCTAGGAAGTCTTGGTCTGATGACCTGGGAAAGCTGCCTACCTCTTTGTGCTGTCTGCTTCCATGGTCTCTGGAGAAAGCCTCAGTTTAAGGTCTCCATTGAGGTGGAATTTTATTTAGAGTAGCTTTTGTGCCTTTTTAGTTGATAGACAGGATTCAGGGTTGCTCCCCACCCTGGGTTTGGAGGCAGTGTTAATGGCAAGGAGGATGCTGTAAAGACCCTTTCAAGGGACTCAAGATTAGTTTTCCAGTGATGTCGCTCGCTTTCATAGAACTAAGTCTCTAATACTGGAGGAAAAGCAACCTCAATCTGTTGATGATAAGTATGGGTATAAATCCTTTACAGTATTTTAGATGTCTGAATTGTCCAGATTAGAATCTTCAAGAGCCCAGGGAGAATAGGGAATTTTCATGAGTTGGCCAATTATTATTATTATTTTTTAGTTTATTGAAGTATATAAATCATACATAAACATACATAAATAATAAGTGTATAGTAATAGTTGTGAAATTACAAAACAAACATACATGATATTATACAGGGCTCTCATACCTCACTCTACCACCAATACCTTGCATTGTTGTGAAACATTTTTAACTAATGATTAAAGAGAATCCTCAAAATATTGCTACTAACCAAAGTATTTTCCCCCAATTCATCCTATTATTACTATTATTATTATATCATTTATACATGAAAATAAATAAGCAATAAGTGTATAGTAAAAGTTGTGAACTTACAAAGCAAACATGCATGACATCATGCAGGGGTCCCATATGTCAACCCACCACCAACACCTTGAATTGTTGTGAGATATTTGTTACAAATTATGAAAGAAGGGAAGTGGATGTGGCTCAAGCAATTGGGCTCCCGTCTACCATATAGGAGGTCCAGTGTTGGATTCCCAGGGCCTCCTGGTGAAAAGCAAGCTGGCCCGCACAGCGAGCTGGCCCAAACAGAGAACTGGCCTACATGGAGAGCTGGTGCAGCAAGATGACGCAACAAAAATAGACACAGAAGAGAGACAATAAGAGATGTGGCAAACCAGGGAGCTGAGGTGGTGCAAGAGATTGAGCACCTCTCTTCACTCTGGAAGACCCCAGTATTGGTTCCTGGTGCCACCTAAAGAGAAGACAAGCTGACACAGAAGAACACACAGAGAGCAGACAGCAAGTACAAAATGACAAGGGGGAGAAGAAATAAATTAATATTTAAAAAAGAATTATGAAAGAATATTGTCAAAATCTTACTACTAACTATAGTCCATATCTTATATTTGGTGTATTTTCCCCCAACTCACCCTATTATTATTTTTTAAATATATTTTTATGACAGAAGTTGTAAACTTACAAAACAATCATGCACATGTGCAGAATTCCCAAACAGCACCCCTCTATCAACACACCACACTGTGATGAAACATTTGTTACAGATTATGAGATAATATCATCAGATAATTACCAGGTCCATAGCATATATTTGGCATGCTTCTTCATACTCCACCATTATCAACACAGTACATCTTTGGCATAGATGCATGAATATTACATTATTACTGTTAACCACAGTCCATAAGTCAATTCAGTTGTATTTTTCCCATGCTTCTCCATATTCCCACCACCCTGCAATAGTGAGGTACATCTGCTCTAGCTCACTAAGGACATTCAACCAAAATTCTCATCCACCTCTGGGTTTACTGTGCTATTCAGTCCCTAGTTAATTCTCTAGCTTTCTGTCAAATGGCATTTACATCCCTAGACTACGATTTTCAGCCACATTCCCATTTATAAACCAGCTGTTGCTCACTATAATGTGTTACCATCAACTTTGTACATTTCCACACTTTTACAGTAAAGCTAATTAAAACTTCTACATATATTTAAACATCAGTAGTCCATCTCAGTCCTCCTCTTATCTCCTTTAAGAATCCACCACCTACCACCAGTTCTTGAAGATATTTTCCTACATTTTCTTCTAGAAGCTTTATAATTCTTGCTTTTATATTTAGGTTTTTTATCTGTTTTGAGTTAAGTTTTGTATAAGGTGTGAGGTAGGGGTCCTCTTTCTTTCTTTTGGCTATGGACATCCAGTTCTCTCAGCACCATTTGTTGAACGGACTGTTCTGCCTGAAATGAGTGGGATTGACAGGCTAGTCAAAAATCACTTGACCATAGATGTGAGGGTCTGTTTCTAAACCATCAATTTGGCTCTATTGGTCTATGTGTCTGTCTTTATGCCAGTATCATGCTGTTTTTAGTACTGTAGTTAGGTAATATGATTTAAAGCCCAGAAGTGAGAGTCCTCCAACTTTGCTTTGCTTTTTTAAGATGTCTCTGACTATTCAGGACCCCTTACCCTTCCAAATAAATTTGATAATCATGTTTTCCATTTATTTTTAAACTGCTGGTGGAATTTTTTATCAGGATTGCATTGAATCTGTATATCAATTTGGGTAGAATTGACGTCTTAATGATATTTAGTCTTCCAATCCATGAGCATGGAATGTTCTTCCAATTATATAGGGTTTTTTAAAATTTCTTTTAACAATGAGTTGTAGTTTTCTGAATACAAGTGCTTTACATCGTTTATTAAGTTTATTCCTGAATATTTGGGCTTTCTTATCTGTCATATTTTATTTTCACCACTGTTTTGGCACTTTTAGTTACTTTTATTGATATAATCTTCATTTCTAGACTCTCTTCCAGGCCTCTCTCTCCTGTCTTTTCTTTTCAGGCTGTAGCACACCCTTTAGTATTTCCTGCAAGGCCAGTTTCTTTGTTATAAACTCTCTCAGTTTCTGTTTCTCTGTGAATATTCTAAACTTGCCCTCATTTTTGAAAGATAATCTTGCTGGATATAAGATTCTTGGCTGGAAGTTTTTCTCTTGCAATATCTTAAATATATCATACCACTGTCTTCTTGCCTCCATGGTTTCTGATGAGAAATTGGTACTTAATTTTATTGGATATCCCTTATGTTTTATGCATTGCTTTTCTCTTGCTGCTCTCAGAATTCTCTCTTTGTCTTTGGCATTTGACATTCTGATTAGTATATGTCTCAGAGTTGGTCTATTTGGATTTATTCGGATGGGAGTATGTTGTGCTTCTTAGACATGGATATCTATGTCTGTCAATAGGGTTGAGAAATTTTCTACCATTATTTCTTCAAATATTCCTTCTGCCCCTTTTCCCTTCTCTTCTTCTGGGATACCCTTGACATGTATGTTTGCATGTCTCTTGCTGTCGTTTAGTTCCCTGAGACCTTGTTCAATTTTTTTCATGCTTTTCTTCATCTGTTCTCTTGTATGTTCTCTTTCAGAGGTCATTTCTTCAAGCTTACCAATCCTTTCTTTTGCCTCCTCAAATCGGCTATTATATGATTCCAGTGTATTTTTTATTTCATTTATTGTGCCTTTCATTCCCGTAAGATCTGCTATTTTTCTATGTATGCTTTCAAATTCTTCCTTGTGTTCACCCAGTGTCTTCTTAATATCCTTAATCTCTTTAGCCATCTCATTGAAATTATTAAGGAGATTTCTTTGAACATCTATGATTAGTTGTCTCAACTCCTTTATGTCATCTGGAGGCTTATCTTGTTCCTTTAAATAAGCCATAGCTTCCTGTTTCTTGGTATGGATTGTAATTTTTTGTTGGTGTCTTGGCATCTGGCTTACTAGAGTATTTATTCTGGGTTAAGTTTCTCTCTTTAATTTAGGGCTTTCTTGCCCTTTCTCTCTTGCTGGTTGTGTAGTAGGAGCCAAAGATGTAGTTGGTGCTGTAAGCTGCAGAGGCTCAAGCTGCTCTCATTGCCCCAGGGACCCATGAAGTGTCTCCCAACTTTCTCCTTTGCCAGAGGTAGGGACAGAGCCACAGCTGTGTGTAATAATCCAAGACGTGCAGGCCTAGACTGTAGTTGCCCAGAGAGACTGATGAAGCTTCAGGCCCCTTTCTCCCCTGCCTGGGGCGGGGATGGAGCTGCAGGTGTGGGCAGCAATCTATGTTGTGCAGGTCCAAAATGACGGCAGTTGCCCCTGTAGACTTCCAACTATTCAGTCCGTGCCAGCCAAATGTACCTTCAGTTCCCCGGAGAGTATGGTGCAGGACCTGCTAGAGGTGGGGCTGAAACCTAGGCTAGGGCTGCAGGCAGATCTGGGTGAAAGAAACCGGTCTCTACTCTCACTGTGATTTTCAGTCAGCTCAGCTTCCCCTCATGCTGAAGGCAGAGTCAAAATGGCGGCTACGGCCTCTTTCTGACTTGGATAGGTTCAAACTTTAGCTGTTCTTAGGGTTATACTTTAGCCAGACAAATTTACTAATCAGTAGGTGAAGTTGGTGGCCAACCATCAATCCCTCCCCTGTTTTTGGGAAATGGAGCTTCCAACTCCATCCATAGAATAGCTCCTGAGGCGGTTTGAGCTGCTAAAGTAGGATGATCAATGGCCCCCTAGGCGTGGCCTGTATTTCCTCAGAGAGGCTGGTGCTGTAACCCCCAGCTTCCTCCCTGCCAAAGGTGAGGCTTATGCTAGAGTTGCAATCTGATCTGGATGGGAAGAAGCCGGTCCCTATCAGCACCGTGATTTTCAGTCAGCCCCGCTTCCCCTAGCACCGAGGCGGGGTTAAATGGCAGCTACCAGCCTCTTTCTGACTAGGACAGGTTCAAACTTTAGCTGTTTTTAGGATTACACTTTAACCCGCCAAATTTACTAATGAGTAGCTGAAGTTGGTACCCAACCGTCTCTTCCCCCCCTGTTTTTGGGAAGTGGAGCTTCCAATTTCAACTGCGGAATAGCTCCCGAGGCGGCCTATGCTGCCAGTGGAGGATGGGCACTGGCCTCCGCTGCGTGGAGTGCTCTAGTCACAAATCTTCTCTGCAGATGGGCAGTCTCCTCCTTTCGTTCTTTCAAGGATGTTGCAGGATGCTCTTCTGGTCTCCTGGAGCCCCCAAATAGGTGCTTTAGATAGGTCTGGGTGTTTATTGACTGCCCTATAGCAGGAGCTGATCTAGGAGCGCCTTACTCTGCCGCCATCTTGCTGGTTGTCCTCCCCAATTATTATTTTTTAATACAGATGGACAGGTGGTGTAACCCAGCAGAAGAGGACCAGAAGGCAATCAGGGCTAAGGGTGAAAACCTCAGGCGAGGGGAGATTGAGTTATTCCATCAGTTTAGTGAATTTTAATTTTAATAATCATTGGGATTATCCTCTCACATAATGTCCACCTAAATAAGGGCCCAATCATATCTGAAAACCTATTTCTGAATGTATCTAGATACCTTTCTTTTGTTATGACCTTTTGTTCCATTTTTATGTAGTAATACATGTTATTTATATGTTATTGTTTATTATTTTAATTCAATTTTATTTGTCACAATATATCGATCATCTCTCCCTCTCCAAAAATCATATTATGAATAGTCTTTTAATTTATTTTTGATTCGGTAACTAAAATAAACATTTTCTTTTCCATAAGAAGAATATATAATTAAATTAAAAATTTCCAAAGATCAGAGAAATATTGATTGTTTCTGAAAGCCTTTCTATGTTATTCAAATAAATCACAATATGTAAAGGCTTTGTGCAGTATTTTAGTTGTCTACAAGATTTTCATTACAGCATCCTTACTTGCTTAATACATACATATACTGAAGAGAAAATATGACTTTCCTAATTTATCTGTAACAATGGTTAAATGAAGGCTTGGTAAGAACAGTGAAGAGCAGTACATAACCCCGTTCATTAAAAATTTTAAGGTATTTTAACATTAAAGTGGATATAATTATACAGGAAAACAATATATCATTTCCTTTTCAGAGATAAGAAGAAAATTATGTGAGGGTAAATATATAAATTTTATATGTGTGCTTGGGATTTCTCAAAATTTTTCTTGTCATCAACCCTTAAATATTTACATGAGTACATATGATTAGTATTACATCACCCTTCTCTAATCTAAAAGGTTTTCTAAGGCCATCATCTATGTTTCAAGATTCATCAATTTTACCACAGAAATGGTCTGGAATTTCAGTGTTACACCATTTCATCAAAAATGCCCATCCTTCCCAAATTAGTGGACTGTTATTCAGCTTCTCAAGGCCCAGGACAAATGTCACTCCCTTTGTGAAGCCCTCCCCAATATCCACGGGAAGAATTCATCATTTTCTTGAATATGCATTCATAGGTCTTTATGCATACATCCTTTAGACCTTGTATCTCATTGTATTATAATTATGTGCTGCATCGGTTAACAACTGTTTGGCTATCATTAAGAAAGCTATATTTTTCTACCATGTAAAACAAATCCAAAGGCAGGCAGTTCAATGTTGTTATGGTGGCTCCTTTCATCTTTTTTTATGGCATCCAAGCTCAAGCTTGGCCTTCAAAGCTCAAGTCTGTCTCAATGTAACAACATAGTTGCTGTAACTCCAGCCATCACATCCATATGTTAGGCAAAGATAATGAGAAAGAAGGCAATGCGAAATGGCCTCCTAGCTTGAGACAACTTCATAAGCAACATTTCTCCCCCACCCTCTGTTGTGCACACTTGTGGACACACGTATGTACACAGACACACTTATGGAGCTTTCTAGAAATCCCCTCCCACAACTTCCACTTTTAATTAAGCAGAATGTAACCACGTTTGTTTTTTTCTTTTTTACCACTTTTGGTTTTGATATAAATTCTACTTTAATATATAAATGACCCATTTGGATACTCATTACTTCTACTCCATGAGGGAAAGGGGATGAGAAAGGAAAGTAGAGATGGAAGGAAGCAAATCAAATCACATTAGCAGCCTACCCTACAATAGTTGGCAGCTACTTAGTATTCTTCCTAAGATAAAGTATTATTGGATCCTGAATGCAGTAACTAATAGTTCAAAACAGTAAAGGCAGCAAATTTAAAATCCCAAGTTTCTCAATGATTTAAATACAGGAAGTGACAGTCCTCCAACTTTGTTCTTCTTTTTAAAGACACTTTTAGCTACTCAGGGCCCCTTACCCTTCCAAATAAATTTGATAGTTGGCTTTTCCATTTCTGCAAAAAAGGCTGTTGGGATTTTTATTGGGGTTGCATTGAATCTGTACATCTATTTTAGTAGAATTGACATCTTAACAATATTTAGTCTTCCAATCCAAGAATATGGGATGTCCTTCCATTTATTTAGCTCTTCTTTGGTTTCCTTTAGCAATGTTTCATAGATTTCTAAATACAGGTCCTTTATGTCCTTGGTTAAGTTTTTTCCTAAATATTTGATTCATTTAGTTGCTATTGTAAATGGATTTTTTTTCTGACTTCCTCCTCAGATTTCTCATTAGTAGTGTATAGAAACAATAATTTTTATGTGTGGTGTATCCCACCTCTTTGCTGAACTTGTCTATTAGTTCTAGTAACTTTGCTGTGGATTTTTCAGGGTTTTCTCAGTATAAAATCATCTCATCAGCGATTAACGAAAGTTTTACTTCTTTCTTTCCTATTTGGATTCCTCTTGTTTCTTTTTCTTACCTAATTGCTCTAGCTACAACTTCTAGCACAATATAGAATAATAGGGGTGACAGTGGGCATCCTTGCCTTGTTTCTGATCTCAGCAAGAAAGATTTCAGTCTTTCACCATTAAGTACAATGCTAGCTGTGGATTTTTCATATATGAATGTTATCATATCGATGGAGTTTCCTTCTATTCCTATCTTTCAGAGTGTTTTAATCAAGAAAGGATGCTGTATTTTGTCAAATGCCTTTTCTGCATCAATCGAGGGGATCATGTGCTTTTTCTTCTTCAATTTATTAATGTAGTATATCCACCAATTTATTTTCTTGAGTTGAACCACCTTTGCATATCAGGGATGAAACCCACTTGATCATGATGCATAATTCTTTTTATGTGTTTTTGGATTTGGTTAGCAAGTATTTTACTGAGGATTTTTGCATCTATATTCATTAGAGAAATTGGTTTGTAATTTTCTTTTTATTTAGTATCTTAATCTGGCTTTGGTATTAGGGTGATACTGGCTTCATGGAATGAGCCTGGTAGCATTCCCTCCTGTTCAATTTTTTGGAAGAATTTGAGCAAGATTGGTATTAGATCTTCTTTGACTGTTTGGTAGAATTCACTTGTGAAGCCATTTCATCCTGGGCTTTTCATTTTGGGGAGGTTTTTGATGACTGCTTCAATCTCTTTACTTATGATTGGTTTCTTGAAATCTATTTCTTTTAGGGTCAGTGTAGGTTGTTTGTGTGTTTCTAGGCATTTGTCCATTTCATCTATGTTTTCTAGTATGTTGGTGTATGGTTTTTCATAGTATCCCTGTATGATCTCTTTTATTTCAGTAGGGTCAGTAGTAATGTCCCCCCTTTCATTTCTGATTTTATTTATTTGCATCTTCTCTTGTTTTAATCAGTCTAGCTAAGGGTTTATCAATTTTTTTTTTTAAGATTTTATTTATTTATTCATTTATCCCCCCCCTTGCTGCTTGTGCTCGCTGGGTCAGCTAACCACGCTGTGCGGGCGGGCTTGCCTTCACCAGGAGGCCCCGGGAACCGAACCCCGGGCCTCCCATATGGTAAACGGGAGCCCTACTGATTGAGCCACAGCCGCTTCCCTTTATCAATTTTTTGAACCTCTTGAATAACCAACTTTTTGTTTTGTTGATTGCATTGTTTTTGTTCTCAATTTCATTTATTTTGGGTCTCATCTTTCCTTCTGCTTGATTTGAGATTAGTTTGCTGTTCTTTTTCTAGTTCCTCCAGGTGTGCAGTTAGGTCCTCATTTTTAGCTCTTCTTTTTAAATGTAATCATTGAGGACTATAAATTTCCCTCTCAGCACTGCCTTTGCTTTACCTCATAGGTTTTGATATGTTGTGTTCTCATTTTCATTCATATCGAGATATTTACTGATTTCTCTTGCAATTTCTTCTTTGACCCACTGATTATTTAACAGTGTGTTATTAAATCTCCATATATTTGTGAATTTTCCTTTTTTCTACCTGTTATTGTTTTCCAGCTTCATTCCATTATGATCAGATAAAGTGCTTTGTATAATTTCATTCTTTCTAAATTTATTGAGACCTGCCTTGTGACCCAACATATGGTCTATCCTGAAGAAGGATCCATGAGCACTTGAAAAGAATGTATATCCTGCTGTTTTGGGGCATAAGGCTCTATAAATGTCTGTTGAGTCTAGCTATTTATCATATTATTAAAGCTCTCTGTTTCCTTATTTATCCTCTGTTCAAATGCTCTATCCAATGCTGAGAGTGGTGTATTGAAGTCTCCAAGTATTATTGTATAGATGTCTATTTCTCCTTTCAGTTTTGCCAATGTGTGCCTCATATATTTTTCGGGACCCAGGTTAGGTGTATAAATATTTAAAATTGTTATTTCTTCTTGGTGAATTGCCCCTTTTCTTAATATATAATGACCTTCTTCATCTCTTATAACAGTATGGCATTTAAAAATCTATTTTGACCAATATTAGTGTCTCTACTCCAGATCTTTTTTTTCAATACTATTTGCATGGACTATATTTTTCCAATGTTTCACTTTCAGTCTGATTGTGCCCTTATCTCTGAGGCGAGTCTCTTGTAGACAGCATATAGATGGATCATATTTTTTATCCATTCTGTCATTCTATGTTTTTTGACTGGGGAGTTCAATCCATTAATGTTCTATGTTATTACTGTAAATGCATTTGTTACTTTGTCCATTTTATCCTTTGGCTTTCCATTGTCATATTTTACTATTGTATATCTTTTCTACCTTTTAGTTACCCTTACTTATAATCGTTCATTTCTACACTCTTTTCCAAGCCTCTTGCCCTTGTCTTTTCTTTTCAGGCTTTAGCATTCCCTTTATTTATTCTTTTAAACTGGTCTCTTATTGACAAACTCTCTCGGATTTTGTCTGTGAAGACTTTAAACTCACTCTCACTTTTGAATGACAGTTTTGCCAGATAAAGAATTCTTGACTGGCAGTTTTTCTCTTTCAATACTTTAAATATATCATACAACTTCCTTTCTGCTTCCATGGTTTCTGATGAGAGATCAGCACTTAGTCTTATTGAGCCTCCCTTGTATGTATAGCTTTTCCTTTGCTGCTTCTGGAATCCTACCTTTATCTCTGGGATCTGATGTTGTAAGTCTATTAGGATTTATTCTGTTTGGGATGCATTGCCCTTCTTGGATATTGATACTTATATCTTTCATAAGGATTGGGAAATTCTTGGTCATTATTCCCTCAAATATTCTTTATGCCTTTTTTCCATTTTTTTCTCCTCCTAGGACACCTATAACACCGCACATTTGTGCATTTCACATTTTCATTCAATTCCCTGAGGCCCTGTTCTATTTTTCCCATTCTTTTCTCTTTCTGCTCTCCTGTCTTTTCAAGTTCAGATGCACTGTCTTCTAATTTACTAATTCTGTCCTCAGCCAATTCAAATCTGCTGTTATATGCCTCTAATGTATTTTTTAAAACAATTTATTGGAGTATATCATTCATACATGAACATACATAAACAATAAGTGTTCAGTAAACATTGTGAACTTACAAAACAAACATGCATAGCATCATATAGGGCTCCCACACATCACCCCACCACAAATACTTTGCATTGTTGTGAAACATTTGTTAACAAATTATGAAAGAGCATCATCAAAGTATTACTACTAACAGCCTGTATCTTACTCCCCTATACTTTTTAAAAAGGATTTATGTATTTATTTATTTACTTTTATCCATTTTTACCCCATGCCCCGTTTTTGCTGTTTTTGTGTCCGTTTGCTGGGCAACGGTCTGTGTCCGTTTCCTGCCCTCTCTTCTCATCCTTCTCCTCCTGTCTTCACTAAGTTTCGATCCTCGGAAACTCCGATGTGGGAGAAAGGTGTCCTACTGCCTGCACCACTTTAGTTTCTGGTTTGTTGGCGTGTCTCGTCTTGGCTCTCCCTTGTGTCATTCTCCTGTTATGTCATCATCTTGCTGCATGGCTCGTGGGGCCTGACAACACACCTGCACATGGGGACTGATGACGCAACCATGTGCGGAGCCTGGGGGTCTCACCCACTCGTGGGGCCTGGTGGCACACCCGCACATAGGGCCTGGTGGGCTCACTTGTTTGCAAGGCCTGACGGTGCACCTATGCATGGGGCCTGGCAGCCCACACCTTCTGTATTTTTCTTTTTTTAATTTTTACTGGGAAGTCTCAGGGATCGAACCCAGGTCCCGCCATATGGGAAATGGATGCCCAACCATTTGAGTCACATCCATCCCCCTGCTATATCTCTTAAGGTTGACCAAAGATACCTAGAGTTACAGTCATTTCCCATACAGGATGGTCATATAATAAATCAGGCTTAGTTTATCACCAGCATTCTAAAAACCAGACCTAGGGAGAAACACTAGGTCTGGGGACACATGCATGGTTTCTAATATAGCAAATGTTTATCCTACCTTGATTATCACAAAATCAGGACAGCGAGAATATTCACATTAATGTATTTTTAATCTCACCTATTATGTCTTTCATTCCCACAAGCTTTGTTACTTTTCTTTGCAGACTTTCAAATCTTTTTTTATGTTCACCCAGTGTCTTCTTAATATCCTTTATCTCTTTAGCCATATTTTCCTTCAACTCCTTGAGTTGATTTAAGAGATTTATGTGAACATCATTGATTAGTTGTCTTAAATCCTGTGTCTCATCAGGATTTTTTATTTGTTCCTTTGGCTGGGCCATCTTTTCCTGTTTTTTTTTTTTTTATTTTTTAGTATGGCTTTTAATTTTTTGCTGATGTCAGGGATCTAAATATGTTGGTGAATTTACTCTGATGGTCAATTTCTCTCTCTTGCCCAGTGGTTTTGTTTCATGGCTTTTCTTTGATTTTTGTTTCAACTTATTCTGTCTTTAAAATTATCCAGCTTAAGTTAACAAAACAGGGCCAGGGATCCACTAATTGGGCACAGACCAGATCCAAGGGTCCTGGGACACAAGAGACTTCAAAAAAAAAAAAAAAAAAAAAAAAAAAAAAAAAATTCCCCTCTTCTTGCAGTTTCCCAGACTGCCAGCAGGTGGCACTCTTCAGCGAACATTTCCATGGAGATTCCTCTTTCAACCCACACTTGCTGGGCTGGCTGGTCCAAGATTCAAAGAGGGCTCTGCTGGCCAAACTCACTGAAGTGAAACCACTCTCCGCCCTCTACTGCACTGTCCCTCTTCCCAGCAAGGAAGCTCTTTGTTCCCCTCTCAGCCAGGTGAGCCACGGGTTATTTATTTATTTATTTATTTATCCCCGCCTTGCTGCTTGTGCTTGCTGTGTCCATTTGCTGTGCGTTTTTTTTTTTTTTCCTGTGTCTGCTTGTCTCCCTTTGTTGGGTCATCTTGCTGCGTCAGCTCACCGTGCTGCGCGGGCTGGCTTGCGAATCGAACCTGGGGCCTCCCATATGGTAAACGGGAGCTCTATCAATTGAGCCACATCCGCTTCCCAAGTATCAAGCCACGGGTTTTAATGAGGCTGTTCATCTTGATGGTGGGGGATGTGTGCAGTTCCCAGCCACAGGGGTGAATAACTCAAGGTTTTCATTTGGGCCTCTTCCTCTCTCTGTCCCTCTTTCTCCTGAATGATACGCAGCACTCCTCTGGTCTGCAGATCCCCAAAGCAGCTTCCTTGGACAGCTTTTTGCCCTTCCTCCATTGTTTTTGTAAGAGAGTTGAGCCCTGTTGACATATTCTCCGACACCATCTTCCTGGAAGTCTGCCATCTCTTTGCTTTTTAATTCCAAATAACAATTACATCTTAATTTGAATCTAGCATCTACTAGACCAGTTGTTTTCTATTTAAGATGCACTGCAGACTTATTTATAAAGCTTTATTAAAATATAGGTGTTTAGAACATGTTCCAGACTTACTGAATCTCTTTACTTGATATTCTTGATATTCTTGAGGTATAATCTTCCTGTATGCTTGGTATGTTCATAGTATATTATGTGCCTTATGTCTCTGGATTATTAAATATTTTATCTCAAGAAGATTTTCCTTTATAAAATTATGTTCAGCCAATTTTCTTTGTATATTAGATGTAACAATCACCGTCTTCATTGAAAATAGGCTTAATCATCATCCTTAAAGATATTTTGCCTAACACTTTTTGAATTGGCTTTATTATCAGGATTGTCTCTGACATCACCCATGGTCCACTTTGGCCCATTGGAAAAAGTGATCCATATATAATTTAATTTAAGAAAGAAGGAAAAAAAAAAAAAACAGGCCTTGATTAAAGAACGAATTCTGGGTTTTTTCCTTCTCTCTTCAAGCACTTGCATTTTATGCGTTATAAGAGGCCCAGAAAGTAGAGCAAATCCTACATGCTATGGTTCACAGAATAGCAAGAGATTTAGACTATGCCACTGTAGAGGGCTGAATGGTGACTGCTCCAAAAGATATGTTTGTGTCTTAATCCTCAGAGCCTGTGAATCCTACCTTATATGGTAAAATATGTGTTTAGGTTAAGGTTTTTGAGAGGAGAACCATATCCTGGATTATTCAGGTGGGTCCTAAATCTAATGATAAGGGAGAAGGAGATTTGACAGACACACAGAAGAGAAGGTCATGTGAAGAAGGAAGCAGAGATTGAAGTGATGTGGCCAGAAGCCCAGAAATGCTGGGCAGCCACCAGAAGCTGAAAGTGGCAGGAAACAAAATCTCCCCTAGAGCCCCTGGTGGGATTGTGCCCATCCTGGATTTCAAACTTCTAGTTTCTAGAACTGTGAGAGAATAAATTTCTGTCATTTTTGTTCTTTCCTCCTTTTTATTATTTAATTTTTATTTTATTTTTAAAGAAGCTTTAGATTACATAAATGTTACATTGAAAATATAGGGGATTCCCATTTATCCCACCCCTTCCACCCTCCCACACTTTTCCCCATTAACAACATCTTTCATTAGTATAGTACATTTGTTACAGTTGATAAACACATATTGAAGCATTGCTACTAACCATGGTCGGTAGTTTACATTATGGTTTACACTTTGCACTGCACAATCTTATAGGTTTTGGCAAATGTATAATGGTCTGTATCTGTCATTGCAATGTCATGCAGAACAATTCTGATGTCCCAAAATTGCCCCATGTTACACCTATTCTTCCCTCTCCCTCCCCTCAGATCCTCTGGTGACAACTCTCTTTATATCAGTGTTACAAGTTCTTCCATTACTAGATAATAATAAACCTATTTTGGTCAATAATTGCATTCCCCCCTTATGTTAGTTCATTCCTCAATATTGAGGATTTTTGGATCATGATGTCCACTCAGCTTCTGATTGAGAGGGGCTAAGATCTCATGAGGCAGATGGATGGAACTGTCTTGCTTGTAGTTGTAGATACTATGTTTTTTGGGATGGGTGTTGTCCATCCTCATCCTTTTGTCAGTTGTCCTGGGTGAGTCTGATGAACTGGAGAGTAGGTATTGGCTGTAACTCTGCTGAGATTCAGGGCACAACTGGCATATGAACAGCCAGAAGATTTAAGTCTCTGGGACACATATTTAATGGGTATAGTGCTAATTATAGGTTCATATAAAAGGGGCATAAGAACCCTGTGCAGGAAAATTATAAATGAGCCCAATTCCCATACATTGTGGGGATAGGTTATCATATATTCCAAGGTAAGGCCCACTGACAGGGTGCCGAATTCCTGGGGTTGTCTGCCCTGCCTATAGTGTCCAGATGTCTCTAGAGCCCTCATCTTCCTTTTTTTTTTAAATCAGAGAAGTTGTGGGTTTACAGAACTATCATGCAAAAAATACAAAATTCCCATATACCACCCTATTATTAACATCTTGCGTTGGTGAGGTACACTTGCTGCAATTGATGAAAGTACCTCTTCTTATAATTGTCCTATTAACTATAGTCTATGGTTTAACTTAAGATTCACTCTTTGTGTTGTGCAGTTCCATCTTTTTTTTTATTTGTCATTTTAAGATACCAAGTTTGTGGTAATTTGTTAGGGAAGTTTCAGGAAATTAATACAGCCACTAAAGCTACAGAACTTCTTGCCTGAGAAGTCCATCAGGCAATGGTTCAGAACAAAGCTGCCTTGGATGTAAAATTGGCTTCTTGAGGGGTAATGTGTACTGCTTTAGAAGAATGTTGTACTTGTGTCCCTGCAGATTTCTGTGACATCATCGTTAATATTATTAAAAGGATCCAGGAAATAAACAAAGAAATCAGAAAATTGGGTAATTTGGCAACTGACCCCATAGCTGGGTCTGCGGACTCTTCAGATTGGGGATGGAAACTATTTTCTTGTTTTAATATAGGCACTCTTGGCTCCTGGCTGAGAAATGAACTACAAACAATTGTCATAATCCTTCTTTTTGTATTTGTCTGTTTTGTAGTATTCAAAATTGTGATCTCCAGAGACTTAAATGCTGATGTACAGCTGCTGTCCCATCAAATTATCCAGCAAATGGTCACAGAGCAGAAAACCTAATACTTAATGGAGTTGTAACAACCACCACTGGAAGCCTGGAGGTTGAACAATCATAGATGGAAACTTGATGTGTGATGGTGACACCTCAAATAACAGTGAAGATGTGAAATGATCACATCCTTAGATATTAATGGTCTATCCTTCATTTTAGGCTGAAGAATGACCACAAGGAGGAGCTGAGAATCAAAATGGCCTACTCCCACACTCAGCCTGGACACTGGGAACCGAAATTGTACTTTACTGTCTATAAAGTCTATATTTATATGACTTTGCTATTACACTGTCTTCATCAGTATTTCTTTATTTTTCCAGGACTTTCCTGTACTCGAAAATGGTTTGATTGTTCATTACAGGAACTTCCTGAAAGATCCATGAACTCTTCAATGGAAAGCATCCACAGTTTGTACCCTAACATTTTAAAATTCTCCCCTCAAAAATCCTCACCTTGCTCTTTCCACTAATTCTGGGCTGCTGTATCATGATTTTAAAAGCAATTCTAGTCATATCCCCACATTATAAGACTTACCTTAAACCAAAATTCTAATTCTTAATAAATCCTGTCTTTACCCTGCCTTGCATTCCTGCCATGAGACACAGACAAAGTTTTGTGGAGGTGGTGTTCTCCCTTATCTAAACTCAGCTCTGTCTTATCAACAGATTGTGTTGGTGATATTTAGGGAGTGAAATATGTGTATATATACTTTATATCCATCAGTCACAGATAAATTACAAAAGTTTGATCATAGATCATTGGGTCAATTCCAATATTATTTCTATTCAATAGTAAACAAAATGTAAAAGGTTGGTTGACACTTCTCAAACCTATTCAGTCTCCCCACAGCCCTCCTGCTGCTCACCAGCTCTCTGAAGAAGGCAGATCACCCCAGGATTTTCTCCCAGGCCCAGACCTTCAGAGAAGACAGGGAACTACTCTATGTTGTCAGCTAAACAGAAATTAGGAAAGATGGTGGTAGAGAACGGAAGGGAGGGACAAATTGGGTAAATCCATTCAGACTAGGTGCACCGGAGGGACAAACTAAGCAAACTGAAGTGGGGCAAGAAGATATGATGCACATACACAATCATCCACTCTTAATGGTTATGAACTTGGTAAAGATGCATTAGTGTATTATTACCACACATTTAAGTAAACTTTTATACACACAGTGCATATACTTTATGTATTGTTATCAGTATCTATACCAGCATTACTCAAATGAGAAATATATGGAGGGACCTCTTTTTAAGATAAAGCATTCTTTCAGATCTAATCTTTTACCTAAAACCTTTTTAGAAAGATGTCTTAAATGTAAACAGACATAAAACTCAGTATAAATGCTACATGTTCATGAAGTGCTTTGTGATTGTTTGAAGCTATATGTACCCCAGAAAAGCATGTTCTTAAATCCAATCCATTCCAGTGGGTGTAAACCCATTGTAAGTAGGCCCTTCTGATAAGGTTACTTCAGTTAAGGTGTGTACCACCTCAATCAGGATGGGTCTTAATCCTTTTATTGGAGTCCTTTATAAGTGGAGTAAAATTGAGACAGAGATAGAAAGCCACAAGAGGCAAGAAGCTGAACCTGGAAGAAAAGGGAGAGACCAGGAGACTGCCGCCATGAGCCTTGCCATGTGACAAGCTAAGGACCCCAAGATCACTGGCAGCCAGCCCCAGAACACCACAGTCTTTGGGGAGAAAGCATTGCCTTGAT
Organism: Tolypeutes matacus; assembly: GCA_026826555.1. Classification (NCBI taxonomy): domain Eukaryota; kingdom Metazoa; phylum Chordata; class Mammalia; order Cingulata; family Chlamyphoridae; genus Tolypeutes; species Tolypeutes matacus. Next base: position 1,547,373 of record JAKSZT010054497.1, on the reverse strand, counting down.
GACATCTTGATTTGGACTTTCTTTTAGCCTCAAAACCATAAGCTAATAAATTGCCATTGTTTAACTTGACCCATTGCATGGTATTTGCTTGAGCAGCCTAGAAAACTGAAACACTCTTATACAAACTTAATGCAAAAGCAAATTTACAAATTGTTCACAAAATAAAACAATGTTAATTTAATGTGGTACATGATGTTTACTGAAAGAGAGACTGCCCTTAGGAATGTGAACATGCTACTGACTGTCCAGCATGTGCTCTTGGCCTTCAAAAGCTCCAACTACTATGTGTCTTGTTGAGGACTCTGCATTCCCATCACTTTCCTCTATTAAAACTAAGGCAAAACTTTCATTTGTATCTTAGGTCATGAAGTATGAGACTCACCTTGTTTATTTTCTCACTAGCTCATGACAAAGCAGTATTACCTTGAGCCAACTTGTTTGTTAAAACATACTCAAACACAGATCCTAAATTATGTGGCAGCGGTTAGTTAAAATGTGGTCATCCCGTTGTTCCAGACTATGCTTAAAATGAAATGCAAAAGTAAAACATACTTGTAGAAAACGTGCAGACTGTGTCATCAGACTCCTATTTGAAAAACACTTGCCAATTATAATACATGTAAAAATGCATATGTTTAATTAGACTCTTTGGTTAGCTTCTTATCAATAGTTTCTGGTGCTTTTATCTGAATACCTACCTTATTATACAGTACTTGACTCCTGTTTCATTTGCAAAGTCAAGTATTTCCTTAGTGGGGACTAAACTATGACCCATTCATCATCACTAGCCCTAGAACCCTGGGGTCTGTGAGGCATTAGGGGCCATAAGTCAAACCATCACCACCCTCACTTCTGCTGATTCTTAAATTGGTTAGCCAGTTTAAAATTGTAAACTGATTTTGAAAGCTACACTCAAGATGCAACCTACCTTCTTGCAATCTAAATTGCAAGAAAATTGAAAGAAGGCATGCTCAACAGTTAGGTAACCAAGTAACTGAAGTAAGACAATATATACATTTTAAAGGAGTGGTTGAGGAGTTCTTTACAATAAAAGTTGCACTGGGAGGGCAAGGCACAGAGTGTAAGACTGAATGGGCTTGTTTGTGTGACAACTCCCCACTTCTGTACCCTTTCTCCTTCCTTTTCTCCTACTTTCTCCTGGAATGCCTTCCACCTATCTTTCCACCTACTTTAGTTCTATGCATCCCTCAAGATTCAATGTGATAGGTTTTTCCATAAAGGAAAATATATTTACTTAATGTAAAAATTGTTTTCATTTAATTGAGAGATCATGCCATATCATTTTCATATGGAAATGTTACTACTTTTATAAAATATTAAATTTTTTTTGTTCTTAAACCTTTTATTTTGAAATAATTTCAGACTTACAGGACAGTTGCAAAAATATTACAAAGCCAGCACATGGAACTCCAACATAGCCCTCATCCGGCTACCCAGATCCACCAACTTTCAAGATTTAGCTACATTATTTGTATCATTTTATCTGTCTATTTATCTATCTACCTATTTTCTAAACATTTGAGAGTAGGTTGTATACATCATACAAATAATAGACAAATTTTTAAATGGTCTTCATTTGGCAAAATAGGAAGTTGGCAATCTTGTGCTTTCCTCCAAATATATATTCTTTAAATTTTACGCCTCTGAGATCTGGGGAGCCACTTGTCTAGAATACAAAGAAACGAGAAGAGATAGGAGAGGACAGTATGTGGCACCTAGTATGTAAGTTTATTTAAGTTGAACAAGTTAAGCGCCATAATGCAATTTCTACGGGGGCATTGGTAGGAGTAACTCTTGTTTGGCAGTCAAGGAAGGCTTCAGGGAAGAGGTAACGTTTGAGCTGGGGCTTTAAGGATTAGCAGGGGGAAAAAATGGCAGGGCATTTCAAGCAGAGAGCATTAAGGTAGCCAAAGCACAGAGCACAAAAGAGCGCCACGTGTCCTGCAGCTCTAAGTAGCCTGGTGGCTCCAACATAGGGTTCTTGGGGTTAGGTGATCAAGGATGAGGAAGGGACTATTTTTTTTTCCTACTTGGCTCATCTCCCCTTTAGCTCATGGCACAGTGCTGGGCGCACACACACTGTGGGAGCTCACTAAATACTTGTTGAATTGAGATAGAGTGATGGAGTGCGCTGGGAACCTGGACATCTGGAATCCTTCTCACGAACCCGTAGTGTGACCTTGGCCAAGTCCCTTCTCTCAGGACTTCGGCTGCTTGCTTAGTCATTGGTTGTGACCGTAAGGCCGAGGAGGAGGTTGGAGCTCCTGGAATCCCTGCTTCGAGGCGTGGAGGGCAAGTAGCGGCGAGCCCTGGCAGGCGCAGGGTTCAGTTGCTCCTCCGCTCCAGCAGGGGGCACGGGGAGCGGCCGGCCACCGCCTTTCCCCTCCCGGCGAGCCCCGGGAGTACAGCTGCAGTCGCGAGCGGCGAGCGCAGTGCGCTGGCAAGGAGGCGGCGGCGCTACGCTTCTTTGACTGGGCTGGGCCGGGCCCGGCCGAGCGGCGGCGGCGACTACGACGACAACGACCCCGCCGGCTGCAGAGGCCACTGAGGCGCTGACTGGGTGGTCGGTCGGCCGCAGTGGCCTCGAGGCGCGGCCCCGCACTTCCTGGGCCGTTTAGGGTCACGGCGCGCAGCCTGCCAGTGAGCTGCGGCGAGCAAACCCCGGCGCGGCGACAGCGACTGCGGATAGGTTAGAGTGGGGGCAGGGGCGAGCGCGGGAGCAGCCCGGGGTCCGAGAGGGAGCCCGAGCCAGGCCGTCTCCAACCATGTCCGACGAGGCGTCGGCCACCACTTCCTACGAGAAGTTTCTAACCCCTGAGGAACCCTTCCCGCTCCTGGGACCCCCTCGCGGGGTGGGCACCTGCCCGAGCGAGGAGCCAGGCTGCCTGGACATCAGCGACTTCGGGTGCCAGCTGTCCTCCTGCCATCGCACCGATCCGCTCCACCGCTTCCACACCAACAGGTACGAACCGCCGCCGAGGGCAGGGGTGGATTCCGTCAGCCCTGCCTCCTGACGGAGAACGCTGGGTCTCCCCCCTAGCCTGGTCACCCACCTGGGGTCTGTGCTTCCAGTCGTCCCCCTCCCCCACCTTTCCTCGACTGGCGCTCGCTCCCGGCCTACTCCACTGGCCCTGGCCTTCCCAGCTCCCCCTCCCTATTTCATCCCTGCCCTCCGATTTTCCTCTCGACCGGCATTTTACTCTCTCCCTTTCCTCTATTCATCTTTTGGCTATAGCGATGCCTCCCTTCCCCACCTCGTCCCTTCTCCCCGCGCGCCCCCCCCCCCTCCAGCTTTACTCTGCAAATCCCAGACCCCTACGCTTGAGTTTTAACGGGTTCTGCTGTTTTCATCCAGCCGCAAAAATTTAACCTCTTCCCTTTCCGGTACGCTTGATAGTGGGTTTCGGATGGCTCAAAATCAATCCGTGGAGTGGATCTTTTGAAAGGTGGCGCTTTGAAAGCTAGAACCTTCCTCTGCCCGATTTTGAACTTGTCTCAAGGCCTTATTCCCCAACCCTCCCCCTCGTTTTTGTAGTAGGACTCTAGGAAACCGGGTAATTCTTTTTCTTCCTTCCTTCCTTTCCTTCCTTTCCTTCTTTCCTTTCTTTCCTTTCTTTCTAAACATTCCTTTATAAACTCTTCGTCTTGGTGCTTTCGGCCCTACCAAGATGTATACGCTTAAATCTGGAAGGTTCCCTCATGTAGCAGGTTTGCTCCCCCACTGGGAGAGAGGGAGCAAGGCTAGGATGGGTTTGCTTTTCCATATTTATTCAGAGCTGCAGCTTCTCTTAACTGGTTTTATTGGAAGGTAGAGTGTTCAGTGGTAGAGTGCAAGCATTGAAGTGTTACGCTAAATACGGCGGAGGATTTGAAGATGTAGACATAGACCTGAACTTTAATATAGGTGGAGATTTGAGATATGTACACAAAGGGAAAAATAGTGGTGTGGGAAGGAAACGAACTAGGAGAGGGGTTCAGCTATATAGAGTATTGGAGATTAAGGAATCTAGTTCTGATTTCTGGTCGAAGTTTATGATGGGAGCATAAACAAATCCTTGGACATTTTAATGCCTTTGGCATGTTTTCCCTCCCACCCCCTATATCAATATATAGATTTACTGAGCTTCTGCTAGGGACAAGGAATATATAAAACATGATCCTTACCTAAAAGAAATATAGTCTGTGAAATCAAGGAGTTATAGTTAAATAATCATACAGAACATCAGCATATCACATTTCAAAACGAAGTGGTAATAAATTTGTTACTGACTATTCCATATCCTCGTTGTAATAATGAGGAAACTGGAAGCAGATGTAGCTCAAGTGGTTGAGTGCCTGCTTCCCATGTATGAGGTTCTGGGTTCAGTCTCTGGTACCTCCTTAAAAAAAAGAGGAAACAAGCTCGGAGAGAAAAGACTGAGTTCAGGGTCATAAAACCTAGTCCTGCAAAGTCAAGACTGCTCCTTTGGAGCCAGTGAAGAAACTTGGAAGAGAACTAATGGCTCCAATGTTATAAACCCTAGTTATAGTTTCTTAGACTAACTGACAAAAGTCTATTTAACTCATTATGTAACAAAGATATCCATGAAATCAAATGTGCTAAGGGTTTTTATTTAGTCTTGGAAAAATAATATAAAATAATATGTTTGCATATAGTTGGTAATTTTGTTTTGCCGCATTGAGGGCAAGTCATATACACAGGAAAGTTAAATGATTTCATAATTAGCCTGCTCTGATGATGAGGGCAAGAGAGTAGAGACAGAGGTTAAGGGAAGGAACTCCCAAAATGGTGGGGATGATGGGGAGTAAAGCTATGAGAATAATACATTTTTTACAGCTTGTTCTGTACCTCCTCCTCCTCCTCCTCCTCCTCCTCCTCCCCATTCCTTCTTGTGTTTTTCTACCCCTTAGAATCCGTAGTAAGGTCAAGGTTGTTTTTCAGAATGGGATGGAGAGGATGGAAGGGATGGTTCCTGTTTAGCCTTCCAAGTTTCCAAGTTACTGCTTGCTTTTTTTTTTTTAACCTCTGCCTACCCTGCTTTTCACAGGTTTGGAATGGCTGTAGGGGGTCTAATGTATGTAATGTACCCTTTCCAGCAGAAATTAGGCAAAGCCGAAAGAAATAGCAATACTGACAAGCAGATGTTTCTGCCCTAGGCTACCTTGCTTTTATAATCTTGCCTCTTTCTGGAATGTTCTGTCTTCTCACCCCTCAAGATGACTTTGGAAAGGATCTTATTCTTCCAGCTATCTTCTTTTCAGGGAGACACAAACAGCTACATCATATATGTAGGTAAAGTTTAGTTTAGGGAGTTCTTTTATTTTGGAGTTTTATGAGTCACTTTTCCCCCTTTCACATCACATCATTTACCAATCCAAGCAGCTACTCAAAAATCACGTAATTGTAAAACAAATTTCATTGAAAGTAGAAAGTTTGTCAGCGAATAGATATTTTTTTTCTGGTTGGTTGTTTTTGACTTGAACAGACTTTTTTTTTTTTTTTTTTTTACCGGGAGGTACCGGGGATCGAACCCCGGTATCTCCATATGGTAGACGGACGCCGAACCTCTTGAGCCACATCCATTTCCCTTGAATAGACTTTTTAAAACTATTTTTAGAGTAGTTTTAGATTTATAGAAAAATTGCACTGAAAGTACAGAGCATTCCCATATTCCACCCCCCAACACACATAGTTTCTCTTATTAATATCTTGCATTAGTGTGGTACATTTGTTACAGTTGATGAACCAATATTGATACACTGTTGTGATATATACAGTGTTGTGAAGCCTAATTTACATGAGCATTCATATTTTGTGTTGTATATTTTTCAGATAAATGCACAATGTCATGTATCTACTTTGAAGTATCTACTTTGAGGTACCTGAAGTTTCACTGCCCTAAAAATGCCCTATGCTCCACCTGTTCATCCCTTGCACCCTACCCCCACCCCTTGAACCTCTAGCAATCTTTGTTCTTTTTACTGTCTGTTGTTTTGCCTTTTCTAGAATGTCATATAGTTGGAATCATACTGTATATAGCTTTATCAAACTAGCTTCTTTCACTTAGCAATATGCATTTTAAAGGCCCTCCATGTCTTTTTGTGGCTCGAGAGCTCATTTCCTTTTATTGCTGAATAATAGTCCATTGTGTGGTTGTAACACAATTTGTTTATCCATTCACCCAATGAAGGACAGCTTGGTTGCTTCCAGTTTTTGACAGTGATGAATGAAGCTGCTATAAACGTTCATGGGCAGACTTTTTTGTGGACAGTTTTCAACTCCTTTGAGTAAATACCTAAGGGTATGATTGCTGGATTGCCTATGGTAAGCCTATGTTTAGCTTTCTAAGAAACTGCCACATTTTCTTGCAAAGTGGCTGTGCCATTTTGCATTCCTAGTTTGTTTTTTTTTAAGAGGGATTTTAGGTTTGCAGAAAAATTGCACAGAAAGTACAGAGTTCCATTACTCCTCTCTGCTGCCCACCCCCTATTATAACATCTTTGCATTAGTTGTGGTGTGTTTGTTGCAGTTGATGAACCGATATTGATACATTGTTATTAATTAAAGTCCATAGTTTATACTAGGGTTTATTTTTTTGTGTTGTAGAGTTCCATGGGTTTTTGACAAAATACATAATGTTGGGTATCCACCATTACAGTATCATACAGAATAGTTTCACTGCCCCAAAAATGCCCTGTGTTCCACCTATTCATCTCCACTTAACCTCTGGCAACCACTGATCATTTTATTGTCTCTACAATTTTGTCTTTTCTAGAAGGTCATATAGTTGGAGTCATACAGTATGCACCCTTTTCAGACTGGCATCTTTCTCAGTGGTACATATTTTATTTACCAGATTGATTTCGTCATTCAGTATCCTTTATTTGCTTCCTTCTTGTTTTCTGATAAGAAAACTACAGAGATTGTTTAAATAATGCTCATAATAAGGGTCTTATCATGATAACAACAATGCCTGTTCCTTTACCTGACTCTAGGGCCTAGAGTCTAGAGTCTAGGCCATATTTGCAATCTTCCTAAACCAAGAAGGTCGTAGCACTATTGCTTATGTTCCAACAGGTTTAATGCAGGCAGTGTGGTGATTAGAGTCACCTGTGACTTAGGTTGATGTCTAGGTTCAATAGAAAATAAATTCCATTAACACAGCTAGTTTCCTTAGTATTGACACTTTACTAGGACTGTCTTTTAGGATTTTATGACCAAATTGGGTTTGTCTAGAATTTTGGAAAAATAAGTTTTGATAGGCAAAAAAAATGTTAATGAATTTTTTAAAAATCTGAAATGTCAATATGGAACATATAAAGTGCTTAAGACCTTTTCTTTGGTTTCTGGGGCAGGTTTTTCTAATGTAAATAGGAGTTCTTTCTGCACTTTTGGCAGGGCTCGTTTTGTACACTAGTCATGTTAATCACGTCAAACTGCCCACCCACAGGTGGATGTCATTTAGCAAACAAAAAAATATATAATGATATTAGTCTGTCCTATGATTAAATTCTGAGATGAAGTAGGTTAATGTTAACTATCAGATGTGTTATTCTCTTCACCTTTCAGGAGTGTGTTAGTACCGTGACATTAAACAATTGTTAAAAATGCATGGGAGGACAGTGTCTTACTTTTGTAAACCCTATTGACAGGATATGAAATGAACTATTGTATTAACCAGTTACTCAGTTATGTGATTTTAGGGCTCCATTTTCAATTACCATTAACCAGAAAAAAACCAACACTATGGTGCACCTTTTGAACCACCCACAGTTTTCCTATCTAGATTTAGCAGAAAGAGGTGCAGAAGGAGCTATGGGTTGCAGGTGGGAGAACCACATTCCATGAAATGGGGTAGGTAACAGAGGCAGGAAAAGTTTGATTTGGGGATTTGTGGAGAATGGGAGTTGGGCTTTGGAGAAATATCCAGGCTAGAAACAGATTTGGGAGTAATCAGAACAGGAAGTCCAGTAACCTGATAGGAATAAAAACAGATTGCAAAGGGTAGAAGGAATTTTTCAGTACATTTATAAAGGAAAATAAAAAAAGGGGATGTGATAATTTGAGAGGGGAATGAGGGCTTCCTTTTTTTTCTTTTCCTAGAGTAGAGATTTTAGCTTCTTAGAAGTAGCCCACAACAAAGGGAGAAGTTGAAAATACAAGAGAGGGTGGGATGGTGGGGAATGGAGAGGATGAACTCCGAAGCCCAAATGGGAGGATTAGCCTTCAAACGAGATGGAATTTTTTTTCTTCTAAGACTGTAGAGAGGGAAGGAAGGACAAGTAATGATCCTGAGACAATTGAGGTAGCTGGGAGGAGAGTAAAGAACTCAGAGTAGATGGTTGTGTCATCAACTCTTAAGTTGGAGCCTTGATGGCTATCAGCAGAGGTCTAGGTGGGCATTTGGGGGATTTTGACAGGGAGTCAGTGATGATTGGGGGACTATCTCCTGAGCATGAATGTATAGCATGGATTTGGAATGACTTTCATCAACTTGACAGTATGACTTTATTCAGCTGTGGTCAGCAGTTCTGTTAGGACTCTATATCCTGAGAAGTGATGGTTAGGTCTATATGAGAGGAGGAGGCTGCAGAGGCATTTATATGTGGTGCATTTTCTTTTCTTAATTTTAACATTTAAATGGCTGTTTACCAAAATACCATTTGAAAGTCTGTATATTCTTGCTGAAAAGCCTTGTAGATAAAATTCTTGGCTTTACTTTTTTTTTTTTTTTTTAATTAAAATTTGGGCAGCACGCCTAGTTTTTGAGTTAAACATCATTTCACTGAGATTCTATTTCAAAATATTTCTTTTAAGATTTTGGGGAAAGTCTCCTTTGAAAGAAATTTTATGATTATAGCTAAGTTCTTAGTGTTAGGTAGCTTTTCATGGAATAGACATAAGAACTTTGTAAATTTGAATAGTTGCGTGTTGAGCACACAATGGGTATTCATTAAAAGTTTGAAATTTACAGTATAAAAGAATCACACTTAAGTTTTTATTATGAAAGCTCATTATAGAATATCATGAGCATATAAAAAACTATAAAGACCACTCATGATCCCTTTCCCAAAGATAACAACTGTTAACATTATGGTTTTGTTTTTTGTAATGTTCTTTCTCTGTACATTTCAATATTTAAAAATAAAAATTGTGCTCTGTATAGAATTTGTGACTGCCTTATTTGCACTTATATTGAGATCGTTTTTTTTCCAACAGTCTGAAATTATGATTTTTAATGATTTAAAATATACCATTATTCAGATATATCATTTAATTATTCCCCATGTTTTGGGGGCATTTTCCCTTTTATGGTTATTATATAAATAAGATTGTGATGCATATATTTATGCATGCATCTTTTTTCCAGATTTCTATTTGCGGAAGGGGATAGGGTTCTAGAAGGAAAATTACTGAGTCCAAAGTAATGAACCTTTTTAAAGCTCTTGATATAGATATACTGCCAAATTGCTTTTCAGAAAGTTTATACCAGTTTATACTCCCACCAGAAGTGGATAAAAGTACTTCCTACTTTGCATTCATCCGCACTGCCTTAAAATAGTATTAAAAAATATCTTTTCAAATTAGAAGATATAGAATTAAAAATAATTTTTAATAGTAAAAATACCATTTTTGTATTTTTAAAGAATGATTTGTTTCAGCTATGCGCTTGCCACTTTTAATTTTTTAAAAAAGGCCAAGACTTCTGAGAATATCCAGAATCCTATTATATAGTCCTGAGTCTGGAAAACTGTGAGGAACATACTGATTTTTGTCCTAAGGTCAGTGCACAAAACTAAGCAAATTAAGCAAATTCCTGACTCCCTGAGTGATCTAATGATTAGCTTATTAAATAATGACAGATTTTTAAAAAGAAATGTCATATTACTCATGGAGGGAAACAAATTTCTGCAGAATTTTTAAAAATCTATTTTATATCCTTTTTTTTAGAAAAGTTGTTGGTTTACAGAAAGTCTAGAGTTCCCGTCTATCCGCCTCACATATACAGTTTTCCCTACTAAGACTTTCTGCAGAATTTTTGCAAACTGTAAAGCAATTCCCATTTGTTTTGTGTGACTTTGCAATGACAGATACAGGGTATTATACATTTTGTTAAAACCAGTAAAATTGTGTGGTGCAAAGTGTAAACCATAATGTAAACTTTTGACCATGGTTAGTAGCAGTGCTGCTTCAATATTTGTTCATCAGTTTGTAACAAATGTACCACACTCGTGTAAGATGTTAATAATAGGGGAAAATGTGAGAGTGGGAGGGAGTGGGGTATAAGGGAATCTCCTATATTTTTGATATAATTTTTCTGTAATTTAAAACTTCCTTAAAAGTAAAGTTTAAAAAATGTAAAAACAAAACAATTATCTAACAGCTTTTCCTCGCACCTAGCACAGTACCTGGCACATAGAACATACTGACTAAATGTTTGTTGAATGGATAAATGAATAAAGTTAAAATCACATGCAGTTCGAAGACGCAAGAGAAAAAATAATCTGCTTAGGACACATGGAGATAAGGTTTACTATCTCCAGGACAGAATTTGTGGTGGTTCTTCTTAGCTTTTATATTGCCGTATTGTAAGACCTGGGCAATTTGGTTAATTCTACCAGGTGTGCCAGTTTTTTAAAACATGAGGATACTGCCTACCTAGCACGCATGTCATGAAACTAAGTTAATATTTCAAGGTATTATAGGATCCTTGGATGAAAAAGCTTATTTTTTCCTATTGATAAAATTTTATTGACATATGCTTTTATATTTACTGAACTATAATAGTGCATGTGTGTGAACGCATGTGTTTCAATACCTTAAAATGCTCTACTTTCAGCTCAAAAGAAAAAGTGATATAAAATTGTATGGGCTGCCCAAAAATTTATAAATCAAGAACTTCTGAGTTAAGAATAACCATACAAAATAAGAGGGGGAAGTTAAAAAGTGAAATATGTAATTCAAGAAAAACTGAATTTAGTGAAGGATGGGGAAGCAACATAATAATAGGTAAATAATAGGCTTTTCTTTAGGAAGTGATTATTTCAGCAGCTTATTAGCACCAGAAATACTAAAGCCTTATTTTAAGGATTTATTCCCTTTGCTTCTGGGAAGCAGTGAAGATTGTCTTTTCATAGCACAAAACTAGTGGAAATTTACAAATGAAAACAGACCAAAAAAGAACAAAAACAAACCAACAACCAAGAACCCTGCAACAAATGCTTCAGACAAAAGGTTAATATCCTTAATGCATCTAGAACTCTTAAAAAATCAGTAAGGAAAACATTAACATTTAGAAAAGTACGGTAGCAAGATGTCTAATAAATATTTTAAATTTTGATCTTGCTAGTAATCAAATAAATAAAATTGATATAAAATTTTTGTTCTATCAGATAAGTAAAAAATAATAAGATAAACATTTCAGTGCTCTTAAAGGTATAGTGAGATGAGCGCTTTATATACTGCCCTGGGAAGTGTAAATTGGTACAGTCTTTCCAAAAGGTATTTGACTAACTGTACCAAGAACCTTACAAGTGTTAATATTCTTTGACCTAATATTTTCCTTTCAAGTGGTCTATCCTGAAGCAGTATATTTGGATAAATAATTATAAACAGAAAGGCCCATCTCAGTATTATTTGTAATAGCAAAAAAAAAAAAAAAAGGTGGAAACAGACTATTATTGGAGGAATAAGGTTAAATAAATTATACCTTCAATCAATGGAATATTATATAATATTAAAATATTTTTAAGTAATATACATGGGAAAATGTTCAGTATATAATGTTAAGTGAAAAGAAGCAGGATATATGCAGAATGATAATTAATTCTGTGAAATATATATATATAATTTCTTTCATTCTTTTCTTCAAAATCTTCGTGATGAGCCTGCATAACTTTAATATGTAAAGGTTATTCAAGTATAAGAAACATTTTTTGAGCTTCTGCCTGTATACTTTGTTGGTACTTTTCTCTGCCCTGCAATGGTTCCCCTCTTTAATTTAATAATAATAGCTGTCATGTGCTAACTACTCTGTGTGCATTCTCATTTTTAAAATAGCCCCATTTAAAGATGGTGTAGGCTTGGAGAGGTTGTGATTTGCTTAAGAGCAAACAGCTTAGAAGTGACGGCGAGAATTTGAACTCAGTCTCACTCGAGAGCTTACTCATAACCACTATGCTAATGTTTTGTTTATAGATGAAGGTTTACTTTTACTTTATTCCTTTTTAAATACATTAAATTTTTTTTTTTTAATTTAAAGATTTTATTTATTTATTCATTTATCCCCCCCTTGCTGCTTGTGCTCGCTGGGTCAGCTAACCACGCCGTGCGGGCGGGCTTGCCTTCACCAGGAGGCCCCGGGAACTGATCCCGGGGCCTCCCATATGGTAAACGGGAGCCCTACTGATTGAGCCACAGCCGCTTCCCAAAATTTTTTTTTATTATAAAAATTTTCAGACAGATACAGAAGTAGAAAGGATAGTATACTGAACCCCATGTGCCCTTCCCCAACTTCAACAATTATTCACATATAGTATATTCACATATCTTTCATCTTTACCCCTATCCATTCCCCAACTCCCTTCCTTATTATTTTGAGACATATTCATTCATAAATATATTTCATAAATATTCATAAATATTCCAGTATATATCCTTAAAAGATAAGGACTCTTAAAAATAATCACAATATCATTATCACACCTAAAACTACCTTCACATTTCTTATAAATGTCATAAATGTGTCCTTTAATATCGTAACATTATGTCCATGCTCTAGTTCCCTTTGTGATTTCTTTTGTGTTGTGTTTTTGAAGGTGGAACTTAACTTCTTGTGGAACAAGTGTTGCCAGCTCAGAGTGCAGTGAGGAGCTGTTTTCATCAGTTTCTGTTGGAGATCAAGATGACTGCTATTCCCTGTTAGATGATCAAGACTTTACTTCTTTTGATTTATTCCCTGAGGGGAGTGTCTGCAGTGATGTATCTTCTTCTATTAGCACTTACTGGGACTGGTCAGATAGTGAATTCGAATGGCAGGTAGGTTTTTTTTTTTTTTTTTTAATTGGCATCATTACTACATAAATAGTTTGAATTTCTATTTTGATGCTTTCTTCTCTATCTCAAAGTAAACTTCTCCAGTATTTATCCTATCCTGTCGATTCTCTGACAACATTTTTTAAGGTTAAGAACTAGATGAAATATGTATCCTTTATTTTTGCTAACGTACCTTTTAGGCTTCTGATGCACAGATGCCTTTTGTAGATTTTCATGTACGTTAATACTTGTATAATGTTATCATTATTACAAATCATCAGTACCTTTCTATGCATGAATCCAAGTAAATTTACTCTTCCTACATTATAATAAATAGAATTTGTGTCTTTATAGGCACAAATCCTTATATCAGGGCCATGTTATATATCCAAGATTACAAAAAATTATTACCATAAATACATAATTTTTGGTTCTGTAATCAGAAATACAGTATAATTTCTCATTTTGTATTCTCTTTATATGTATGTAGAGATGCTCTTTGCCTTACGTGATTTTTCTTTTGGCACATATACCATGTGAAATAGCTTTGTGGCAAATTGTTTGAAAATGCTACTTTTTAATTAGTGTATTCTTTTGGAAAATCATGCTCTTGCAACACCAGTTTTCTTTTGGTAAAAGACAATAACATTAAAAGAAGCTTTTCTTGCATATAGTAAATGTTCAAAAGCCATCTAAATAGTCCAAGTTGTATTTCAAAAGAGGAATCAAATTTAATTTTTTTCAAACAAATTTTTATTATAAATATCAAATAATACAGAATGGCATCAGATTGAAAATGAAGGTCTCCAAGTCCCACTCCACTAGGTTTACCACTGTTAAGAGCTCATGCAGATTTAAGTATGCATGCATATCGTTACACACACACACACACACACACTCTCTCTCTCTGTCTCTCTCTCTCTCTCTCTCTCTCTCTAGCAACTGTTTGACCCCTTTTTTTTGTTTCCAATCAATATATCTCATTCTTTTTGATAGCTGCCTCATAATTTAATCAGTTCCCCAAATGATGGCTATTTAGATTGGTTTCAGTTTTTTGCCCTTATGAACAATTTGCACTGAAAATTAAGAGAAGTTTTTAAGAGGAAAAAATAAACCACAATCCCTCCATTTTTAAATTTTATATGATTTAAAATGCTCCTATCTTATATGTAGTTGTAAACACACTTGGATAAAAAGATTTAAAATCCACATAACAAAATATTCACCATTTTAATAATTTTAAAGTGAACAATTTAGTGGTTTTTAGTGTATTCACAATGTTTTGCAGCCATCACTGCCATCTAAAACCAGAACATTTCCATCACCCCAGAAAGAAACCCCATACCTATTGGCAGTTAGTCCCAATTTCCCCCTGCTCCCATTCCCTGGCTACCACAAATCTACTTTCTGTCTCTGGAGTCTGCCTATTCTGGACATTTCATGTAAGGGGAATCATACAATACGTGCGGCCATTTGTGTTTGGCTTATTTCACTTAGCATAGTGTTTTCAAGATTTATTTATGTTGTAGCATGAAACAGTACTTCATTCTTTCTTATGGCTGAATATTCCATTCTGTGGCTGTACTACATTTTGTTTATCCATTCATCAGATGATGGGCACTTTGTTTCCATTTTTAGGTGTTATGAATAATGCTGCTATGAACATTTAGGTACATGTTCTCAAGTGGGCATATATTTTCATTTTTTTTGGATTATATACCTAGGAGTAGAATTGCTGGGTCATACGATAACTATGTTTAACTTTTTGAGGAACTGCCAAATTTTTCCAAAGTAGCTTTATCATTTTACATTCCCACTAGCAATGTTTGAGGGTTCTAATTTCTCCATATCATCACCAGCACTTGCTATTGTCCATATTTTTATGTTAGCTATTCTAGTGGGTGTGAAGTGATATCTCATTGTGGTTTTGATTTGCATTTGCCTAATAACTAATGATACTAGGCATCTTTTGTGTGCTTGTTGACCATTTATTTTATTTTGAGGAGAAATGTCTGTTCAAATCCTTTGCCCATTTCTTAAATTGGGTTATTTGTCTTTTGTTGAGTGCTAAGAGTTTTTAATGTATTCTGGATACTAGGCACTTATCAGATATGTGGATTTGAAAATGTTTTCTCCCATTCTGTCGGTTGCCTTTTTATTTTCTTGATCGTGTCCTTTGACACACAAAATTTTTTAATTTTGATGAAGTCCATTTTATCCATTTTTTCTTTGATTGCTTGTGCTTTGGGTGTCATATCTGAAAAACCCTTTGCCTAATTCAAGGTTGCACAGATTTTCACCTCTGCTTCCTTTTAAGAGTTTTAAAATTTTAGTTCATACATTTGATCCATTTTGAATAGTTTTTGCATATGGTGTGATATAGGCATCCAACTTAATTCTGTTTCATGTGGACATCCGGTTGTCCCAGCACTATTTATTGAAAAGACTTCTTTCTCCTTTGGATGGTCTTGTCAGCCTTGCTGAAAATCATTTGATCTTAGCTATGAGGGTTTATTTTTGAACCCTCAATTCTATTCCACCGGTCTATATGTCTATCCTTATGGCAGTACCAAACTGTTTTTGATTACTGTAACTTTGTAGTAAGTTTTGAAATAGAGACGTGTGAGTATTCCTACTTCGTTCTTCTTTATCAGAGT
The DNA here is from genome assembly GCA_026826555.1 of Tolypeutes matacus. Lineage (NCBI taxonomy): Eukaryota > Metazoa > Chordata > Mammalia > Cingulata > Chlamyphoridae > Tolypeutes > Tolypeutes matacus. The sequence goes on along the minus strand of JAKSZT010054497.1, from coordinate 1,531,659 downwards.
TTTTTTGTCTGTTTGGGGTCCCTTGTAATTCTATGTGAATATTAGGATCAGCTTGTCCATCTCTGAAAAAAAAAAAAAAAGGCAGTTGGTATTTTAATAGGGATTGCATTTCAACCTGTAGATCGCTTTGGGGAATATTGTTATCTTAGCAATATTAAGTCTTCTAATCCACAAACACAGAATGGAATGTCTTTCCATTTATTTAGGTCTTCTTTAATTTCTTTCAACGACGTTTTGTAGTTTTCAGTGTACAAGTTTTATACTTCCTTGGTTAAATTTAGTCCTAAGTATTTTATTCTTTTTGATGCTTTTGTAAATGGAATCCTTTTCTTAATTTCCTTTTCAAATTTTGCATTGCTAGTATATAGAAATACAGCTGATTTTTGTATATTGAGCTTGTATTATGCAACTTTGTTGAACTTTCTTATTAGCTCTAACAGTGTGTGTGTGTGGATACTAGTCAGGGTTTTCAATAAGAATCTATAAAATCATGTCATCTGCAAATTGAGATGGATTTACTTCTTTCTTTCCAATTTGTATGCCTTTTATTTCTTTTTCTTGCCTAATTGCCCTGATAGAACTTCAGTACAATGTTGACTAGAACTGATGAGAGCAGACATCCTTGTCATCTTCTTGATCTTAGGGGGAAAACTTTCAGTATTTTATCATTAAGTATCAGGTTGAGGAAGTGACTTTATTTTCCTAGTTTGTGTTTTTTATCATGGAAGGGTATTGAATTTTGTTGAATGCTTTTTCCACATCTATTAATATGATCATGTGGCTCCCCTCTTCATTCTTTTAATATGGTGTATTACGTTGATTTTTATATATTGAACTTCCCTTCGTTCCTGGAATAAATTCCATGTGGTCATGGCATATAATGCTTTTAATATGCTGTTAGATTTGGTTTGCTAGTATCTCGTTGAGGATTTTGCATCTATATTCATAAGGGATACTGATGTGTAGTTTTCTTTTTTGGTGATGTCTTTGTTTGGCTTTAATATCAGGGTAATAGTAATACTGACCTCATAGAAAGAGTTGGGATGTGTTTCCTTCTTTCTCAGCTAAAACTTTGTAGTAAGCTTTTCTCATTTAACATATTGTAAACTTTTTTATGATCTTCATGATATTTTCATTCACTGTACACTTTTTCTTCTACTAGATGTATCAGAACTTTGTGAAACCATTCCCTTTTTTTATATGCGTTTCATAAATTTTTCTAAATTGGATAACAACAATGATCATTTTTGTGTGTGTACCTTTTTATTCTCTGTGTCTCTTTTCTTAAAGTGCACCCTTTGTATTTAAAATCAGACTTCAAGGATTGTTAATAAAGTGTAATCAGGTGGAGTCCTGGTAATTCTGAGAAATGTTTTTTTCTACTTATTTCATGTGATGTATTTAATGTTCTTATCATCCATAATGTTGCAAGATGGCAAGCTTTTTTTTTTTTTGCTTTTAGTTGCTGGTTTCTTCACTCATTTCATGAGTAGTTAGAGTAGAAAACTATTCTCAACCACTCACTGTACGTGAGTGATTATGACATGGGACTGAAAATCAAGCCTGCCTTAGTAATGTGCTTTCCCGCTTCTGAAATTGGAGTATGGGTACTCTGTTGCCATGGATATTTGCTATTTAAATATGCTGAAAGGTTTAAAGTGATCTCTTGTGTTTAAGGGACCTCATATTATGAGTATTATATGATCTGAGAGGATAATTACAAATTATATGTTAGGATTAATATAGACTAAAAATTGTTTACAATAGTTTAAAAATTCTTATGACCTCTCTTGTGATAAAACCTGCACCTGTTTAAATCATTTTTTAAACAGATGTTTCAGTTACTATAAAAGTAAATATATTGGAACATGGATGTGGCTCAAGCGATTGGGCTCCCGTCTACCATATGGGAAGTCCCAGGTTTGTTTCCCGGGGCCTCCTGGTGAAGGTGCGCTGGCCCGCTCGGAGAGCTGTCCTGCGCGGAGGGCTGGCGCAACAAAAAGACAAAGAGGAGAGACAGTGAGAGATTCAACAAATCAGAGAGCTGAGGTGGCTCAAGCAATTGAGTGCCTCTCTCCCACATCGGAGGTCCCAGAATCGGTTCCCGGTGCCTCCTAAAGAGAAGACCAGAAGAAGAGAAGACAAGCAGAGACAGCACACAGCAAATGGACACAGAGAGCAAGACAGCAAGCGCAGAAAAACAACAAGGGGGGGGGGATAAATAAATAAAATAAATCTTAAAAAAAAAGTAAATATAAACAATTCACATTAGATTCTTTGGAAAGAGAAATATTAACTACTTGATAAGGCAGGCTTTTAACTTTAGAATGAAGTAGCATCTTACTTTTTGTCTGCTGATATTTTTCTGTGCTTGCAGTCCTTTTATTATTAAAGATATATTTGACTAGTCTTAAAGCTTGAGAAATTTTTTCTATTGTTGAGCAGGAAAGCATGGATAATTTACAGAGTGAGTAATTCAGCTGTCACACTTGAAACCTAGAGGTGTGATCTGAAATTACACATCAGCTGTTATAAAAATGGGCTTACTCATAAAATTCTGCTGCATCCTGCAGAAAATATGGCAGCAATTTGATTTAATTCTCCATACTTGTCAAAATTACTGATTGTAATATAAATATGCCAAATATTGTCCATGAAAAATGTGGGATGGGAATTATTAAGCCTTTTTATTTTGGAATATATTATCAAAATTGATCGTTGCTGGTCTAATAAATATACAAGAGCCCATATAATTAATTTTGCTGAACATCTGCTGCTCTAAACCCATTTCTCCAATTGACTACTTGACATTTCCTCTTGGGTGACCTCATTATTTAATGCCAACCTATTATCTGTTGCTGAGTCCTTGGTCAGTAATGCAACTTCCAATTACAGTGTTTCCATGGAAAAAACTAGATTATGCTTTATGATGTCTTATAGTATAGTGAAAAATGACTCTTGTCTGTTTAAAGGACACTTGTCCTTGCTTTTCCCATTGTCACCACAAACTGCCTATCCTAAATTGCATGCTTCTCATTCCAAACTACCTGCCTGGTGAGACTGCCTGGTATAGTTGAAAGCACTGGACTTGTATCCTACTTTGAATCCTGCCACTAATTGTGTGACCCTCCCTGGACATCATTTTCTCTTATTTGTAAAATTATGGTGTTGGGCTAGAAAATCTGTAACACTGCTTCAGTTTTCTTGCTGTAAATATTGAAGTTTTCAAGTGTATCATTCTAGGTGGATTATATGACTGAAATGTTGCCAGTTTTCTTCTGTCTCAGCATGTGATCATCTGATGCTTTGGTCCATTGGTCATTTCAAAGCAGCTTTGTAAATTTTTTTTTCATAGAAATTTTTCATGTCTTTTTCTATTTTTCTTTCCATTTTTACTTAGCATAGGCCTAGAGCACAAGAGCTTCCTACTTAAACCCAACCTTTCCTCATTCTATTTTGCTCCCATACTGTTTTTTTTTTTTTTTTTTAAGATTTTTATTTATTTATTCATCCATCCCCCCCTTGCTGCTTGTGCTCTCTGGGTCAGCTAACCACGCCACGCGGGCGGGCCCGCCCCCACCAGGAGGCCCCAGGAACCGAACCCGGGGCCTCCCACATGGCAAACGGGAGCCCTACTGATTGAGCCACAGCCGCTTCCCCCCATACTGTTTTTTAACTAATCTTCCTTCAAGACCAATTTCATAAGTTACTTCGTCCACTTAGAAAATGTTTTTGGCCCACTTTTACATACTATGTAATAGCTTCTGGTTCTTCTGTTGAACTTTCAAAACCCTAGCACAGGTTCTGTGTTTTAATCATATTGGTCTCCTTAACCTCACCCTATTTTTTCCATCTATGATTTTATGAAATTATTTTCTTTACTTGAATGTCTTTTTTCTTTTTCCCCTTCCATGCTGAAAGACTGTCTTGTGAAACTTAACCTAGTCACTTCAGCAACATATAGCATTCTCTGAGGGTTTATGTTACATTTTTAGAGTTGAAAACCAAGGCAAGGGATGAAAAAAGAAAAATACATATATTTATTGGGCGTCTCCTATGTGTGAGGCATGTTATTTCATTTAAACCTCTCAATAATCATTTGAGATGAATGGCATTAACCACCTTTTACTGAAGACACTGAGGCTCAAAGAAGTGAATTAACCTACACAAGATTAATTTACGACTAGTGAGTAGTAGAACTTGGGTTTGAACTCTGCTTGGGCTCTTTTTGCTTCAGTGTGACAAAATGGCCAAAGAACTATTAATTGCCTTGTTTACAACCCCCAGCCCCAACACAAACAGAAAGACACAAATTTAAGTGCTTAGTGTATAGCTTGGTAACTAGCAGGTATTCACTAGAGATTTAGATGAAAATTTTTCTTTAAATTTGAAAGTATAGATATTTCTCTACCTTATTCATCAAAGGAGCTTGAAGTAGGGGTGGCCTTTCATCTGATAAGGAGTGTCTCATCTTGTTTTTGGGACCCAGAGACATCTTTAGTGTAGTAATGATATGATTTGAAGGCTTTCAAAGGAACAGTAGCACAGCATTTTCTTTTTTGCCCTTATGAAGGCTGAAAAAGAGATGGTCTTCACGTGTGCATTCAGCAACCATTCTTTCATAATGTTAGGACTTGATAATGCCTTGATAATGTTAGGAATAAGGGTAAACAATTCAAGCAGTGTCAGCGAGATTGTAAAGTAAGTCATACAAATTGTTGGAAGTCACTTTTGTACTCAGGTTCGTCAAAGTGAAAATGTGGCTTTTAAGAGTAGTAGTTACTTACAGGATTGTAGAAGGAATGCTCTCTCCCTAACTTAAGACGATTTCATTCTAAAGGACATGTTTCACCATGCATAGTGATTAACTCCATTTTGTGGCTTCACTTTTCAATCTTCTGTGTGATTGACTCTCCAATCTGCCTGCCTGCTGTATCTTATAACTCTTCCAACCTTTAGTCTACCTTTAATCCACCACTAGATATTTCCATTGATGACCTGTTATCTCAAATTTAGCATTTGTCATGTGCTATGTTTTATAATTTTATATTTGCGCTATTGTCTTGTCTTACCAAGTACAGTGTAAAGGCCATGATTTACACTTCTTTTATCCCCTGTACCTAGTATGATGCTGTGTATACAGTGGATTGTAATAGTCTTCATGACTAAAGGAGCTCTTCTGTTTTGGTAACTTCAAAAGCCTACATCATAGTTCAGATATAATTGCAAAATCTATAGAACCAAAAACAACAAAGATACTGTTTTGTATCTTGTAAACATGAAACCAATATCTTTGAAAATTATATACTCCTTGTAGGAGAGAAGGATTTCATCTTTTTTGAGGAATAACTTAAATACTTTCATTTGAAGTTAAACCCATTGTAATCGGTCATATTTACTGATTTTGAATAGGCGATATAAAATTATAGTACATATTTTTGATATTATGTCACTTAAACTGATTGATTTTCTATGTGTTAGGGCTTCTATATTTCTCTTCTTTTTTTTATTTTATTTTTATTTTTTATATATTTCTCTTCTTTGTACACCTGGTCTCTTTTTTTTCCCTAATTTTTCTTTTATAATATCTCTCGTCTTAAATGTGTTTTGCTTTTTATTAACAATATCTTTTATAAATTAATTTTTTTATTTTTAACAAAGCTTTAGATTACATAAATGTTACATTAAAAAATGTAAGGGATTCCCATATGCCCCACACCCTCCCACTCTTCCTCCCACACTTTCTCACATCAACATCCCTCATTAGTGTGCTACGTTTGTTACAATTGATGAACACATATTGAAGCATTGCTACTAACCATGGATTACAGTTTACATTATAGTTTCTACCCTGTCCTGCACAATTTTGTAGGTTATGACAAAATATATAGTGGCCTGTATCCATCACTGCAGTGTCACACAGGACAACTCCATGTCCCAAAAATGCCCCCATATTACACATACTCTTCCCTCTCCCATCCCTCAGAACTTCTGGTGGCCACTGCCTTTATATCAATGATAAGAGTTCTTCCATTGCTAGAATAATAATAAGTCTACTTCAGTCCACTGTTCATTCCGCAATCTTAAGGATTTTGGGATGGTGATGCCCACTCTGCTTCTAATTGAGAGGAAGATTAGATCCATGGGGCAGATGGATGGAACTATCTTGCTTGCAGTTGCAGACACTCTCTGTTCCTTGGGATGGGCGTTCTCCATCATCATCTCCTTGTTGTCCTGGGTGAGGCCAATGAACTGAAGAGAGTAGGTGTTGCAACTCTGCTGAAATTCAGGGCTCAACTGGCACATGGACGGATCAAAGATTTAAGTCTCTGGAACATATATTTATGAAGCATAGTGCTAATTATAGGTTCAAATAAAAGGGGCTGAAGAGCCATGTGTAGAGAACCTATAAATGAGTCTAACTCTGTTACACTGGGGAGCATAAAATACAAAGTAAGGCCCACTGACAGGGTGTCGGATTCCTGAGCTTAAACAGCATTTTAAAAAAGTATTCTAATTGTTTGGAGCTTGCTGATACAGACTTGAGGACAAGGACCATGACTTATTTATCTTTATATTGACAGTTCATGTAGTGCAGTGTCTGGCAAAAAAGGCAGCTACAGGCAGATCACTTGGGTCTCCTGAGATACAGACCAGTGCTCCTTATTCATTATGTGTGTGGGCCCTAGTCTGTATTCACATTACAGATTAAAAACATTAATGATGATTGACTCTTAAGTTAGCATTTTAATAAGTCTTGCTTATGATTTTAAGCTTTCATTGATGAAGATATAAAATGAAAACACTGATGTTGCTGCTTTGTCCAAAATAGGCATGGATAAGAATTAATGTCTTCTCATTCTGTATTTGTTAGTAGTCTTATATTAAAGTAACTTGTAATCAATGTGAAATACACTGTGATATTTAAAATGCATTTTTAAAAAGATTTTTTTCTCTATCCTTCATCCCCTTATTTTCATAAAGTTACCGGGCAGTGACATTGCCAGTGGGAGTGATGTCCTTTCTGATGTCATACCCAGTATTCCAAGTTCACCTTGCCTGCTTCCTAAAAAGAAAAACAAGCACCGGAATTTAGATGAACTTCCTTGGAGTGCGATGACAAATGATGAGCAGGTAGAGATCTTGTCATTCTTAATTAAAAGCATATACGTGGAGAATATGTGAAGCTCATTTTATTGCCTGTTTAAATATACTGGGTAAGTGGATTGCTTAATAAATCCAAATTTTAGCTTTAACTGCTTTGCAGGGAACAAATATAATATTAAGTGCTTCTGATATGTAAAACACATTATAAATGACATACTAAGATCAGAGGTTTTTAGCATTGAGCTTGTTTGTTGTAATTTTTCATTACATAGGTGGAATATATTGAGTATCTGAGTCGTAAAGTCAGTACTGAGATGGGTCTTCGAGAGCAACTTGATATTATTAAAATCATTGATCCTTCTGCTCAAATCTCCCCTACAGACAGTGAGTTTATTATTGAACTTAACTGCCTCACAGATGAAAAACTGAAGCAGGTATGTAAAGAAAAAAACATATTGTACAGCCATTGAAAATACTACTGTCTTATAAAATAAAATGTAGACTTGAATAACCATATGTAAATACAAAGATAATTAAGGTCAAAATTACCCCTGGGAAATGGAATAATAGAGAAAATTATGGTAATATTAGAGAACACATTGTGCTCTTAAAAGTTATGTTCTCGGTAATCTAAGCACCTTTTAAAATTATATATATATATATATATATAAAATAACATTTATGTAAGCAAATGCATATATATTTATATATCATTTTACAAATATTGGTATGGTGAAAAATTTGATTTTTATCCACAATAAAAAAAAATTAAAAAAAAAACCAAAACATTATGCATAGTTGGATACTATTTTATACACTATTTTATACATATATGTGTAATTGCATTTAATGGTGCCACCCAATTGAACCTGACATTTAATTGCAAAAATTTTCTAAATATTTTTCAATGTAAAATGAGTGCTTGGGCAAACACATATGTGCAAGTCTGGTGACAATATTGATGATTTCAATTTTTTTAAATTGCTTATCTGTCCCTAAAATAAACATGAAATTAAAAAAATAAATAAATAAAAAAAATGAAAAGGAAGAAGAAGAAAAAAAAGTTTCATTCACCTCACCCGCAGTACCTTTCTGGAATTGGTGTGAATCTGGAACCTCCTTTTCAATTTGAGTAGGCTTTAAAACTTAATTTCATCACTTAAGGTATGGTCAGGCTAGGATCTAAATTTATTCTAACTCAGCTTATAAAAGATGGAGTAACATAATCAAAATACTGATTGATGAGAGCTATACTTTAGTGAATATCTGAGCAGAGGGATTTGAGTAGTCTTATGGAATAATTGAACCTAGCTATGGTAAAACCTAATGAATTTTCCCTGTGCCACTCTGAAATGTGCTTTTCTGGTATCTCCTAATATAGTCTTTCCTCCTGTCTTTTTCTCTGATACATGGATGAATACTTCTGTGCTTATGTTCTACTTTCTTTCTTTGTTTTTCATTTATTATCATGTAAAAGTTTCTGTCATTTCAATGTTTTCTCTCAACAGACATAATTTTCTATATTCTAGGCCATTTTCCATTGGTCTGGTAAACTGATGCCTTGCATTTGAAGGCAGGTACCCTTGGCTTCTAGCTAAGATGTAGGAAATAACCTTTTCTTAGGTACAGTCAGCAACTTACTTAAATCTAAGTGAAGACCTTTAAAAAATGCCTGATCTCATCTATTTTATTTTGCCGTCAGCTTCTATTTCAGAGTGTTATTTTCTTTCTTTTTTTTTTTTTTTAAAGATTTTATTTATTTATTCATTTATCCCCCCCTTGCTGCTTGTGCTCGCTGGGTCAGCCAACCGCGCCATGCGGGCGGGCTTGCCTTCACCAGGAGGCCCCGGGAACCGAACCCAGGGCCTCCCATATGGTAAACGGGAGCCCTACCAACTGAGCCACAGCCGCTTCCCATTATTTTCTTAAAATCCTAAATTCTGGAGGCCAGTAGCCTTCCATTTACTGACTATATTTAATGTACTTTAAAAATCTAGCTCCACACCATGTTTCCTAGAATTTTGAATACCATCAATATTTCTGGTACTTGTTTCTATATTTAGAGATTACTATTGCCCTTACATTCTGCCTTTGTACATTTGTAGCACTTTCAAAAATATTCTTTTCTTTCTTTTTTTCCCCAGCATTTTGAGGGTAGAAGGTCAAGGTGTGACACTAATTATTTTTTGTCTGTGTGTTCCAAGGTCAGAAACTATATCAAGGAGCATAGCCCTCGCCAACGGCCTACAAGAGAGGCCTGGAAGAGAAGCAACTTTAGTTGTGCAAGCACCAGTGGAGTGAGCGGTGCCAGTGCCAGTGCCAGCAGCAGCAGTGCCAGCATGGTCAGTTCTGCAAGCAGCAGTGGGTCCAGTGTTGGAAACTCTGCTTCAAACTCCAGTGCCAACATGAGTCGAGCACACAGTGACAGCAACCTGTCTGCAAGTGCAGCAGAGCGGATTCGGGATTCAAAAGTAAAATGTCTAATCAATACAAAGCTTTACCTTTCAATATTAACATTAGTACTTCTTCATATAAATTTCTGGAAGAGTTAAAGTTATCCTCCTTTCTAGATGCCTGTGGATTTTGGTTTTAATTGAACAAGTAGGATGCTCTGCTGTTGAACAAAGCCCTCTAGGTTGAGTGCTTTGAAATACTTTTTTGACCCATAACTTTATCACATTAAATTTTATGTGATTTTTGTGTCTGCTTTAAGATAAATTTATGAAAATAATGAGTGTTTCTCAAATTGCGATATTGACTGCAACTCACTATTGAGAGAATCTCACTTTGTTACTGATGTGGCTGTCTGTTAGTGTCTAAGAATGTTCTGTATATCTTTTGTATGTGTTAAATGTTTTTTAATGTTTTAATCTCTTCTTAGCTAATTAAAAAATGTAATAATGCCTTCTAAAGTTTCTTTCCACTCTTTTCACAGTGGAAAAATTCTGAATATATTGTTGGGCACTTTCAAAAAAAAAAAAAAAAAAAGGTATAAGTTTATATAGAATGATTCTGTGATGCTTAGCAGGGGGCTTTGGTTCCTTATAGTGGCAGCAGAGTCTGGAGCCAATTTAGGACAATAAGGGGATCCTCTAGAACTCTTTGGGAACCCAGTGATGATTTCAGGATATAATGACTGCTTCCCTGGCTCTTACCAAAGTAGCAGAAACACAGCCAGCTTTTTTGGTTGCCAAGGGATTTCTCTGGATAAGTGGTTGTTCCTTTTTGGCATCAGTTCACCAATGATAAGGATTAGAGTACCCACTGGGTTACTAATGGACCTCTAAGATGGTATTAAGACTTGCCTAATATGAAAAAGGTATGTTTTCCCCAGCCATCTTAAAATTGCCAGTGCTTTTGGATGAAAGGCACCTTAAAATCACAAGAATTAGAGGTTTCAGCAATGTTACCTACATTTGTATTCAGTATTGTTTCCTAGTATTACTTGTGTGCTTGCTATGCACTGACACCAGTGTACATTAACTTGATAAAAAGTCTTTGAAATGACTGGTTATCCATAACTAGTCAAAATGATCAAGTTTCAGCCTTTCAAAAGATTCATGTCAAATACCATAATAGAATCTTGACGAATCATTTTCAAGTCCAAGCCAATGGCTTACGTATTGGAACAAGGGTCATACTGCAGAGGAATTTGAACATCTGTTAAAATTCTGAAAATATAGAATTTGATCCATAAAATGCTTTGGGGTGGATATGCCAGAATTGAACCTTACTAATTTAGAAATTTTTATTTTGACAGAAACGTTCTAAGCAGCGGAAGTTACAGCAGAAGGCCTTACGCAAGAGGCAGCTGAAAGAGCAGAGGCAGGCTCGGAAGGAGAGGCTCAGTGGGCTCTTTCTTAATGAAGAGGTGCTGTCCTTGAAAGTGACTGAGGAAGACCACGAAGCCGATGTAGATGTGTTGATGTGATAAGGGTGAATTTATCAGTGTTCCTTCTAAGCATTAAAGTGTTCTATCCTTATTTGTTTACATGCATCTTGACCAAAATTTTAATTAGGACTGTGCTGATGTACCATTAATAATTTGTGCCAGTGGTTCTCAATGTGTGGTCCCTGAACCAAGCAGCATCAACGTCACCAGGGAAGTTTTTAGAAATGCAAAATTGGGCCCCACCACAGACCCAGTGAATCAGAAACTCTGGAGGAGGGGCCCAGGGATGTGGTTTAACAAACACTCCAGGTGATTCTCTGATGCACATTCTAGTTAAGCTGATTTAGGTAAATGTTTTGACTGTTTAAACTTTATAGTACTTAAGTGGGCTTTTTTCAAAGACTAGTACTTTTACAGTTTAGGAGAGTTCAAGGTACTTACGTAGTTTATTATGTCCGTATACATACACGTATAAAGATAATTCATTTCCTTTAATATTAGGATTTCCTTTCGGTAGTATTAGTTTACTTTTTCTAAAGGGCCATGGCATAATTCTCAATTCTTAGTGGAAATCCTTTTTTGAAGTTGGGGGGAGATGGATTGCTATTTACAATCGTGCCTTCATTAGGTTTAGGTCTGTTTTCATTCATTATTAATGCAGAGGTATAAGAACAGGCCCTAATGTATTTCCTGTTGGATTTGTTTTTGTTTTTTCACTTTATGTAAATTTGGAATTCTTTCTGCAGTTGATGGCTACTGGGGAAATTCTTTTACTAGAAGCTGATTTTTAGACTTGATGCTTTGTAGATTGGTATTCAGTGAAGAAAACAATTAGGTAAAACAACCAATTATATTTTTCTGTTACTTTCTGAAATTTTACACTCTAAAAACTGTCTCAAAGGCAGATTTTTCTCTCTCCCTTTTTTAAAGTTCTTTTTGTATGTCATTTTTTTTTTCAGCACAGCTCTAATTTTTAAATATTTGGTATAACAGCTTCTGGCATGTGAACAAGTAAGTGTAAACCCTTAAAATTCTGCTAAACTTCCCTATAAATTGCTAGAAATACATGGAGCAGACATATAGAAAATATCTTAACTTGTTGGTTATTAATAGAACTCTAATTTCAAATGTGAAAGCACGGAGTTTCTTTAATTGTTTTCATAGAGAGTTTGTTGTAATGAACATTAGAAATTAATGTTTACATTAACATTAGAATTAATGTAAAATAATAGAAATTAGTGTATCATTTTCTTCTACCACACACCTTTGAGTGTTTATATGGGTTTAAAAAGATGGGAACTGATACTACTGACAATCAAGCTGCTTTCTGACTTTCTTAATTTTCTTTTATTTGTGGAGGAAGAGTTGTAATCAATATTTTTTTAAACTCTAAAGTCCAGGGGTTAATAGGATTTCCAGTTTAAAAAAAAGTTTTGTTTCATCAAGTAGTTTGTTAAGAAAAAGATTAATACCTAGATTTTCAATTCTCAGTTGACAGAAAGGCTTACGCTTTGCTTACAATTATGTTTTTTTTTTTGTTGTTGTTTTGTTTTTAATTTCATTTTAGTTCTTGAAGGTTAAATAATTGAAGCTGAGGATAAAAATTAATATATTGCAGCTTTGCTGAGGTCTGAGGTATGGTTGCAACATTTTGAAGACTACTAAATTTATACTTTAAAATTTTACTAAAGTGAGAGCATACATTTGCTTATGGTTTTCAATTGGAGTTGTCCTTCTGACTTTCCTCCTCCACCCTCTTTGGTGCGCTTAACCAGCTTAGAGGGTCCAAAGAGAGCTTGGGGCATGACACCAGAATACTATGAGGAAGGTAGAAAGGGTCAACCTGGTCATGTTTTCCCTTCCAAGTATAGGAAGATTAAATGGAGAGTAGAGTGAATATAGCTGAATTCTGTACCTCCTCTTAGCAAAATAGAAATACTTAAGACTGGTTGGATGGTCTCTTTACCTCCTCTTCAAGGAAAATAGCCAGTTTTGGAGACAATAGAACAGCATTTATCTCTTGGATACTTGGAAACAATTTACTTGATAGTGACCAATAAAAGAAAATCCTTAACAGGGTGGTGATGTAATAAGACTAGTTCCTATACTCTCTCCCAACAATCACATAGGTCTTATTATTACCTTAGATTTAACTTGCTTAAGTCACTATTAGACAAGTTTGCCAAAGTGCCACAAGACCAATGTTAAAAAGATTTGAGTGTTTATAGAAGTGTGCCATGAAGTTTTGGGTAAATCTGGATGCGCTGTCTTTGCAGTACTATAAATTAGTGATAGCCCATAACATTGGATCAGAGGGGATTGAAAATATTTCTTCTGATTAAAAGAAAAAATTAAGCAACTTGGGTTTGCTTATGATCCAAGTGGAAGATTAAAGAGTCTTTTTCCATTCCTCCCCTCAAAAAAAAAAAAAAGACAATAGCAGAAAAACACATAAAATAAACAAAAACCTCTTTTGTCTTTGCTAGTATGTTATAATTTTTTCTGTTTTGGTGCCTCATGTAGTAGCTATTCAAGTTTGAATGATCTCTTTCTTGGAATAAGTAATGATGTCTTCAGTCTATTATATTTCTAAGTTCATTTTAAAACAAATCTAACTCAATATTTTTTCTTTTGAAATATAAACCCTAACTAAGCAATTAATAAAAAGGTGAGACTTAATGAGAAATTACATTGGAGCAAATAAGTCTCACCTTTTAAATTAAGTCTTGTTAACGGAGAGCATGATAAAGTCCCCTCAGATTTATTCAGAAACACTTTATTAGTGATCCTGTGGTATTCTAATCACTTTCCACCATGGCTTTTAAAAGTATGAATCTTGAGTTAAACAAAAGGGCATGTAGTTTTCTACAGTTGTACAACTAAATTAAAGGAAGGCACTGTAGCATAATGTGTAGTGGGGTATGAGGGGTTTGTTCATTCTGTCTCAAAACTGACTTCTAATTTAATGACTATAGATTGGATGGACACCTCGTTTTATTCAGCTTTTAAAAGTGCTAAATCCTCTCATAAAGGAAAAAAATGCAGGCATCTACTGTATAAGGAAAATTATCCTGATTCTGAAAAGCTTTAAAAATTGTAAAATTTATAAAATGTCTTCCTATTTAAGCCAAAAAGGTTAGTACATGACCAATAGAGAGTCTTGTTTGTTTCCAGATTCTCTAGCAGAGACTTTTTTTTCATGGCTTACTCTCTATAGCCTCATGTGCCTTAAAGGTGAACTCTGCTTTTTGTCAATATTAGGCTTTATGAAAATCAAAAATAATCTGAATGTTGTAATTGGTTTTATAAAATGCCCAGTGTTAGATATCAGTAAAGAAATCCATTAGACTGAAACACTCAATGGTAATAGAGTGTAGAATAACAAAAACCATAAGATCTTTTTGTTTTTGTACTAGGGATTGAACCTAGGACCTCATACATGCAAAGCAGGCACTTAGCCACTGATTACACCTGCTCTCTACCATCAGACCTTAAAATTTCATTTCTATAACTTTACTTGGGCCCAGCTAGATTATTGTGAAGAACATTGAAAGTTATCTAAAGTATGGTTTAAATGTATTCTTTTTTTTTTCTCTGAAATACATTTTTAAACCAGATAATGTTTAAAAACATTACTTGGAAAGATAATTTTCAAACTATGGACAAAAGCACTTCAAGAACAGAGATTATATAGCAAGTTGGTTCTCTTGTTAACTCTAGGGATTCTTTGCATTCATTTCTGTAAAGGCTGGAACACTCCCCCCCACCCTTTCCTTTAACAAATTACCTTTTAGTCCTTCTATCTTCAAGAAAAATATTTGTTTTGAATTGGGGGTGGGGGGTGGGTGTTACTTAAAGTCAGTTTATAGTTTGAGACTGAGAATTACCATTTGCATTCAAATAATAGTGTTGATGTTGAGCACAGTAACATTCAACATTAAAGGTAAATTGAATCCTTAAAAAGGACTATTAGTTAGAAAGTAAATTTTTGTATACACATGTACTGTGATAACTGTGGATTCACTTTAAGGCTGATTTCTGATTTTATCTTTAAAATAAAATTATGGTAAGTGAGGGAGAATCAACTGAGAGATATTTGGACCCAGGCATCTCTGTCAGCATAGTATCTGAATTATAATGCCTTAGAATACTTGATTTTTATTTCTTTGGAAATAACTTATTACAAAAAGGTATAGAAGGAATGCTGAAAATTCCGCTAACTGGCTCATAAGAGTAAGCATGGTATAGCAGATCTGAGGTGACTTACTAAAATGTTATTGTCTTATTTTTTCTAATATTGAAAGTTACTTGTTTTCAGCCTCCTACCACCCAATTAAATTTTAAATTAAGGTTATTAATGTTTTAACCTAGATCACATGATGGTAAACTTATTTTTAATTTGACATTCATACTGAGCTCAGAAAAACTTCTTTGAATTCAATAGGTAGTATTTTTTCTTTATTGTCAAGATTATTCATTGCATTTTTGTGGTCAGTGGCACCTGTAGAAATTTGTGTTCTTTTTTGTGGTGAGGGCTGGGGGTGGAGAAAGGGAGAATTGCTCTAATTATGCATATGCATTTTGACTATTTAAAGGTAGCTGTAGAATTATATGTATAAATGACAAGTTAACACTATTCTGAATTGTTCTAATGAACAGTGGCCTGAAGCCATGGCTTGTCTTGTGGAGCTGCTTGCTCTTTAACAGTAGCTGACTTAGGGGATTTAAGTTGAAACTTTGGGGTTAAATTATCTAGCTGAGGCTATTAGGAATAGAGCAGACAATGCCTATTCCTTTAGTGGATGAATTTACTTTCCTATTCAGGTGCTCTAATTTAAATATAAATATTATCCATTCTAAATCTTTGTGTTGGGAATTCAATAGGACTGTTTTTAAAAGCTATTAAAGGTAAACACAATTTTATGTAAAGCATTTCACAGATGGTTAAAAATTTCATTTCAAAGGTTAGTTAAGTAGAATCAATATCATAACCAAAACAAAAGTAGGAAATTGACTGGTTTGGAGACTCTTCAAGTCTTACATACTGTAATGTATCAGATTGTTGACCAGGATATTTTCCTGTATTTCTGCTAAAATGTATTATTATATCAATGTACTTTTGTAAATATAACTGTCTTCTGTATATTCTGTACTTACTACAGTGTATATAAAGCCTGTTTTTCCTGAAGCTATGAGGGAATAACAATAACTGTAACAAAAGTAGTTTATATTTTGAGTTCCTTCTTGTACTTGAAAGTAATTCAGTAGTTAAACCTAAATGCATATGTATGGTTGTCATTAAAACTGGCAGTGCGGCAGAGCTGTCTTTTGAAAATGAATATCAGAATAAAAAGTGTTGCTTTGGTTATTAAGAACTCTTGTAATAGTATTTTTATTGTTTATTTCGATGTACGTTGAGTTTTTACAAACCATACTGCTGCATACTACCTTAAACTTTTTTATCAGCTCCTTTTCATGTTCCATCCCAGAATGTTTATTGACAGAGAAGAATTGCTTTCTTTTCTTGTGATCACAGTTTTGTTAGGGCTCCATGAAATTTTGTTTTGTGAAAGCCCCAAATTCCCAAATGTCATTGTCAATACTACTTTTTTTCCCTAGAGGGATCAGATTTCTAGAGAATAGCATTCACAGTAAATGAAAATTAAGTTTAATCTTTATTGACAAAAACATCAGATTTGTCTTCCTTATTTATTGACCTAGAGGTTTTTTTAAGTTACAATTTTATAAAAGAAATACTTTTGCTTTGCGAAAACCCCATATTTCCCAAGTATCATTAACAACACTTTTTCCCCCCTTTGGAGAGGTCAAATTTCTAGAGACAAGCATTCATAGTAAATAAAAGTTAGTTCTAATCTTTGTTGATTAAAATTCTGATTTGTCTTCCTTTATATATTGACCTAGAATTCTTTAAGTTATAATTTTATAAAAGAAATGTTTAGCTTTGCAACACCATCTTTATCTCTTGCCACTAGAGGGAGGTCTGTGGTTGCTCTCTCTGGAAAATATCCTAGCTGCTTTCCTTTTGTTTTTAATTTCAGAGGTTGAAATAGACCTCATTCTAAAAATTCCTTTTGTGGTATTAAATACTTTCACTTATTAGTTAAAGGTAAGTTAATTAAGCCTGTTTAATAAAGACAGTCTTATTCATGCTTTTCTGTAATCTTCAATTTTTAATAAATGTGAGTTAGATATTAAGTGAAACATATATGGGTTTGTGTTTTTGTTCTCTTGGGTAGCCCAGAACTGTGCTGTCCAATAAGGTAGCCACTAGCCATATGTACTTATTTAAATTAATTATAATTATATAAAATTTAAAATGTAGTTCCTTAGTCACATTAAGCAACACTTCACGTACTCGGTAACCACATGTGGCTAGAGGCTGTTGTATTGGAAAGCACAGGCTATATAACATTTCTGTTATCACAGAAAATTCTACTGAATAGTGCTGCTCTAGGGATCTAATGATTTATGTAGTGACCATTATCATTATTTTACCATTGACAGTATTCAGTGGCAAAAAACTGCTCTCCACAGCTAACTGTAGGTGACTGGTATGAGGAAAAGCGAACTGTATTTCATTTTCTATTTTATTAAAGCCACTACCAAAGTTAGGACCTTGGTGGTTTAATGGAGAATTTCTTAAATATTGACTCTTACATTTGCCTATGAATAAAGTTTAATATTTGAATATTGTGGGATATTTGGTGCCAGTTTCTCAGTTTTGGTTGTTACAAAGTACAAGTCAGCTTTCTTTGTGAGTTTGTCCTTTCCCCTCCAACATGCAAAAAAAAAAATTTTTTTAAGACAATGCTAGGACACAGAACTGAACACATACTTTTAAAAAACTTTAAACTTTTTACTTTGAAATACTTTAAAACTTACTTGTACATTTCCTAATAAGAACAAGGGTGTTCATCTATGTATCTACCTTTAGTAGTTATCAAGTTCAAGAAATCTGACATTGATAATAAGCTTACAGTCTATATTCTAATTTTTTCACATTATTGATAATGTCCTTTTGAACCTTCTCCCTTCCCTTGTTAGATCCTGCTTTAGTCTGCTGGGCTGCCAAAATGCAATATACTAGAAATGGGTTGGCCTTTACGATAGGAGTTTATTAGTTTACAAGCTTACAGTTCTGAGAGCGAGAAAAATGTCCAAATCAAGGCATCATCAGGCAATGCTTTCTCCCTGAAGACCAGCTGCTGGTGATCCTGGATTCCTGTTATGTGGCAAGGCACATGGCGACATCTGCTGTTCTCTCCCTTTCCTTCCTGGTTTCATTGCTTTCACTTTGTGCTTCCATGTCTGTCTGTCTGTCTGTCTGTCTGTCTCTCTCTCTCATTTTCTGGAGTTCATAGAGCTTCAAACCATCACAGATCCCATCTACAATCATGTAAATCATGTATTGCCTATTATTATCTCTTTAGTTGCTCTTCCTTTTTTTTTTTTTAATTGTGGGAATGTGTGTACAACATAAACTTTCCTATCACCACCCCTCCCAAGCATATCATTCAGTGGGATTAATCACATTCACTATGTTGTGGTACCCTCACCACCCTGTATTACTAAAACCTATCTGTCTTCCCAAGTAAAAATTATATATCTATTTTGCATTAATTCCCCATTTCCCCTGACCTGCCTCCTGCCTGTAACAACCTGTACTCCAATTTTTGTCTCTGTGAGCTTGCATATTCTCCAATATTTTCTATGTAGTTATCATGGGGCTTATATTTAACATCCTAAATCTGTAACAATTTCGTTTCCCTTGATACCAGCTTAACTATAATAGTATCTACAAACTATATTCTTATATCCCTCCATTCCCCACCTTTTTGTAGTTCTTGTCACAAATTACCTGTTTATATATTGTATAAAGGTTCCTGAACCACTGGTTGCTCCATTACATGTTAAGCATTTGCCTTATAGATCCTGTGGGAAGTAAAAAATGGAGTTACAAACCACACACACACAAAAAAACAATAATACTGGCATTTATATTTACCACTGCTGTTACACTTACTGCAGGCCTTTATTAAGGTGGCTTCAATCAATTGTCTATTACCCTTTCTTTTCAATGTGTAAAGCTCCCTTTAGCATCTCTTATAGGGATGGTCTTATGGTCATGGACCCCCTCAGCTTTTGTTTATCTAGGAGTGTCTTAATCTCTCCCTCATTATTGAAAGACAGTTTTGCCAGATATAGAATTATTGGATGGCAGGTTTTTGGCTTTCAGCACTTTAAATATGTCATCCCACTGCCTTCTTGCCCCCATAGTTTCTGATGAGAAATCAGCATTTAATCTTATTGAGGCTACCTTCTATATGACATGTTACTTTTCTCTTACAGCTTTCAGAATCCCCTTTATCTTTGGCATTCAACAGTTTGATTATAATATGCCATGGCATGAGTCTATATGGGTTTATCCTGTTCTGAATTTGTTGAGCATCATGGCTGTGTATATTCATTTCTGCCGTTAAATTTGGGGAGTTTTCAGACATAATTTCTTTGAAAATTCTCTCTGTGTTTTTCTCTTTTTTCTCCTTCTGGGACTTCCACAGTGCATGTTTTAGTTTCTAAAGGCTGCCAATGCAATATACCAGAAATGTGTTGGCTTTTTTTTTTTTTTTTTAAGATTTATTTTATTTATTTCTACCCCCAGCCCTGCTTTGCTGTTTGCGCTTGTTGTCTGCTCACCTTCTTTTTAGGAGGCATTGGAAACTGAACCCAGGACCTCCCGTGTGTGAGGGAGGCTCCCAATCACTTGAGGCACCTTGGTTCCCTGCTTGTTGTGTCTCATTGTGTTTCTTCGCTGTCTCTTCCTTGTGTCATCTTGCTGCATCAGCTCGCTCTCTTGCTCTGTCTTCTTTAGGAGGCACCGGGAACCGAACTCGGGACCTCCCATATGGTAGGTGGGCACCCAACTGCTTGAGCCACATCCGCTTTCCATGTGTTGGCTTTTATAATGGAAATTTATGAGGTTAAAAGCTTACAGTTCTGGGGAGCGGATGTGGCTCAAGCAATTGGGCTCCTGCCCACACATGAGAGGTCTGTGGTTCGGTTCCTGGTGCCTCCTAAATAAGACAGCAAGCAAGTATGATGGGCAGGCGCAGCAAGCTGACACAACAAGATGACACAACAACAGACACAAGAAAAAAAACATAATGAATGACACAACAAAGCAGGGAGCAGAAGTTCCCGGTGCCTCCTAAAGAGGAAGAGCAGGACAGCAAGCTGGTGCAACAAGATGATGCAACAAGAGACACAAGAGGAAGAACACAGACACAACAAAGCAGGGAACGGATGTGGCTTAAGCAATTAGGCCCTTCCCTCCCACATCAGAAGTCCCGGGTTCGGTTTTCGGTGCCTCCTAAAGAAACAAAGAAGACAGACACAGCAAATGCAAACAACGAGGGGTTGGGAGCAGGGGAGATAAAAAAAAAAAAACTTAACAGTTCTGAGCCGGCGAAAGTGTCCAAATCAAGGCATCATCAAGAGATGATGTCTCACCAAGTTGCAGCTGTGGGCAGTAAAGCACATGGCAGGGCACAATGCTAGTCTGCTTGTCTCTTTCTGAGCCTTGTTGCCTTCACCCTCCTCTTTCTGTGGGCCTAGCCACTCAACTTTGGGTGATCAGGCCCATGGCAGGGCACAATGGCAGTGGCAGCTTATCTCTCCCGGCTTCTCTCTGTCACTACAGCTTTTTTCCTGTGTCTCTGCTTTCAATCCTCCATTTATAAAGGACTCCAGCAAGAGGGCCAAGACCCACCCTGGCACATGCCTCACTGAAGCAATACAATCAAAGGGTCCCACACACACAGGAGTGGATTAGCTCCAAGAACATGATCCTCTTTGGGATCCACAAAAAGCCCCAAACTGTTACAGTGCATACATTGGCATGTTTGATGGTGTCCCACAGGTTCCTCATGCTCTGTTCACTTTTCTTCATTCTTCCTTCTTTCTCAGAGTGGATGATTTCAGTTATCTTTAAGTTTGCTGATTCACTCTTCTGCCAGCTCCAATCTGTTGAACTCCTCTGAGGAATTTTTAATTTCTGTTACTGTGGTCTTCAGCTCTGTTTGTTTCCTTTTCATAATTTCCACCCCTTTATTGATAGTCCCGTTGTTTTCATCTATTGTTTTCCTGATTTCCTTCAGTTTTTGTCTGTGTTTTCCTTTAGCTGCTTGAGCATATTTAGGATCAATTTTTAAAGTCTTTGGTATATCCCAGATTTGGTCTCTTCATTGATGGTTTCTAATGTTTTAATTTTTTCCTTAGCCTGGGCCATCATTTCCTGTTTCTTTGTATGTTTGTAACCTTTTGTTAAAACCTGGACATTTTGATATTTTAGCATGTTATTGCTGGAATTTAGACTCTGAGGCATCTGTTCCTTAAGCTTGTAAACAGCTATTGTTATGACTGATTTCCTTGAATGCCAGGAGCTAACAAGGAAAAAGAAGAAAAAAGAAAAAAGAAAACTTTTCTAGTCTTTGCAGATTGTCCTCTTTCAAGGTTTATCTATACAATGAGTTTAGAGAAAAGCTCCCAAAGTATAGAGAGCCTCCCTGGTCCTTTCTGTGCACGTTTCTTGTCTTGGGTATGCACATGTGGCCCTAGGAATCCTCCTCCCCCAGTTTACAGGGATATGAATGAGGAAACAGTTTCCTTGGGTCCTGGGCACTGTACTCTTTGCCCTACAACCAGGAATCCCTTGTCCCTGACAGCCACTTGATTGCTTTGCCACAATGTTCTATAGGAGAGCTCAGTGAGCCACCGTCTACATGCGGGACGAGTATGGGGTGGTGAGTCCCTCAGGCCACCATAGACAAATGGACCAGACCTACATGATACCGGTATGTGAATGAGAGTTACTCTGCTCCCTCCAGGTCCAGGACCAATGATTCCTACTGGGAGTGCAGATAGGCTCCACGCTGAGCTGGTGACTGGGGTGGGAGAGTCCAGGCAGGGTGCCAGGAGATTCTACTGTTTTTAAGTGGCCTTTTTCTTGATTAGGCACTCGTTCTGTTACTGCAGTCCTTTAACTGTTTACTGGAGCTTTGAGAAAGATAGTTCTGTCAGATCTTGCTGGTTGTTCAAAGCTTCTGTTGCATGATGGAGCTCTGAAGTGTCTCCCTCCACCATGTGGATCAGGGCAAGGCCCCACATAAATATTTTAAAACTTCATTTTTAAAAAACTATCTTTACAAATAAGAAGTGTACATTTCAGAATCATCCCTCAGAGTTTCTTTATTAATTCTTTTTTGTTAGAGAATTTTATAGGCTTACAGAAAAATCATACATAAAATATATAAAATACAGAGTACTCATACTCTACCCTATTAACACATTGCCTTAGTGTGGTAACATTTGGTATAATTAATGAAAGTGTTTACAATAGGGTTCACTATATTGTAGAATCCTGTTTTTAAAATTTTTATTCTAGTAATATTTATACAACATAAAATTTCCCCTTTTATCCACATTCACATATATAATTTAGTGTTGTTAATTATATTCACAATGTTGTGCTACCATCACCACCATCCATACCAAAACTTTACAATCAACCCAAATAGAAATTTTGTACAATTTAAGCTCAGCCCCTGGTAATCTGTATTTTAGTTTCTGACTCAATGAGTTTGCTTATACTAATTGTTTCATATCAGTGAGATCATGCAATATATGTCCTTTTGTTTCTGACTTATTTTACTCAACATGATGCCTTCTAGTTTCATCCATATTGTCACATGTATCAGAACTTCACTTTTATGACTGAATAATATTCCACTGTGTCATTGTACCACATTTTGTTGATCCATTCATCAGTTGATGGATGCTTAAGGTTGCTTCCATCTTTAGGCAATTGTGAATAATGCTGCTATGAACATGGATGTGCAAATGTCTGTTCAAGTCACTGCTTTCAATTCTTTTTGGTATGTACCTAGAAGTGGGATTGCTGGGTCATATGGTTTTTCTATATTTAGCTTTCTGATGGTCTGCCAAACTGTCCTTCCACAACAACTGCACCATTTTACATTCTACCAGCCATGAATGAATGTTAACATTTCTCTACATCCTTTCCAACACTTGTAATTTTCTGTTGTTTTTTTAATAGTAGCTACTGTAGTGGGTGTGAAATAGTATCTAATTGTGGTTTTGGTTTGCATTTCCCTAATAGCTAATGTTGAGCATCTTTTCATGTGCCTTTTGACCATTTGTATATCCTCTTTGGAGAAATGTCAAGTCTCCTGCCTATTTTTAAAATGGGTTGTTTGTCTTTTTGAGTTGTAGGATTTCTTTATATATTCAGTATATTATTAGGCCCTTATCGAATATGTGGTTTCCAAATATTTTCTCCCATTGAGTAGGCTGTCTTTTCACTTTCATGATAAAGTCTTTTGCACAAAAGTTTTTAATTCTGATGAGGTCCCATTTATCTATTTTTTGTTGTTGTTGCTTGTGCTTTGGGTGTAAAGCCTAAGGAACCATTAGTTAAAACAAGATCCTGAAGATGCTTCCCTATGTTTTCTTCTAGGAGTTTTATAATTCTGGTTCTTATATTTAGGTATTTGATTCATTTTGAGTTAATTTTTATATGTGATGTGAGATAAGGGTCTCCCTTCATTCTTTTGCCTATGGATATCCAGTTCTCCCAGCACCATTTGTTGAAGATTATTATTTTCCAATTGAGTGGACTTGGAAGCCTTGTCAAAAATCAATTGGCCATAGATGAGAGGGTCTGTTTCTGAACTCTCAATTTGATTCCATTGGTCTATGTATCTATCCTTGTGCCAGTACCATACTGTTTTGACCACTGTAGATTTGTAATAATAACTTTTGAAGTCAGGGTGTGTGAGTCCTCTGAGTTCATTCTTTTTCAAGATGTTTTTGGCTATTTGGAGCCCCTTACCCTTCCAAATAAATTTGCTGATTGGCTTTTCCATTCCTGCAAAGAAGGCTGTTGGAATTTTGATTGGGATTGCATTGAATCTGCAAATCATTTTGGGTAGAATTGACATCTTAACAATATCTAGTCTTCTAATCCATGCAGTAGAAATGTTCTTCCATTATTTAGATCTTCTTTGATTTCTGTTAACAAAGTTTTGTTGGTTTTTGTGTATGTCCTTTACATCCTTGGTTAAATTTACTTCTATATATTTGATTCTTTTAGTTGCTAGTGTAAATGGAATTTTTTCCTTGATTTTCTCCTCAGCGTCCTCATTGCTAGTATATAGAAACACTATTGATTTTCGTGTGTTGATCTTGTACCCAGCCACTTTGCTTAATTTGTTTATTAGCTCTAGTAGCTTTTGTTTAGACTATTAAATCTTGTGTTATGAGACCCTTAATAGGGGGCACTGTTGTTTGGGCCTGACAGCCCCTTACCTTCTCACCATCAGTTTGGATTTCAGGGCAAGTGGGATATTTATATTATATCCTCCACATATCTTTGTAATCGGTTGATAGATACTAAATTTAGGTGCAAAATTATTTTCCTTCTCAATGGAAATAATTTTTAATACTCCAGTTTATTCATTTGGTCACCAGGATCACATTATATGCTTTTGTCTCTTAAAAACAGCAGATAATTGTATTTATATATTTTCAATTTTGTATTATGAAAATTTTCAACTGGAGAAAACAATATAATGAATCCCTATGTACCTATATTACTTCAACTTTTATCTGACAATCTTGTTTCTTCTACCCTCCTCCTCCACCTTACCTACCACCCCTGATGATATTGAAGCTAACCCCAGGAGATAAATTTCATTTGTAAATATTTTAGTATCTTATTTTTAAATGACAACAACATTTGTTGTTTTTTTGTTTGTTTTGTTTTGTAAATATATATATATATATACGTTTTAGTTTGCTAAAAAGCTGCTGTGGGCAATATACCAGAAATGTGTTAGCTTTTACAATGGGAATTTATTAGGTTAAAAGCTTGCAGATCTGAGGCCATGAAAGTGTCCAAATAAAGACATCAATACTCCCAGGCAATACTGCCCAGCCTTTTCCTCTGGGAGGGCCCGGCCAGCCTCTCCAAGGGGGTCGGTCCTAACTCTGCCTTGACTATGGTGCACACACATTCCTAAAAGTGTTTCATATGCAGCCATGAATATCTAGTTTTCTTGGTTCTTCCTGGCAAGCCTGCTGTGCTACTTTAGATTGACATTCTGATGAGTTTCCACCCGTTGAGCTCACCATGGTGGACAGTAACCTGCAGAGACACAAGCGGGTCAGTAACAAGTGGACAGAGGAAGAAGCCAGCCAAACGGTGCCAATCTGCAGGGATTTGGTTGTGAGTCACTGCCACGTGGCCAGTAGGCCCTGTGCAAGGAAAAGGAGGTAGGCATGGGACCTGTTTGCAGGAAAGCCATTGCTTCCCCCTCCCCATGCTGAGATGGCAGCCTTCAGTGTAGGTCGCATTTCGGAAGCCTTATGCCTCTCTCATGGTGACTGCCCACACTTACCCCCAGCCCCTTAGCTCAGCCACTGTGAAAGGTCAGGCTCACATTGGCCCTTGATTGTTCTAGTATCACAACAGAATCAACTTTCTCCCCAGGTTGCTGCTTTTGCTGCCCGCTGTCTTCTCTTCATTGTATTTTTAAATGACTCTCTCCTTGAAATGTTTATGTTTCTAATTTTTATTGGGTTATGTTTCTAATTTTTATTCCAGGTGTTTTATATAAACTTCGCTTGACAGAAAAAAACAAAAAAGATTTAAAAAATCAAATCTTGCAGTATTATCACCTTTTTATAAAGTTAAATCATTTCTCTTAAAAAAAAAAAAAAGGCATCATCAAGAGATGCTGTCTCACTGAGTTACAGCAGTGGGCGATCAGGCACATGGCAGCATCTGCTGGTCTAGGTCTCTGCCTTTTCCTCTGGGACTCTTTGTTTTCAGGCTGCTCTGTCTATGGCTTTTTTCTTCCCTGGGTTCATCAACTGCTGGAGGCTTTTCTCGGTCTCTGCAGTTTTTTCTATGTCTGCGGCTTTTTATTCCTCTGTTTATAAAGGGCTCCAATAAGAGGATTAAGATCCACCCTTGGTCATACGTTACTGAAGTAATCTAATCAAATGTCCTTAAACAAAGTAATTTAATCAAAAGTCCCATCTACAATAGGTTTTCATGCACAGGAATGGATTAGCTTTAAGAACAAGATTTTCTGGGATTCACCCAGCTTCAAACTCTCACAATAAACAACTGCAATACCATGATCATAACCCCAGAAATAAACACATTCTGACAACCCCTGATCTAGCTCAATTCCTTTTTCTCCCTGTCTTCATTTGCAAATGGGGTAATTTACACTAGGAGCAGTGATTTTGCCCAAACCTGGTTAGTAACATAGTCAAATCAGAATCCAAAATCTTGAAAGGCCTTGTTCACCACATCCCAAGTCCAGTGCTTTTCCTATTGTAATGTGCATTTGTTTCCTTCAGAGTAGTTGCCTCCAAAACCTTCCTTCGCAGTCTCCTGTGCATTTTTGGATTTTCTTGGTAGTGGCAAATCTTTCATTAGATGGGGAGTTCCTGACTTGGAGTTTAGGGATTAAAATTGTTGGCATTTTTTTTTTTTTTTTTGGTGTGCTGATGTGTTTTTCTGGGGAGGGTTCCATATCTTTTGTCAGTTCTCAAATAGAGTCCCTCCCTTCTGGAAATAACCAAGAGTCTGGTTATAATACCCAAGAGGCTGTCTGGTGGTTGAGGTAGGTGGCAAAGCTGGAAATTCCTCCATTTGGTCAATGAGGTGTGATTTTTTACAGCAATGAGATTGGTTTTCTTGTGTGGCCTAATAACTGGCTTTGATGTATTGTAAAGAAGAGTTTCAGAAATATTTTGGACTAGGTATATGGTGATGACAAGGAATGTAGATGATATTAATTTGTATGTATTATCTCCGGTTTTTTGAATGAAGATAGTCTTTATTACTTCATAACATTCTAAAGAAAAATCTTCCATTATTTTTTTCAAATATTGGGTCAGATTTCACAGAATTGGTTAATCAAATCTGAGATTAACAGAGCTAGTTGTTAATCTGAAAGCTTGAAAGAGAGGTATAGACTTTCTGATTTAATGGTCATTAAGCTAGTCTCTATTTTGCAGATAAGAAGCTTGAGGCCAAGAAAGGTTTAGTGCTTCATCCAGGTCATGTAGCTGGATGATGGCAAATTAAGGACTAGAACCCAAGAGTCTTGAGCTCTAGTCTAGTGCTCTTTCCATTGTTCACACTGCTTTATAGCATGCTGCTACATTTCGCAGTAGTTTGCCCACTTCTACAACTCACACCAAGAGAATGGGAGGAACAACTTTAATATAAGATTTTAGTATAAAGCAGTGTCTCTCAAAGTATGGTCCGCAGACAAGCAAAATCAGCATCACCTAGGAATTTGTAAGAGGTACAAATACTCTGGCCCCACCCTAGACCTACTGAATAAGAAACTCTGGGGGTGAGGCTCAGCAATCTGTTTTAATGCGACCCCCCCCCCCGGAGGATTCTGGTGCACATTCAAGTTTGAGAACCACCGGTATAGAGTAGTGATTCTCTACTCTGACTGATGTCAGAATTTCTGGAAACTTTTAGAAAATACTGGTGCCTCTCCTTTGCCCCCATCCAACCAGACCAATTCTATAGAATCTCAGAGTTGAGGCCGGAGCATCTATTGTTTTGTAACAAACATTTCATTTTGGAATAATTTTAGAGTTACAGAACGTTTCAAAGATAGTACAGAGAGTTCCTGCACAACCTTCACCCAGATTCCTCTATTACCAACTTTCATAACTACAGTACATTTGTCTAAACTAAGAAATTAACACTGGTATATATTACTGTTAACTAAACTACACATTTTATTTGGATTTTACTAGATTTTCCACCAATATTCTTTTTCTATTTCAGGATCCCATGTTGCATTTAATCATCCTGTCTTTTTAGCCTCCTCTGTTCTGTGACAGTTTCTAAGTCTTTCCCTGAGTTTCATGTTTTTGACAAATGATGAGGAGTATCCATCAGGTATTTTGTGGAATGTCTCTCGATTTGAGTTGAGAATGTCTGATGGTTTTTACATGGTTAGACTGGAGGATGAGTTTCAGGGAGGAAGACCACAAAGGTGAAGTGCCATTCTCAGCACATCATATTGAAGGGTATTATAACTAGTGATGCTATGTTTCTCCACTGTAAAGTTACTATTTTTCCCTTTCATTTTTGGTTCTTCTGAAGCAAGTCACTTAGTTTAGCACACACACAAGAGGGGAGGAGGAAATTAAGCTCCTCCGCCCGGAGAATGGAGTATCTACCTATATTATTTGGAATTCTTTTGTATGGGAGATTTGTCTCTTCCTCATTTATTTATTTATTCAATCATTTATATCAGTATGGATGCATGAATATTTATCTTAAAAACACTGGGTTATAATCTAATACTATGTTATTTATTTTGTTGCTCAGATTTTTCCATCTTTGGACAATGGGAATCTTTAAAGGTTTGCACCAGTATCTCATTGACCTACTTCCATCTTTTTATATTTTGAACATCCTACCTGCTCTGTTGCAAATGAAGTCAGTTCCTTTGGAAAGAGATTAAGAGCTATCTGTTTTACAGTCTTTTCTCCCCTTACGCAAAATCTCTGAAGCTGCGTGTGGGGACAAAGGCAAACTTCTTTCTGAGTGACACCCCTGCTGTAGGAGCTGAACACTGAGTGGAGGGCAACCAGTGCCTCCCGAGCCAGAGCCAGGACCAGGGCGATTGGGGTCCACATATTCTCAGCGTGCTGTGCCCAAGGTAGAGCTTCCAATCCACGAGTGGGGGCTGGGCGGAAGAAGGGAGGCCCACCTCTACACCCCGGACTTAGCCTCAGCAACAGGTACCTGGAGGCAGGATGAGAAACTCTGAAATTCTGTTCCACCCAGGAAGAAAGTCCTCTGACTGGGAGTGGAGGGAAGAGGGAGCCCTGTGTTCTTGGCTGTAGCAGTCTAGAGTGGAGTCTGCCTGGCTGAGCTGGGAGTGGGGAGAGGGAATAGTTTTGGTTGAAATACCACAAACTCACCCTTCTTACCTGATTTCCATAGATTTTCTTGACTAGATGTTTGCCCTTACGATCGTTTCCAGAGGCTTTAAATGGTTCATTTTATTTTTAAAAATAATTTTCGCCAGTTTCACTGGGGAGTGGGTCAACAGAGCTGGTCACTCTGTCATGAAATTGATCTACCCCTTGCTTTTGCATTTTGAACATTTTCTTGCTTTCTGACCCTGCAAGATATTCCAACCCTAGAATTAGCCATTTCTCTAAAGGGTTAGGCACCTCTTTTTAAAAGCTCCTCAAGTGATTCTAATGCAGAATAAGTGTGGGAGCCACTGATATTGAGAGTGAACCATATTCTTCTGTAACTCTAGTCATCTTTTATTCATTCCTCTTCCTCCTTTACCTTTCACTGTCACTTTTTTCACCAAAGCTATTTTCTCCATCCCAGCAACTAGAACATCACTTTTGCAAATTTTAATGTGCACAGGAATCATCTTAAAATCTAGTTAAAATGCAGATTCTGGTTCAGTAGGCCTGGGGTAGGACACAAGATTCTGTATTTCTAGTAAGTATAAAGGTGATGTGGATGCTGCTGATCCATGAAACACATGTGGAATAGAAATGATCAGAACTAAGTCAAGAAAATTAGTTTATTTCAAGAGCCTCCATGGTCTGCCTGGCCCCAGCCTACCTTTCCAGCTGCATCTTCTACACATTCCTTCATTTACCCTACATTCAGACCAACCAGTCTTCTCACCATTTGTGATATACAGCTTCTGACATGGCTCCCCAATGATCCCTACTTCCCAGTATTCATGTCCCTGTGTAATTCCCTCCCTTCAAGTGTGGGCTAGACTTAGTGACTTGCTTCTAACAAATAAAGAGGATAGGATGCCATTTCCATGATTAGATTTAAAACACTGTGGCTTCTATCTTGCTTGTACTCTCTCTCGATGGAACTGTGCTTGCCCTCTTGGTTGATCACTGATGAAGCAAGCTGCCATGTTGTGAGATGCTCTGTGGAGAGGCTCACATGGCAAGGAACCAAGGTTTTGGGATAGCAGCCTGTGAGAAACTGAATCTTACCAACAGTCATGTGAGTGATCTAGGAAGTAGATCTTTCCCTGTGGAGCCTTGAATGACTGCAGCATTGTGAGAGACCCTGAGCTGGAGAACCCATCTGAGTTATGTCCAGATTTCTGACCCACAGAAACTGTGAAATAATAAATGTGCATTGTTTTAAGCTGCTAATTTGGGGGGGGCGGGTAATTTGTTACACACCAGTAGATAGCTAGTGCATCATTTACTAACTATACAATGAAATGACTTCCTGTTGCATCCTTCTCATTCTGCAAAGCAAAACTCCGATGCTGCTTCCACATTCATCTATTCAATCAATATTTGTTGAATGCCTTTTATATGTTAGGCCCTATGTTAAGCCCAGAGGCCCAAGTAGTAAACAAAACAGGACCGGTATCTGCCCTCACACAGGTTACATTCTTTCGCATTGGTGTTCAGAGTTTCACGAAAGGGGAACCAAGATGCTTTTCATTAAAGGAAAGCTATTTTTAAAATCAAGAAAGTAGGAAGGAAATAAACTGAAGTGAAGCTTTTTGGAAATTTTTCCACATTGTCATTTTTCTAATTTTGCTGCAGACCAGTGAAAACTTCCTCATGGACTGCCATAGGCAGCCTATAGCCATTTCGGAAGTCCTGGTTCCAGTGTGCTTGGAAACAACCCTAATTCCCCCCAGAGTATTACTTCTTCTAAGCACTACTAGCATGTTTATTGTACCTTTATTTTCCTTGTATGCCATTCTGCCTTATAATTAGGGAGGTTTATTTGTCTGTCTTCCCTACTAGTCCTCATTTTCATTTTTACATCCTCATGGTTCCTTGCACATGTGCAAAGAATTTTGCTAATTTGAGATAAATATTAGTTTGTTAATCTGAGATTAATGGGGATTTCAATTGAAATAGGATTTTAAAAAATCCAAGCACCATCATTTTCCATTTTCTTCTGTTTTAAGGGGATTTTTATTGAAAGCATGAATACGGTATGTTCCTTTGAAAAACCCTTTTCCTTTCAAAATGATTTAGATCATGATACTGATTAAGATTACAAGTGCTAGTCATTATAAAATGAAGCAAAACCATTTATTGATAGGCTGATGAAACAAATGTCATTTATGGTTTTTAAAAATTTGTTGACATGTATTAAAATTCTAGACTATTTCTCTTGGCATTACATTATACTTAATTTATCTGTAATGTTTGATTTCATTATATATATTTGCACAATACCTGTGTGATAAAAATGTCCCCAAAAATATATAAGGGGGCTCATCACTTTAGCTTAATTGCACACAAATTTCCTGCATACTCTAATGCTTAAGTCTACTTATAGATAGAATGAACTCATTAACTTATAAATTTAGAGCTTGTAAGGCCTTCCCTTACTGCCTTGTAAAGGAAGAATAGTCTCTAAATGAGCCTAGTAACCTTGAGCTGTGATTAATCTTTTTACTTAGTGACACATCTTTGATCACAGTACAACAAAAATGTTGTTTGTTTAGCTGTATTAACTCTATCTCATGTGCATTCAGAAAATTGCCTTGTTGACAGTATACTATGAATATGTTGAAGACAATTATTAAAAAGGTTTCTGCTGGGAGTATGACCATTTAAAAATCTCCTAAAAAAATTCAGATTGAGTCAATAGTTTATAATATAATTCAAAACACTGCCATTTGTAGCAAAGGAGTTGGACACCTTGTATTTTCTTAATTTCTAAAAGAAGCATGCTTTTTAATTAAAATTTTCAAATTCTCCATCTATTCTTCATGTTAACACGTACATTTCTTGAACTACTTTTAATTAAATTGTCTACCAGTTCTATCTTTAATCTTTTTGTTTTAAATTTTGTTAGTTGTTCTAAGTCAATATTTGGTAGACATAAAAAAATACATGAAGGAATATTAGGTAAGCACACAGACCACCTAATTACATAGTACTTCATACTGGATAGAGATGATGTCATTTCTGTTTACATACCTCTGGAAGAAATAAAATTGTAAATTTCAGTGGCCTGGTTTAATGTGTGTGTTTTTTCTTTCAAGATTGTACATAGCTAGTTGGTTTGTATTCAAACCAGCATCCCTTTCATCTAGACTCTTGGAATGGAAGTGGCACAAAGTAGTTAATATCCCCTCTCATTATCAGGAAGGATAAATCAGTTATATACTTAAGGTTTAAATTCACCAGTATTTTTTCTATTTGTAGTCCCCATAAAACAGTACTCATGGGAAGTCCCGTCTTCTCTATTTTTTTTGGAGTTGAGATGATAATTCTATCTATAATCCATTTCTATACTCTCAAAATTCCATGTGTTTATGAGTCTGAAGAAAGAGCTGTTGACCTACATTATATATTTAATATTCACATGTCCTTATTTTCTTGTTCTATATATGCTCATATGAGTATCCTAGAAAGATCTTTCTACCTATGGAAATAGTGTCATCATATTTCTAGACAGTTAACCTAAAAATGTTTATTGTTAAAACTGCATTATACGGAAGCGGCTGTGGCTCAATCAGTAGGGCTCCCGTTTACCATATGGGAGGCCCCGGGTTCGGTTCCCGGGGCCTCCTGGTGAGGGCAGGCCCGCCCGCGTGGTGTGGTTGGCTGACCCGGCGAGCACAAGCAGCAAGGGGGGGATAAATGAATAAATAAATAAAAATCTTTAAAAAAAAAAAAAAAAACAAAACAAAACAAAACAAAAAAAACTGCATTATAGAAAGGCTTCCATTTCTGACTCTATAATGTCTAGATATCTGGAAACCTTCCCACTAAAATAATCTAAGAATGCTGTAAAAATATTTTTTAAACACCCTCTTGAATACTGAACTTGCAAGAATGTAAAGGACATCCTCTGAAGCTAAGAGCAAATTAGGAGCATTAGTCCCGGGATGTCAGAAAATGTTAAAGCTTTTAGTACTGTGACATCAACTAATCCCTGGTGATTTAGTGCTTTTTTTTTTTTTTTTTTTTAAGGTTTATTTTATTTATTTCTGTCTCCCCACCCCCTGGTTGTTTGCACTTGCTGTGTCTGTCTTTTGTTTCTTTAAGAGGCACTGGGAACTGAACCCGGGACCTCTGATGTGGGAGGAGGGTGCCTATTCACTTAAGCCACCTCCGTTCCCTGCTTTGTTGTGTCTCTCGTTATGTTTTTACTCTTGTGTCTCTTGTTGTGTCATCTTGTTGCATCAGTTTGCCGTGCCTGCCCATCACGCCAGCTCGCCGTCCTGCTTGTCCTCTTTAGTAGGCACTGGGAACCTCTGCTCCCTGCTTTGTTGTGTCTCTCATTATGTTTTTCTTCTTGTGTCTCTTGTTGCGTCATCTTGTTGTGTCAGCTCGCTGTGCCTGCCTGTCATGCCAGCTTACTGTCTTCTTTATTTTTTTATTTTTATTTTTTTAAAGATTTTTATTTATTTATTCATTTATCCCCCCCTTGCTGCTTGTGCTCGCTGGGTCAGCCAACCACGCCGTGTGGGTGGGCCCGCCCCCACCAGGAGGCCCTGGGAACCGAACCCGGGGCCTCCCACATGGTAAACGGGAGCCCTACTGATTGAGCCACAGCCGCTTCCCATACTGTCTTCTTTAGGAGGCACCGGGAACTGAACCAGGGACCTCCCATGTGGTAGGCTGGAGCCCAATTGCTTGAGCCACATCCGCTTCCCAGCACTTTGTTTTTAGTGGCCAAGTGCATGGGGGCCAAGAGACTAGAGTTGGATTTTAGGCTCTGCATAACGCTGAGTGCATAAAGGGTTATATCTTGAAGGAAAGGGTGAACTAGAAAATGAAAGTCTGCCCCTTGGAGGCAGATGGCAAAGAAATTTGTCAGCCTGGCCTTGACTCTGTAGAGGGAAACATTACCTCTGCAAGTTTGTAGCCACAAGCTATTCCTCAATTCACTTTATCTCTATGGTCTTAAAAAATGCAAGCTAATAATTTAACTTAAATTGGACCCAGTTTTGTAGTACCATCAGGTGTCTCATGGAATAAAATTAATTCCTCTCTAGAGGAATAAAAATGATGATGATAATGGTGAACACCTATTTAGGCCTTAAGATACGCTGGGTACTCTAAGTACTTTACATATATTAATGCATTCTCAACCTTGGCCTCAAATAAATCCAATGAACATGAGCTGATGATAAGAAAAAATCACAAAACATATGAGGAAATAAGGCACCATGAACAAAAATCAGCAGAAACAACAGAATAATACCTGTAAATATTTCAGATACTGTAACTATTAACTAAAAAAGTATGTTTGATATATTTGCAGAATAAAAAATGTTATGAGTAAAAAAACAGAAAACTGTAAAAAATGGTTTTGAACTGTTCTTAGCAACCATATTGCTGGGTGTTGATATTATTGTTCTGATATGGTTGTGTTTTTGTAGTGTGGAATAAAGTAAATAAGTTATTATGTGGATTAGTTGGAACAAGGATTTCTGATGTGAAGAAAATGCATAGATATAAATATAGATGTTTTTTCTAACTCTGTCCACTGAAAAGAACTAGAAACAATGACCAACTTGGTAGCAATGACTACCAGTGCCCTGACTATGGTCTCTGAAATAATTTTCCATAAAATTAATTTGTTCACTAGGGCTGTCGTAACAAAGTATCACAAACTGGCTGACTTAAAACAGCAGCATTTTATTCTCTTGTAGTTCAGGAGGCTAGAAGTCCAAAATCAAGGTGTCAGCAGGTCCATACTCCCTCCAAAGACTAGGGAAGAATCCTTCCTTGCCTCTTCCAGCTTCTGGTGGTTGCTAGCAATCCTTGGCATCTCTTGGCTTGCATCACTCCAATCTCTGCCTCCGTTGTCACATGGCCTTCCCTGTTTGTCTCTTCTGTATCTCTGTATCTGATGGCTGATTTCAGGTCTGGAACAAGAATTTTACAAGACTAGCCTAGTACATCTTGTCATAGCAGAAAGCAAGGAAACTCAAAGACTACTAGATTTGGGTCAAAAGTACTTAGGAGGGAAGCGGATGTGGCTCAACCAGTTGGGTACCTGACTACCACATGGGAAGTCCCCGGTTCTGGTACCGATGCCTCCTAAAGATGAGCAGATGCCCGCACCTTCCACAATGAGCTAGATGCCGAACCCTGCCACAAGGAACTAGGCTCCCGCACCCCACTGCAACAAGCTAGACACTGCATCCCGCCACAATGAGCAGATGCCACGAGCCAACAGAGGCCACATCCTGCAGGGAGCAGATGTGGCTCAGGCCGTTGGGCACTCACCTCCCATGTGGGACGTCCTGGGTTTGGTTCCCAGTGCCTCCTGGAGAAGGTAAGCAAACAGTGAGCATACAGACGAGAGAACCATCCAGGGCGGGGTGGGGGGTGGGGATAAAAAAAGTACTTAGGAGCCAACTTGAAAAGGCTCTTACTGGCCAAAGATGGGGCTATCTGAGTATCCATAAGGATAATTACTGTGATGCATTAAACATGTCAAATATTTAAATTAATGAGAGAATAATGATGCATTAAAAAATCCTCATTGGTCACTTTTAAAGAATACTAGTGAAAAACTCATTATTTTTAAAAACTATTTAATAAAGTGAAAGAACCAGTGGTGTATTGGAGCTTACTCATTCTAGCTTGCAAGAGCTGATTGTTCAACTCCAAGTTCAGTAATACCACATTTGTAGCTTGAAATCAGGCATGGTGGGAATATTTACACCACAGAATTTGGCATAGGCTGAGGATTTGGCAAGCCATTTGTTAAACATTCACTACCACACATCACTGGGAAGAGCCAAACATTTATCATGCTTTTCCTATACAAACTGTATTGGAGATAGTTGAGGAAAAGTCTCTCTTCACAGACATTTCAGTTAATAGATGAAGAAGGGATAATAGAATTAGAATCCAAAGTAATGGATCTAGGAAATGATCATCCATGCCTGATAACATCTCAAAAAGAGATATAACAAAGTGTTATGAACTTCCTTGTAAAAGTATTACATCATGAACTATGAAATAGTCTTGCCAGGGAGAGAGAGAAAACATTAAATTTGATTTAGCTTTTGCATCTAAGTACATTATATGGGAAATGCAGAGTAGAAAGGTACATTTTAAATTGTTCAATGAAACCACAGGAATACAGTCTGCAAAATCCATGTTTGGGGAAATTACAGGATAAACAAGCCAATTTCCTCAACAAAAATTGCAAAGAAAACAAGTAGATGGAGGGGGGATCCTACTGATTAAAAGAAACATGAAGAAATATTAACTAATTTCAATGCATGGACCATTTTTGGGTCCGGATTCAAACAAAAAATTTTTAAAGGCATCCAGGGAAAAATGTGAACACTGATATTCAATGATCTTAAACATAAAAAATCATCATTTTTTTCTCGTGTGATAATGGTGTTGTGGCTATCTTTAATTTTTGTGGAGCTTATATTTTGGAGACGTATATTGAATTATTTATGGATGAAATCATATGATGTCTGGAATTTCCTTCAAAAAAATCCAGGTAGGGGAGAATTATGTGGGGGCACAAATGAAACAAGTTTGATATGAGTGGATAATTGTTGGAACTGGGTGGTAGGTACATGAGAGTTAATTATTCTCTTCTCTCACCTTTTAAATATGTTGGAATTTTTAATAATAGTTTTTAAAAATATGAAGGCAAAATAAAGTCATTTTCAGAATAAAAAGAGATTACCACAAACATACTTTCACTAAACAGATTTCTAAATTGTGTTTCATGAGGAAGAAAAGTGATCCCAGAAGAAGGTGAGATATTCAAGAGAGAATGGCACTTATACTTAAGATCTGTGTATTTCATTGTATGTAAATTATATCTCAGGAAAAAAAGGAGTGGTGATCCTCCTAAAAGTGAAAAGATATGGGTAAATCTAAAACATTAACAGTATAAAAATAATACCTACTTTGCGGGGTTAAAAAAAGATGATACTGTAAAAAAGAATGAAGTTCTGATTCATGCTACAACATGGAAGAACCTTGAAGACATTGTGTTGAGTGAAATAAGCGAGACACACAGAAAAATATTGTATGATCTTACTTATATGAAATACATAGAATAAGCAAATTCATAGAGACGAATGGGGCTGGGGGTTAAGGGGAATGGGAAGTAATTGCTTAATGGATGCAGAATTTCTGTTTGAGGTGGTGAAAAAGTTTGGGTAATGGATGTTGGTATGGTAACACACTATTGTGAGTGTAATTAATACCACTGAACTGTCTACTTGAAAGTGGTTTAAATGGGAAACTTTTAGTTGTCTATATGTTAATACAATAAAAAGTGAAAAAATAAAAAGCAACAGAGAACTGAAATGGCTTAAAAATAGCATATACCCAAGTGTGGGCAAGTGTGTGGAGAAACCAGAATTTGGAAATATTGTTTGAAAGTATCTACTACAGCTGAATATATGCATACCTTAAGACCCAGCAGTTCCATTCCTAGGTGTATACCAACTAGAAAGGTGCATGTTTGCCAAAAGAGGTATACTAGAATATTTATGGCAATACTATTTATAATATCCCCAAACTGGAAACTGCCCGAATGACTAACAGGTGAATGGATAAAGGATTCTGGGTATATTCACACAATGGAATACTATATAATTATGATTCATGAATGATCTACAGCTACACCTAACAAGCTGGATGAATCCCACAAACATAAGGCTGAGCAAAGTAAACCATATACAAAGGAGGGCCTACTATATTGTTAAAAAAAAAAAAAAAGGTGAAAATAATCTATGCTGCTAGAAATAAGATAGTAGTTACCCTTAGGGTCTGGGGAGCCTGTAATGAATAGAAGGATATTTGTGGGGGCATTCTGGGGGTACTGGTAATGTTCTGCTTATCTGCTTATGGCTGCTGGTTAGTTAAATAGTATGTTCAGTTTCTAGAAATTCAATGAGCTGTAAACTATGTCACAATATTCTATATGTATGTTATATTTCAATAAAAACACTTAAAAATAGCATATAAGCCAGCAGGAGATGATTGGTGTAAAAATACTCTAAAGACCTTATATATAGACTTCAAATTAAATTTCCATTTCAAGGATAACTACTAAAAATAAAAATAGAGTCTTTAACTTAACTTCTAAATCCGTAAAAGAAAAAAATGGAATAAGAAAATATATTTAAAAGAAAACAAGAAATGAAAAAAAGAAACAGAAAAAGTGGAACAAATAGAAAGCACAAAATGGCTGAAAGAATTTCAAAATATATTTAAAAAAACACAATAAATGTAAAGCAACTAATTTTAAAAGACAAAAGATTGTATGACTAGGTTTTTTTTTTTTTTCTTTTTTTCTTTTTTTTATTATGGGTAAAAATCAAAATTCTCACAATACATACAAACATTTGTAAAATGATATACAAATATATATGCATATATGTGTATCTGCTTACAAAAATGTTATTTATATATATATATATATATACATATATTTTAAGAGGTGCTTAGATTACCTAAAATATTACACGGAACCCACTGGGATTCCCATGTTGCCCACCTCCCACACCTCCCACCACATCCCACACAAACATCTCCCACAGTGTGGCCCACAAACCTCAATGAACTTACACATCCTGGAGCCTTGCCACCAACCATAGACCACAGTTCACACTGTAGACCACACTCTCTCCCACTCAGTTCTGAGTGGTGTGTGCTGATTTAAAATGGCCTACATCCATTGCCACAACAGTACTCAGGACAACCTCCAACTCCCAAAGAAGCCCCTGTACTTCAACTGCTCATCCCCTCCCTACCCAAAAATTGTCAAGTGGCCACTGGCTCCACCTCATTGTTATAATTTCTTGCATTGCAAGAATCACCATATGTGAGCAAGAGAATACCATCAAGTCCACTCTAGTCCATAGTTCCTCCCCCAATCCAGAGGTGACTGGGATGGTGATGTCCACTCCAACTCCAAGTGAGAGAGGGCTTATATCCCATGGATATGGTGGGTGGGATGATCCTGCCTGCAGATGCAGGCCC
Source organism: Tolypeutes matacus (assembly GCA_026826555.1). Classification (NCBI taxonomy): domain Eukaryota; kingdom Metazoa; phylum Chordata; class Mammalia; order Cingulata; family Chlamyphoridae; genus Tolypeutes; species Tolypeutes matacus. Next base: position 1,492,544 of record JAKSZT010054497.1, on the reverse strand, counting down.
TCTCCATTCCCTGGGATGGCCATTTCCCATCGTTGTCTCCTCACCAGGTGACTTGGATGAGTCCATTGAGCTGTAGGGTAGGAGTTACAGCTCCACCTAGATTTCATGCACACCTGGCACATAGGTAGGCGGGAGGCTCCAGTCTCTGGAAGTATACCTAAGAAACTCCAGCATCACATGTAGGTTTGAATAGAAGGGACTGGTGAACCATGTGCAGGGAGGACTTATTTGAGTCTAATTCTGTCACTCTCAGGAGCACAGATT